>PVHT020004944.1:11613749-11929006 GCA_004024745.2 Catagonus wagneri
AAAAAGAAAGTCTGTACTCTAGCATTCAATATAGCTACAGAAAATTAAAAAAAAAGCAATGAAAGAAAAAATACTATTTTTTACATATTTTGAATGTTATAAAATGTACCCTTAGGTTGATTAAGCATTAAACCCATACATCCATGTATAACTCAAAATTTTAGCCATTTTTTGTTTGTTTATTGGGGCAGCACCCAAGGCATGTGGAAGTTCCCAGGTTAGCAGTCAAATCAGAGTTACAGCTGCCAGCCTACACCACAGCCACGGGAATGCAGGATCCAAGATGCATCTGCGAACTACACCACAGCTCACGGCCATGCCGGATCCCTAAACAACACTGAGTGAGGCCAGGGTTCGAGCCCACATCCTCATGAATCCTAGTCGGGTTCATTTACTGCTGAGCCATGAAGGGAACTCCAGCTAGCCATATTTTTCATTTAATAACAAGGACCTCAGAAGTGCTGTATATTATTAGCAGAATCAATATGATATTCCAGCACCCTCTTTTCATAGCATGCTCTCATAGCATTGAAGTTGCAATCCTGATGTCCAGTCTGCTCCTTTAAAATTTTCGCAATGATTGTTGACTACCAATATCCAATTAGCCATGCAATGGTAGGTGCCAGACATTGTTAACAGCTGAAATAAAGAGGCAAGATATTCTATGTCTTGTCACTTCATGTCTATTAATGTGTCTTTGAACAAGAAAGATGATTCTATAAGACAGAATGTGGGGAAGAGCTTCTGGAGAATAAGAAAACTAACCTGGAAGTCTTAATGAACACGTCAGCAAACATTTATCTTATACTTTTAGTTTTTGTTCCACATGATACTGGATTATTTTGATCTCTGAAACCACACACATTGTTAGCAGAATACACTTTGAAAACTGAGATAAAAGTAGACCAGGGTAAGCTATTTCCTTCTAAAGTAGATATTAAAGAATTCACTACATGCTTCATTATGTTCACTTAATCTTTATGACATAATCACAGACATTGCCACTTAATTCATTATTTTAAAAGAGCCAATTTTTATTAGTACATTACTCCTGCTTCTTATGAGCAGAGCTGTTATAGCAGTACTTATGGGTTGGTGACATCGTTATTAAGGGGGTGAGTAAAAACATTGTTATATGTATTTTGCACTGTAAATTGCCCATGAACAGTACAAAATGATAGTCTTTACTTACTTATTAGCATGCACAGTGTATTGAATTATGTAATAGATTTATCATTTATATTTGAAGTTACCATGTGAAAAAAATAGTAGATTAATTAACACGATTCTATTCAAACATTTGATCTTAAAAAAAAGTTTCATTATTTCTGTGAGCCATTTATTTTATGCCATATGAATTGTTCAAATGATACTCCATAGGGAAACCACTGTGGAGAATATAAAATATACAAAAAAAAGTTTCATGAGTTAAAAATATTTTTTCCCAGAATATTTTACTGGAGAAAATGATCAAATAAAATGTATAATAAAACAAATAATAGGAAAAGTTCAATTTTTCCTCCATTTCTCAGTAGTTGTATTGTCTTGGCACGGACCTGCACCATTGATTTTTATCCCCTTTTCTAATGAATTATATCTTCAGGGTCCATTGCACTGATTGGAAAAGACACAGATATGTTCTGCCTTCACATACATGGATAGTAAAATTCATCTTACTTGGTAAACAATAAAAGGTGAGACTCTTATTCATAATAATTTGTGCATTTTAAATACATAATTATACATTATGCTTGAGCTTATGTGTATTATCTTTATATTGTACAAATAAATATAGGTTCAATATTTTTATTAGTCTAATTTAACTTGAAACATAATTTCAATCTAAAACTTATACACATGATAATTAGTCACAATACAACCAGATTTTATTCAAGAGAATTCAAGAGGAAGTTCGTAAAATATAGAGTTGTTAGGCCCAAAACAGTGAGTCCTCTGAATAATCTCACTAATCCTTTTGAGACAGATCTCAATACCATTTACATTTAGTAAGTGTTTTCTTGGTCCATTAGGTTGAATCCAATTTTCATGGTCCTGTGTTACCGAGAAGTCTGTTCCCTCCACCTTCAAGGCTGTCTGGTTTTTATTTGATCCTTGTTAAGGTTTAGTATAACTATCTTTGAATAAAAATGGGAAATAGTTTATGATCAGTGCAACAACTGATGAGACAAGAAGTAAGTCTCAATTTTATTACAAGTGTAGAAATGAGTAAATCCAATGGAAATCGTGAAATTTCATTTTAAAAATCGCTAAACGGTGCTTTATAAAAATATATTTTTCTTAAGGATTCTTTGTGACATTTCATTAGAACTAGAGTCCATAACACCTTCTTCTTTTTTATTTGCAATTCTTTTTCTAAATATTCTAATTTTTTATGGGATATAGAATTTTTATGCTATATTCCCCGAAGTTGTTTATTTATCCACATTTGCCTTGATTTTATATAGATATATTTGTATAAAATCTTGGAGTTCTTTGTGCAATTATCTTTAATATCCTCACTTTATGTGAATGCTTTTTGGAGTCAGCTACTCTAACTATTCAGGCAAACATTTACATATTCCAGCAAAAAAAAAAAAAACTTTGAATTTCTAGATTCTAGGAACTAGGAATTGGCTCATATATTCTGTGTCCATATACTTTGTTAGTAAATAGTTTGTGTGTTATATGAACACAACATGAGACCTACCTTCCTGATATATTTTTAAGTGCACAGAAGTGTTAACTATAGGCACAATGTTATAGGACATACTTCTAGAATTTTGTCATGTTACGTAACTGAAGCTGTATACCCATTGAATAGCAACTCCCAATTTCCCCTACATCCTAGGCCCTAGCAACCACCATTCTATTCTCTGCTTCTACAATTTTACTGTTTTAGATACCTCGTATAAGTGTAATCGTGAAGAATTTGTCTTTCTGTTACTAGCTTATTTCACTTAGTATAATGTCCTCCAGGTTCATCTATGTTGTCGTATTTGGCAGAATTTTATTTTAAGACTGAATAGTATTCCATTGTATGTATATACTAACACATTTTTCTTATGCATTCTCCTGTCAATTGGACATTTAGATTGCTTCTATATCTTGGAGTTCCTGTCGTAGCGCAGTGGTTAACGAATCCGACTAGGAACCATGAGGTTGCGGGTTCGATCCCTGGCCTTGCTCAGTAGGTTAACCATCCGGCGTTGCCGTGAGCTGTGGTGTAGGTTGCAGACGCGACTTGGATCCTGCGTTGCTGTGGCTGCGGCGCAGGCCAGTGGCTACAGCTCTGATTAGACCCCTCGCCTGGGAACCTCCACATGCCACGGGTGCAGCCATAAAATGACAAAAGGCAAGAAAAAAAAAATAGATTGCTTCTATATCTTGGCTATTGTGAATAATGCTACAATAAACCTGTGTACATACGTCTCTTCAAGTTTATGATTTAAATTCTTTGCATATATATAGATAGATAAATAATCATAGTCATCAAACTTTCAAAAATTTTAAAATATTTGAAGAGATAAAACAAATACATATTAATGACACTGAACTAGATAATTTATAATCAATAATATCTAAGCCATAAGAATTAATTCAGTAGGACACAGAAAGAATTGTTAGGAATTTGACTGTTTGGTAATATATTCAAATATATACCAGAAAGAATTTTGGAAAAGGCGAAGACATCCAAAATAACTAATTCTGTAAAATAAATAACAGATTATCTACAACAGAAATCATCACTCACAAATTTATTGTATCGTAGGATGTACTGAGAATAATTACTCAAAAAAAATCTAGTTTCATTTAAAAATTTTAAGACAAAATTAAAACAAAATTCTGAGCAGTTCTTTTGTCATTGATGATTAATTCAACCAATATTTATTAAATGCTTGCTATGTTACAGGCCTTAAAAATCGAATAGTGGAGTTCCCGTCATGGCACAGTGGTTAACGAATCCAACTAGGAACCATGAGGTTGTGGGTTCGATCCCTGGCCTTGCTCAGTGGGTTAAGGATCCGGCGTTGCTGTGAGCTGTGGTGTAGCTTGCAGATGCGGCCCAGATCCTGCATTGCTGTGGCTGTGGCATAGGCCGGCGGCTACAGCTCCTATTAAACCCCTAGCCTGGGAACCTCCACATGCCGTGGGTGTGGACCTAAAATGACAAAAAGGCAAAAAAAGAAATAAATAAAAAAAATAAGAAAATCGAATAGTCTTTCATTCCATTTTTCCTCTCTACTAATGGAGTAGCCAAACTCCAACATGACCTCAGTGATTCCTGTCTCCTATTATTTTTCCCTGTGTGATTTCCCTGTGTAACTGCTCTGCATTACAGGTAGACTGCTGTAGAGAAATGATATGCTACTTCTATAAATAGGTTATAATACATTGTGACTTATGTCTTGAGCCCACTCTCTACTTTGAATTATTTGCTCTGTTGGGAGACACAGTACTAGCAGTTATATGCATAAGCCCATGTAGCAAAACTGAAGTCTCTTGCCCACAACCATGGAAGTGAGCTTGGAAGTGAACCTTCCAGACCCAGTCAAGCCTTCAGCTAATGGGCTGGAGAAACAAGCAATGCCTTGATTGAACATGTGAGACTGAAGCCAGAGTCAATCAGATAAGCAGTTTCCCGACCCTTGACAAACAAATTTTAAGTTGAAAAACGTTTGTTGTTTTGGTCTGCTAAGGTTAAGGTACTTTGTTATGCAGCAATACACCATACTTAATGCTTGTATATGTAGAAGTGGCATGCTGCTGAAACAAACAAACAAAAAAAAAAACCAAAATTATAGAAATGTTTTGAGACCTAGGAGAGGGTTTTGCAGACAGTGTTGGTGAAAGGTTAAAGTCCCTTGAAGAAGGTATTACTGAAAACTTGGTTTTTGATAAGCCTGTGAGAAAAGGAGGTAATGCTATTGTTCTCGGTTTTTATTTTGTTTACTTTTTTATTTTTATTTTTTGTCATTTTAGGGCTGCACCGTGGCATATGGAGTTTCCCAGGTTAGGGGTCAAATCGGAGCTGTAGCTGGCAGCCTATGCCACAGCCACAGCAACAGGATCTGAGATGTGTCTGTGACGTACACCACAGCTCATGGCAATAGCAGATCTTTAACCCACTGAGCGAGGCTAGAGATCAAACCTGCATCCTCATGGATACTAGTCGGGTTTGTTAATCACTGAACCACGATGGAAACTCCTGTTCTGTGCTAAAAAAAATTGAAATATAGTTGATTTACAATGTTATATTAATTTCTACCGTACAGCGAAATGATTCATTAAACAAACACAAACACACACACACACATATGTATGTATGCATTCTTTTTAAAATATTCTTTTCCACTATGGCTAATCATAAAATATTCAGTATAGGTCCCTGTGATATAGAGTAGGACCTTGTTTTTTATCAAACACTATTATTAATTGGAAGAAAGACGAGCTTTGCTCTGCAACGTAATTAAGTTTAGCAACATTGCCTTTTGAAATTATGGAGAAAGCAGGAAATTCATCAAATAAACTGGATGCTCATACTAAGATTCCCAGCCAAAGTGCTGAACATAATTTCTTTTTGCTGCTTAGAGCAAAATGTAAAAGAATAGAGATAAAACAGGAGTTCCCATTGTGGCTCAGTGTTAATGAACCTGACTAGTATCCATGAGGATGCAGGTTCAATCCCTGGCCTTGCTCAGCGGGTTAAGGATTCAGTGCTGCTTTGAGCTGTGGTGTAGGTCACAGATGCGGCTCAAAACTGGAGTTTCTGTGGCTGTGGTGTAGCTTGTGAGCTATAGCTCTGATTGGACCCCTAGTGTGGAAACTTCCATGTGCCATGGGAGAGGCCCTACAAAAAAATGAAAAGTGAATAGAAATAAAATAAAGGAAAGGCTAATAAGAAAAAGGAGCCATGATAGTTTTTGATGGCATGGTAATTTTCAGCCTCTCCAAGCAGCAAGTAATGCTATAGTTGAGAAGTAGCTTCCAATCAAAGATCACATCCAGGGCAATATCAGAAAAACATGACCCAATAATGATAAGATGTGACTCTAAAATCTTCTGTGAGATTTTAGGAAGGGCTAAAGCAATATTCAGCAAATAAAAGGCTACCTAAAGATATCAATGTCTCAGAGCTCCCATAAAACAACAATGCAGCTCGTAAGCAATTTAAAGATATTGTCTCTCAACCATTTCAAGAGGAGCTCAGTATGTAAAAGAGATTATCTTGAAAAATTTTGGTCTAATGGAAATGATTCTCTAAGAAGATAAATTTTGCTTCCCATCCCTACCCTTCAAAAGGGACCTTTAATAATGTCTAGAAACATTTTATCTTACCAAAACTATGTCTAACCCCAAACCAGTGTACCTGTAATACGGAATACCCTGTCTAAAGGAGTGAATTGTGGTGAGTCACAGAATATTAAATACATATTTTTTTCAAAGAAACATCATCATCTTAGATTAAAATGGAGAGAAACAGTACAAAACGAAAACAGAATTTGGACTCCCTGTTGCTAAGTTGCTGAGAAATTCCTCAGTTGCAAACACATGCTGTCAATTATAAAAAAGGAAGGTTGTATCAGAATGGAACCAAGAGCTCAGAAGAAGGCTGATTCTAGAATCATGGTGCTTAAGACCTACTCAAGGACATTCCAATATTTGCTCTGCTAAATTAAAAAATTGTGATGGACTTTCATATATCACAGTTCCCATTTTTATGAAAAATAATCTTTGTATTAGTTACCCTGTTTCTGTCCTCCACTGGATTTTGGGTGTGCAAGATTTAGAGAGTTTAGTAAGTAAGAAGAGAATATTTGTGGAGCTGAATTTATGGGATTGCACTCAAGGAATCTCATCTGTACCTGGTCTCAACTAAGATGGCAAGGGTCTGGATTTTGAGCGATAATAGAAGACTTGCAGGCTTTTGGAGGAGTCCCATTTTGTATATGGGAGTGAGTATAATAATTAGGGTATAAAGGATGGACAGTGGCTGCTAGCCTTCAAAATGACCCCCAGTGTTTCTCTACTCTTTTATTCATACCCTTGCATGCATCATCTCATATATAGATATATATGTACATATATACACATTTACATGATTAACCTATTGCTACATAATATATTACACCAAAACTTTGTGGCCTAATAAATCAGATATTCATATCTTAGAGCTTCTATAGGTCAAGAATCTGGACACGGCTTAGGTGGGCCCTTCAGAATTTAAAAGATATCTGTAATATAAATGTTAGGGCTGTGGTATTAGTTAAATGCTTGACTTTGGGAAAGAATATTTCTAAGCCCATTCTTGGGATGACTGGCACTCACTACCTCAAAAATTGTTAAACTGAGGGAATCAATTTTTTTCTGAAGCTCATTCCCCTGCTATGTGGGCTTTCTATGCTTGCAACAATGACTGCTAGTATGCTTTCAGACTACATGCAATAGTTCAATTTTTATGGGTATTGAATACATTAATGTACGTAAAGTGTTGGTGCTAGTAACTGACGCTTAATAAAATATAGATGCTGGCCAATATTATAATTAATCAAAATAGAGAAAAAACATTAATGCAATATACTTATTTTTTAAAAATTCATATTTTATTCATTGCCGTAATTCCAAAAATTATGAACATAAATGCATGAGATATTGCAAAATGTAAAATGAAAAAAATCTCTATTATTCCTTCCTTTTCATTTTTAAATTGGTAGATAATTCAAAAAATTAAATAATACCAATCATTATTTAACTTCTCTTCCTACTTCTAGATCATTAAAAAAGAGAAAAAGTAATTGTCATTTTGTAATATATTCATATGCAATTTTTATTATTTAAGTCACAAAGCTTACATCTCTTATGATTTGTCAACAGAAATCTCCTGGGGAATAGAAAAATATATTTTTAATAAAGTACAAATATAATTGATTAAGCAGTCAATTCAATGTATTACCATAAGCAAAGAAACTATATACAGGGTATATTTTGAAATTATCTTAACAACTGTGATTTCCTGCATTAATAATATACAACAGACAAGTTTTTTATGTGAATCCATAAAGTTTTTAGGTAATTAAATTACTTATGTAATGCACAGAGTATCTCTGTTTTAATGACTTATACAAAATTCAGAAGACAGTTATTTACTTTTACTCACAAGTAGCCTGTTACATAAATACCAACACATAATATATAAATATCATGCTATATACTCAAAACGATTATCCTCAAATTCAATTACAGTCCTAGTAGGTTGAACACAATTTCTTGTATACTATTTTAAAATTTCTGTTCTAACATCACTGAGTAAGAAAAGACATTGAATGTTCACAAGCATTTCTTTCCCAAGCCTCTTGCTGCAACAGGTCTTATTTCGGTAGTTATTAGCCAGGTTAAAAAGCCCAAGAAAAAGACAGTAAATCAAAGAAGAAGAAATCCATTATCATGACTTAATCTCTGAGTTTGTCTTTTCTGATTTTTTCTGAGGCATTCTAACAGCAGGTAGTCAGTTGCTTTAAATTGTAGGATTTAGAATAAATCAATTTACAGTATATTTCTATGATTGTGACTTCCCCTACTGAGTTTCCTGGACGCTTATTGGTCAAAGACCATTGATCCTATAAGTTAACTTCAAATTTACTTTCACTGTCCTCAGAGCCCCAAAGTTTTCTTCCTACTGACATAGGACCTTACATGAGCCCTACATCATTTTCTATACGTCTTGCTCTATATTCAATTATGTATTCATAACCATCAACAAAACCAAAAGAAAACCTACTGAATGAGAGAAGTATTTTCAAATGATACGGTTGATAAGGGGTTAGTATCTGAAATATATAAACATTTCAGGTAACTCAATAGAAAAACCTGATTAAAAATGGACAGAAAACTTTAATTGACGCTTTTCCAAAAAAGTTATACAGATGGCCAATGAACACAGAAAAGACTCAACACTGCTATTCATCATAGGAATGTACACCCAAACCACAATGAGATATCACCTCACATCTGTCAGAATGGTTATCATCAAAAAGTCTAAAAGTAATAAATGTTGGGGAGGATATGGATGAAAAGGAACACCTGCACAGTATTGGTGACAATCTAAATAGGTGCAGCCACTATGGGAAAGAGTATGTGGTGGTTCCTCAAAGAAAAAAAAAACAAAAATCCATCAATTCCACTATGAGGTACATATTCAAAACTAAAACTAAAACTAAAAACATGAACTTGCAAATATACATGCACCCTCCTGCTCAGGGGAGCATTATTTTTCATAGCTAAAAATGCAAGTATCCAGTATCCATCAGCAGATGAATAGATATTGCATAAAGGGTAAGTTATATTCTTTATTTTTTATCTTTGTATATAAGTATACACACATACAATATGGATACATATATCTGTGTATATATGTGTATGTGTATATATGTGTGTATATATATATATATATATATATATATATATATATATATACACACACACACATATAAGGATATGTATATACACACACACACATATATACCTATCGGCTAATATAGGTGTGTATGTATGTGCATATATAATATGAATATTACTCAGCCATAAAAAAGAATGCAATTCTGTCATTTGCAAGAAGGTGGATGTACCTAGGAAGGTATTATGTTTAGAGAAATAATCCAAAAAGACTGACAAATACTGTATACTGTCACTTATACGTGTAATCTAAAAAAATAAAACAAATGAATGAATACTACCATACAGACACAAACTCACATATACAGAGAACAAACTAGTTGTTACCAGTGGAGGCGGGGGGAGGTGAAAGATAAGGGTAGGGGATTAAGAAATACGAACTACTATGAATAAAATAAATAAGCAGTAAGGTTATAACACATATAATATGGCAATTATTTTGTAATGATTTTCAGTGGATTATAGTCTACAAAAATGTTGAATCACTATGTTGAAAACCTAAACTAACATAATATGGTAAATAAACTATACTTCAATTAACAAAAAGAAGAAATTAAGGATAAATTGACATCTCTGATGAACAAAAACTGAGGAAGTTTGTTATGACTATATCTGCCCTACAAGAAATGCTAAAGAGAGCCGCAGATTGAAATGAAATCGATTAGACTGTAACTCAAAACCATATGAAGACATAAAGAACGCCATTAAAGGTAAATATGTAAACTTAAACATAATCCAGTATTATTGTATTTTTGGTTTGTAACTCCACTTTATTTCCTAAAGACTTAAAAGGCAAGTGAGTAAATAATTATATATCTAAGTTATACACACAATAGATAAAGATATACTTTGTGACAATGACAACATAAAGATGCTGGGAGAGAATAGAGGTGTATAGAAGCAGATTTTTGTATGTTATTGAACTTAAGCTGTTATATTTTGAAGTAGATTGTTATAAGTTTAGTATTTTAAATCTAATCTTCATGGTAACCCCAAAGAAAATATCCAAAAGTTAGGCACAAAAGAAAACGAGAAGGAAAAAAATGGTTCATTATAAAATATCGACAACACAAGAGGCAGTGATGAAAAAAATGAAGTGCAAAAATGTATAAGCCATAAAGAAAGTAAAAAGCAAAATGGTAGAAATAAATCCTCATTTATTACATTAAATTCACATACATTAAACTTTCCAATCAAAAGGCAGAGATTAATATAAAGAATACAAAAAATACAACTAAATGTAATTTATAGGGACTACTCAGTTTTAGATTGAAATATATAGATTGAAAGTGAAACAAACATATGGAGGATAATGTGAGAAAAAGAATGTATATATATATGTGTGCATGTGTGCATGTATATATATATACATATATACACACACACACACATATATGTACAATGTACGACTGGGTCACTTTGCTGTACAGTAGAAAATTGACAGAACACTGTAAACCAACTACAATGGAAAACATAAAAATCATTGAAAAATAAAAATAGAAAGTGAAAGGATGGAAAATATTTTATGCAAATAGTAACTAAAAGTTTGAATTGCTGTATGAATATTAAATAAGTAATAAGTAATTTTAAATATGTTTTAAGACAAAACCTATGAAAAGATACAAAAAGATATCCCTTGATAAAACGGTCAACTTATCAAGAAGATAATCACAATTATGAACATATATGCACGTTTATACATTGATAGCAAGAATTGTAAATGGTACAGCAGCTGTAGAAAAAAGTTTCATTGACAAATGACAAATATCACTTGATACTACCTGTAGAAATATATAAAATATGCTAATTCATAGAGATGGAAAGTAGATTTACCAGCCGTTAGGGAAAAGAAGGAATGGGAACTTATTGCTTAATGATACAGAGTTTCTGTTTGGGTGATGGAAAGTTTTGAAAATAGATCATGGAGATGATTTCATGATGGTAAATGTAAGACTGCTGAAATGAATACTTAAACTTTATATAAAAATTTATATAAAACTACAATAAGAAAAAAAACATCCGTTTTTAGCTTCAGGTTTATTTTCCAGGAGGACAGCAATACCTAAAACAAATCTGAGTTTTTCCGATAGGGTTTAAATATTTCAGAGAGGCCCTTGATGAGCTCCACGTGAGTAATATTCTCAATCTCTTAGAACAATCTCACTGATCATGGGAATTGAGTATTCTGATTGTACAGGGCTGGGTCTTTAAAGCAAAATTGCATTCAGAAGAGTAGATTCCACTGCCTGCAAATGGATGGAATTAAATTCTTATAGGAAAGAGAAATTCTTTTATTAACACAGGGGAAGTACCCTAGGAAGATCAAAATGGCAAATTGCTTCAAATTTCTTTATCATTTATCTAAAATTAAACATAAAATTTTAAGTTATAAAGAAATTACAAAGATGGTGGAATAAGCGGACATGCAACTCAACTTCTCCCACAGAAAACACTTTTGAGACAAATGAAAATGAAAACAAAATTTTCTGAAATCTATGGAATGCAGCAAGCAAAATATTTCTAAGAGGGAAATTCATAGTGAAACAGGCCTTCCTCAAGAATTAAAAAAAAGTGAGATAACAATCTAACCTACTATCTAAAATAACTTTTCAAAGAACAAACAAGATCAAAATAAGCATAAAGAAGGAAATAATAAAATTAGAGAAAAAATACATAATATAGAGGTAAAGAAATGATAGAAAATATCAATGAAATTGAGCTGTTTTTTTAAGACAAGCAAAATGCATGCACTTTTATCCAAGCTTAATAAGAAGAAAAGAGAAAGGCCAACTAAACAAAATAATAAATGTAAGATGTGAAATAAGAACTGATAAAACAGCAATACAAAAAGTCATAAGACTATACTACAAACAGATATATACTAAGAAATTGAACAACCTTTGAAGAAATTGACACACTTTGAGAACCATGCAAAATTGAGTCACAAAGAAATAGACAATATGAATAGACATATTACTAGATATGAAATTGAATTTATAATTGAAAAGCTCCCAGCAAAGCTCAGTATTAGATATTTTTAACAGAACTGGAACAAATAATGGCAACATTTGCATAGAAAGAGGGAAGGCACTGAATTACCAAAGCAATCCGGAGAAAAAGATCAGAGCTGAAGGTATAACCCTTCCAGACTTCAAACTCTACTACAAAGCTGCAGAAACTAAAAGAGTATGGTATTGGTACAAAGATCTGACACATCGATCAATGGAATAGATGTTTCTCACAATTTTGTTAGTAATCTGTTTTAAAACAAGTTTTCTAAAATATGACACTAAAATATTCAGTAAATGTATGGTCACCTTTATCTCTTACTGGAATTTCAGAAGATAAGAATAGTTAAATGTTAATTAACAATCATTGCAGTGCTTAATAAACTTGAATGTTTGTTGCCTTTGTTGGATAATAAGTTATTCATATTTATTTATTTTTTTACTGGATCCTGTTTTATGATATTATCCTTCAGAGACACACATCCTCATCACAGCATTTCATGCTCCCTTGTGCCTTCATATTTAAGCGAAAATCTCAGCAATAGAAACTGGTTTTCTGGCAAATATCTTGCTAAAACATCCATTCAATTTTTAAACACTAATTAGTAAGTGGTTGAGTACTCATTTCTGTCAGAATTCAATTGGAACTTTTGGAGAAACTCATTTGCAGCTATTTAGAGTAATAGGTTTGTTTGACTGGTCCTTTCAAAATGCACTTACTTCCATTTTCAGTCCCATGTTGAGACTGCCAAAGATAAGGGTTTCAGATCACGTTGGGAAGGGAAAATATTTAGAAGCAGAAGTGTCTTAACATCCCCCAGTCATGTTATGTTGTATTTTGGGTACAACAACATACCTGAAGTGATTGACACATTCCAGGAAAGGACAAGCTGCTGGACATAGTACTTTAATAATGGTAAAATGAATTAGAATACTGTCTGATATGAGGCTATGTTTATAAAAGGCAAATTAGTAAAATGACCAACAGAAAATTGTTTTTCAAGTGTTTGCATATTATAAACGCTACTGCCACATGAATGCAAACTTAAGTTTAAGGAGTAATTTTGAAAACTGTGTGACAGTTTTTAGAGGAAAACAATGATTTACCCAACACTGGAATGACACAACTTACTATTTGGGTATCAGAAGAAGAGTAGATATAAAATGTTGTATTTATCTAATTTTCTTCCTCTCCCTAGAGGATTTGGAGTTAAAATATTTCCATTAATGGAATCCCATAATGAATTCAAATTATAAACAACTGCTTTTAAAGTCAGGTCTCCTGCAGGATTCTGATAGTGTTCTGTAAACAAGTGTAGCTTGAGAACTGAGGGTGGGGTCAGTTTGCTACCACATAGTCAATTTCAGGAAGTTTAGATGACTGAGGTTGTTCATCATAACAACCCTATAGCTAGAATGATAAGAAGAAATTTGAATAATCATAGTACTTATTTATATAGCCTAAAGTTTTCATGCCAATTTAACCAGCACAATAAATGGTGTCCTTTTGGTATGAAAAATTGAACGCAACTATAAACTGCTTAACATCCTCTCCTGAGGTAGTTGACAAACTGGGAGTCTCTGGCTTGGCATTATGATTATATATGCCTGGTTATCAGACATGGTGGCAGACAAATAGCTCCATATTGGGAGGATCTGAGGTATGAGGGGAATCTAATTATAGACCCTATAATTAACAGTAAACCATGGTATTTTACTCCTATTCCATGCTTACTCTGAAAAAAATGTCTTCAAACACTTCTTTCATTAGTTAAACTTTGCATTTTAACATCACTAGGAGCAGAAGAAAGTTTCCAGAAAGAAGCAAAGGCCCATTGCTAGAGGAAAAAATAGTCAACAATCACAAGCCCAAAATTATTGGCAAGTGTGCTTCATATTGACTTCATTACGGCTTCTTGTCCTTTGCCTAAAGTTTGCTGAATGCTCTCCACCCTAAAAACACTAAACAAAACTAAAAATTTCCTTTAAAATTGTTTCTTTGCAAACCACTGTTATAAATACTTTCCTAATTCAGTATTTAAAATATAATAATTGAAGAGCCCAGCTCGAGGGAGTTACTTGGAATTTTGTATAAAACTTAAAGGAGCCTCTGAAATCTTACATCTTATGTCTTGCACTCCCAACCCCCTTTCACTCAAATTTCCTCTCACATAAACATAAAAAAGTTATAGAGTTACTGCTCAAATTCATGTATAGACATCATTTAATTCGAGTTTACAAATATTTGATTTTATTTAAAATTTTTGAAATATAGAGAAAAGAATACACATTATATATGGAAGATATGTAATGAACTTATATAATCATAACCTCGGTTAAAAAAAATAGTCCCAAGATTGTAGAAGACTCCTGTATATACGACATCTCTCTCTCTGCTCTTTAGTTATAACCAGCATATTGACTTAACTGATGGAATTCTCTTGCTTTTTTAAAACGTAGTTTCTTTACCTATTTGTACATCCTTGAACAAAAATAGTTTAATTTTTCCTCCTTTTCAATGTGTTGAAATAGAGTTATAGTGGATATAGTGATTTGTGGAGTATATCCAAATCAATTCATGATTCCAGGGTTTATTTATTTTCATTACAAAAATAATCTACCGTGTAAACACATAGTTTATTTTTCAGTTCTATCCAGGACTGTCTATATAATTTGTGAGACCAAGTTAAAAATGAAAATGTGAGGTCTCTAGTTCAAAAAGTGTTAAGAATTTTAAGACAGTGACATCAGAACATTAAAGCAAGCATAAGGACATTTCAAACATGAGGTCACATGTGACTTTTCTGTGACAGCAGAGATCACATGTCCATGAAGCCAATCCTAATTCTGTCATTGATTTACATGTGGATTATGTCTGTTTTTTTTTTTTTTCTTTTATTTAGTTACCAACACAGCTACTGCAAAGATCTTGCTGAATTTCTTCAGAAGCACATTTTCAATAGTTTCTCTATGAAACACATACCAGAGACTGTTGGCTGTTTAAAGGACAAGCTTTTTTACAAAATCAATAGTTCATGGAAGACTGTTTCTTCAAAAGCTTAGCGCAAGTTACATTTCAAGACAATAGCTTAGGAGTTCCCTGGTGGCCTAGTGGTTAAGTATGTGGCTTTGTCATTACTATGGAGCAGTTTTAATTCTTGACCTGGAAACATCTGCGTGCTGCAGGCATGGCTACAAAACAAAACAACACAGTAGATTAGATTTTCCCTTATTTCACAGCCTTACTAGAGTATTGTATACTTGATGCTGAATAATAGTATCTCCTTGTAATTTTATTTTATTTTTTTTTATTATTTTTTTATTTTTTTGCCTTTTGTCATTTTTTATGGCTGCACCCGCGGCATGTGGAGGTTCCCAGGCTAGGGGTCTAATCGGAGCTGTAGCCACTGGCCTGCGCCGCAGCCACAGCAACGCAGGATCCGAGCCGCGTTTGCAACCTACACCACACCACAGCTCACGGCAACGCCGGATCGTTAACCCACTGAGCAAGGCCAGGGATCGAACCCGCAACCTCATGGTTCCTAGTCGGATTCGTTAACCACTGCGCCACGACGGGAACTCCCCTCCTTGTAATTTTAATTTGCTTATCAATAAAATAATGATTAGCCTTCCTTTAATAATGTGATAAAAATCAAGATTGAAATTTTACTTACAGTGTCAGTGTAAGAAAAATTGATATCTTGCAATATGTTTTCTAATCATTTAACATTATGCCATTTTAAATAATTTTAATTAGAATATCTTCATAACAATATTTTTCATTTAAGACTTTTATCTAATTTTCTTTATTATCAGTAGGATGTTTGTCTGAATAATACTCTATGAAATAACAGAAAACTAAATTCCTGTTTCCTTCTATTAATTATCAAAATTTTCAAGAATAATCTATATTTGTTGTCTTTATTTTATGATTCCTCTATTTTATGACATTATGACTTTGTAATCTAATGTTTATTGGTATTTTATTTAAATGTAGTTCTTCTGAAAAATCATTGACCATCTAATTTTAAATCCAGGCAAATTTGAATCTTTTAAATTTGGTTCCTCTTTGTCATCTCTCACGCAGTATATTTTCCCTTTTAAAGTTCTCCTCTCTTGGCAGCAGTGCATATTCCAGATTCCCTTCTTTCTTTTCAACATGACTCCAGAGAATCACTGATGAAATTATTCTCCTATATTGTAGCCTTGATCAGTTTTTTTGAACCTCTGTTGTGATGCAGTGGGTTAAGAATCCAACTGCAGCAGCTTGGATTGCTGCAGAGGCACAAGTTCAACCCCTGGCCCTGTGCAGTGCATTAAGGACCAGATGTTGTCACAGCTGTGGCACAGGTTGCAGCTGTGGCTCAGAGTCAGTCCTTGGCCTGAGGACTTCCATATGCTGAGGTGGCTGCTGAAAAAAAAAAAAAGTTCTTCAGTGGGACTTCAGTATTTTCTTGGCTTTAAGTATCATATTTAATCAATAACTCAATTTTATATTGAAATTATAACTTCCTTTTTTATTGTAGTATTCCATATCCAGTTATTTACCATATCCATATTTCTTTCCATACAAAATGTCACATAGCTCAATGATGATACCTTTCATATTCCTTTAATATTTCTCATGAGGTTAATTATATCACATTTGTGAAAAAAATTATGGGAATGAAATAATAGTAAAAGACTTTAACACCCTATTCCCTACTCACATCACTTGACAGATCTTGAGAGGGAAAATCAATGAAGTAACAGAAATCCTAAATGATACAATGAAACAGTTATCCTTAATTTATATTTCCAGGACATTACGTTCAAAAAAAGCAGAATGCACATTCATTTCAGGTACACATGGAAAATGCTCTATGACTGACAACAATACTAGGGCACAAAAAAGTCTCAATAAATTTAAGGGTATCAAAAATATTTCAAGCAACTTTTTGACCACAGCAACATGAAACTGGAAATCAACCACAGAAAAGGAAATGAGAAACCAAAAAAAAATAGGTTAAATACAAATTATAGACATACAATAGATTCAAAAATGATGATGGTAAAATTAACTTATAAAGAGTTCTATTTAATTGACTTAAATACAAACAGGATTGTATATTATACAATTTTTATATAAAACATGTATACCCTTGGATACAGGAAATGATGCAAATATTTTAAAGTTCATGTCATCTAGTATAATCCTTGGTAAATTAAAGCTAGTTTAAGTTTGTTGGTTTAATTAAAACAGGCACATCATTAGACTTATTAGCATTAAATATAATGTCTATCTGGATTTACTAAATGTCAAACTCATGCTCTATCTCTGTTACAGAATTTGTCAGCAAGAAAGAAAATTTAATAAAATGGTTAGATGTTTAGTGTCTCAAAAAGCTTTAATGAGTAATCTGAACATATTTGTTAAGAAAAAATTAATTTAGATGTGAAAAAATTTATAAATAAGCTTTTGAAGAATAATCTTTTATGTTATGTTTCTATTACATACATATGTATACATGCATATACATACATATATAATGTGTGTAGGTGTTTTATATTATTTAGACAATACATATCTTGATATACACTATGAATAATGACATAAAAATAAAGATAAAAATCAACCCTTATCCTTATTCAGGCATTTTATTGGAACAAAAACTGCTTTAAATGAAACAGTTTGGAAATTTTTCAATGTCTGAACATAGTGTCAAGAATCCAAATCAGAAGTAATGTGCAATCTTTATATTTTAAGTTAAATTCCAGGCTCTACATTTCTCTCTTAAAAATATGACTCCTTATTCTGCCCATTCTGCTAGCTGCCTAGTTATGGATGTTCAACTTGGTCTCTGTCCTCTGCCAAAGAATTAATAAGCTGCTATGTGAAAACTTAGAAAATCACCCATTTCTTAGTTTCTGTATGCTAAATATCATTGTTTGTATAATGCAACGTCATACATATCAAACTATATAAATCAGACTATATATTAAAAACTTATTGAGGAAAATATAAAATAAGTATTTTATGTATATAAAATGACAAGGAAAATGTTATTTTTATCTCAGAATTTATCAGTGTGACCCCAGGACATTCTTCTTTCCCACCAAGGGTAATTCCTTTCATCACATATATGTGCCTAAATATGTGTATTACTGACTTGGACCTGATTCAATTATAAGGGTGGAAGCCCTCTAGAATGGGGTTAGTGCCCTTATGAAAAAGTCTCTTTGGAAAGAGCTCCTGCCTCACTTCTACTATCAGAGAACATAGCGCAAAGACAGACATTTATGAACCACAACCTAAATCAGCCGACACTTAGATCTGTGTTTCTCAGACTCTAGAATGGTAAGAAATAAGTTTCTGTTACTTATAAGTCACCTAGTATATGGCATTTTTTTAAATAGCTGGCCAAATGGCCTAAGACAACCATATTCTGTTTTCATTCATAAAGGAAGGATTAGAGATTAAAATAGTGAGTTAGGAGTTCCTGTCGTGGCTCAATGGTTAATGAATCTGACTAGGAACCATGAGGTTGTGGGTTCGATCCCTGGCCTTGCTCAGTGGGTTAAGGATCCGGTGTTGCCGTGAGCTGTGGTGAAGGTTGCAGACGCGGCTCGGATCCCGCGTTGCCGTGGCTGTGGCTGTGGCGAAGGCCAGCAGCTACAGCTCCTGTTTGACCCCTAGCCTGGGAACATCCATATGCTGCAGATGTGGCCCTAGATAAGGCAAAAAGACAAAAAAAAAAAGAAAGAAAGAAAATAGTGAGTTAAAATTTGTGCCCCAAATAGAATCATCTTTATCATTTAGAGAAATATAAGACAGCAAGCATGCTAATGAAAATATTTATAGATTGTCCCTAATTATCAAAACAATAGAAGAGATGAAAATAAAGATTATATTTAATATATCCAAAAAGTATAGAAGAAAGAAAACAATAAAGAGAACTCCAAACTTATAAAGTGTAAAAGAAGAAATATAATAGGTAAATTAATTAAAAGTAATGTAAATGGGTCGTTTTTATTATGATTTAAACATGAAATAATAGTATACCCTCCAAAGTATTGGGAAGGTATACTGTTATTTTTCATAAATATTTCTACTTCTTCCTATGAGAGAATTCAATTTCTCTGCCCTAAAGACCTCAGAATTGGTCATGTGGCTTGCTTTGGTACTGAAATATAAACAAATTGTTACAGAAGATTTAAGAATTAGCACATGCTTAGCCAATGTTTCTTTTCTTTGTTACACTAAGAAGGGCAAAATTCTAGAAAGAAGACTGATTTGCATCCTGGATGAAGATAATGTAAACAGAACTCTCCTAACTTGTTATTGAAGTGTGAACATGCGCTAGAAATAATTCACTATAATTGTAAACCACTGAGATTCTTTGACTGGTTTTACTGGCACACAATTTATCCAGAATGATAGAAGGCTATCTTGAGATTTTTTTTATACAGATTAAGAGAATCCTATGTAAAGAATACTCTATAGAGTTTTAAGAATCACATGAAACCCCTTTTATTTACCCATGTATTCCAGCTATTACATGCCCAGTTTTGTTGTATATATCATTACTGAGCCATTAAAAAAAAATCAAAATATCTGCCCTCACAGAACTCCTTCTAGTGGAAGGAGAATGGTAAATGAAATACTTAAATGTTATAAAATTTTAAGTGATAAATACTGTATGGAGAAATAAGGGTATAGGAATAGGGGAATAGTCCCCTCCCAACCACTGATAGATTCCAGTGGTTGTAAGGAGAGTAAACCTTTAAAAGAAAGTTCTTAGTGAAAATGTCACTAGGAAGATAACATTTTAGCAAAGACTTAAATGAGGTGAAAGAGCAAATCTTGAAGCTATCTTGGAGAGAAGAGTAGAGGTGGGGAGAGCAGCCTGGACAAAGATCCAGAGCCAGAAATATACAGCAGGGAAAATAACATGGCCAGACCAGAGTGAGTGAGAGAAGGCAGAGTTGCTGATTAAACCAGCAAGTAAATGCTATCCAGATCAGGTGAGACCTTCTGATTTGGGATTTTATACTGAGGGATGCTGAAGCCACAAGAGCGTTTAAACAGAAATGCAGTGATATGTATCCCACATTAGCTGTTGTACTGTCAGCATACTGAGGAGGCAGAATCCAGTTGAACGACTGGAGGCTTTACCTGTGGTCTTGAGAAGAGATAATGGTACCTGCAGTAAGTAGTATCACTGCAATTTAGTTAAATTCTGAATATAAATTAAAGATAGAACAGCTTGTATATTTTAACCGATTATGAAAAGAATGGAATTAAAGGGGTGAAGGATGATCCAAGTCTTTGCCTTGAGTGACTTGAAGACTGAAGTTGTTATTAACTTAGAATTCTAGAGATGTCGAGGACTGGATGTTGGTGAAAATCAAGAGTCTATTACATTAATGGGTATATCAAGTTCAAGAAGACTATTAGATATCCAAGAGAATATTCTGAACAACTATTGTATGCATGGTCTGGAGTTGAGGCAAGTGGACAAACTGCAGATATAAATTTAGGAGTCAAATAGATTGTTTATAAAGCCATGAGATGAGTGGACATATCTAAGGAAATGAGGGTTGAGACCTGATTTATAAGTGAGTATAAATTCTACTAAGGGAAGTGATGCACTGTAGAATTACAATCACAGAGTATATCTTCTTTTTCTTAATAAGATGTTAATATTTTATAGGAAAATGAAAATATGTGGTCATTCATCTGAGTTGTATTCCTCAATTCCTTAAGTGATAGAATGATAAAAACATTAAGAAATTGACTATATAGAATTCAATTTATTTATTAAAAATAACTAAATGACAAACATTATTAAATAAAAAGGAGAGTGAAACATTATGACATCATTTAAAATGAGAAGAGAATTACAACCGTATTGAAGCTACTTTTTACAATTTCTGTATTATTGTTTTTTCTGGGAAAATGTTCGTCATTAATGATAATGTTAAATTATAACAGCAATTCAAGGATATCAGCAAATGAGAAAATATTATTCATAATAAAAATAATAAAGTGTGAAAATTATCAATCAATGTTTTTTATAGGGATGACTCAGAATATCTTCAGGTGAGAGATAATTGATACAAATATATAGAAAAAATATATAATCATTTCACCAATCTACAAAAACATGGCTCTCTTCCTTCCAAAAATAAAATCAAACAAAAAATATCAAGAGATAGACAGCGATAAACAGCCCTGACAGCTGTCAATTCCTAGCTGACAAGCATTAACAGGCTGTGGTTTTCTGTTGAGAATAAATAATTTCAAAGCTCCCATTATCACATGAAATTACTCAATCATCCTACTGGAAAGAAATAAACAAAATCTCTCTGTAATAATATCTGAGCACAAAGATTAACAACAACAATATCCCCCATTCCAGGCTATCACGAGTGACTGCCACTTCTTTTCCATTTAGTTTTAGCCTTGCTCTGTTTTTCCAGCCTCCTAGAAAACAATTATTAAGGTTCTTACCAAGGACCTTAATGTTTACCTCAGCTTGGCTTAACTGTAGTCAGCTTTCTTCCTAATGATAGGCCCCTGACCTCATTTTTCTCAGGAAGACTTACTTTAGGAAACTTTTAATTGCAAATACTTTCTCTATTCTTTGAAATGTAAATCTTCTCCCAGTCTCCTGCCAGTTTTGCAAACCAAGAATGTCCTTCTCCAGGACCTGGGAACCAGCTTTTTGAAATATAATCATCAATAAATGTTGCCTCTGGGCTGGAAAAGCAAGGAGATCCTACTGTATAGCACTGGGAACTATGTCTAACCACTTGTGATGAATCCATATATGTATGTGTAACCCTTTCACCACGCAGTGCAGCTGGGTATAATGGAAAAAATAAAAATAAATTACAAAAATAAATAAAGATAGCTCCCCTATTTCCTAGTCTCTATGGAAGGATAGGAGCCTATCTTTATTAATAAATACCAATTAATAAATCTTGACCACTTCATCACCTTGACCAATCTCCTGCTTAATGCCCCTAGCATTTATGTATTCTCCTGACTTTTGTTTCAGTGTAGTTGGATTCAATTTCATTCTCTGAATGCAAAAGTCTGAACTCTTACTACAACAGTTTTTTGCTGCAAGAATTATTTTTTTGGGGGGGGACACTCCTTAATAGTATTAGCAATGCTTTATAGAAGCATTCGATTCTGAAATGTAATCTAATTCACTGAACCCTTCCCCAAATCACAAACACCAACCACAAATCCTAAAATAAGCACCTGCTATCATCTTCTTACTGAGATGTCGCTTATTTCCTTATAACATCTATTGTTTGACTCTTGGTGTGTTTCTGGTAAACTAAGCTGGCAAGCACCAATAAGCTTAATGTCACCTATAATTACTGGAAAGACTCCTAAATGAATTAAGGAAACATGAATCCAAAGATATCAAAGTATATTAAATCACAAAAGGCTGTGATTTTTGGAGTAGTGAAAGAATAGTTCATTACTAACTGTTAAAATGTACTGAGCTCAAATATTTGCATCCACAGGTTTTGAAATTCCTTTATATTATTGAATAATATACAAAATTAAATAGTACACACATTAACATATTTATGGCACGATTCGCTCACAGCAGCATTAGGAAAATAGGAAAGTCAATTTGGTAATATTATAAAGTGTGCTAAATCTCATTACTGTAAGGGCATACCTTTTAAGCTAAGACTGGGAAGGCAAGTAGAAATTCAACAAGTGGAGGCTTGAGAAACATCTGAAAGAACTCAATGAGTGGGGCGTGAAATGTGATGAGGCCAGTTTCAGAAAAATCTCCAGATGACCTGACAAGTGAATTCTTTCAAATATATATTAAAAAAAAAAGAAAAAACATTCCATCACAAACTCTTTCCAAAAATAAAGGAGAGAACAATTCACATCTCATTCTGTATGGATAGTGTTACCCTGACACAAAGTCAGACACAGACATTGCAAGAATATACAAGATCAATATTCTTCATGAACACTGGCACATAAACTTTAATACAATAGTAACAAACTAAGTCCAGAACTATATAAAAATGATTATATACTAAGACCAGGTGGAATTTATCCAAGAAACACACTGTTGTATTACAAATTAAGAATTAATAGCCATATTAATAGAAAAAAGGCACAGAAACCAAATTGCACCATAATTTCAATAAATGTAGAAAAAAATATGAAACAAACCTGTCATCCACTTATGGTTTTAAAAAATATTGAGCAAACAAGGAAAAGAAGGGAATTTCCTCAATCTGATAAAGGACATTTACAAAAACCTCACAGTTCACATCATAAGCAATGGTAAAATTTTACACTATATTCAAAAGTAAAAAAATTGAATGCCTCTCCCAGTATTGAGAACAAGGCATAAATAGCTATCCTCACCACTTCTAGTCAGCATGAGCATGTTCTTGGAGATTTTACCTGTTAAATAAGGCACAAATGAGTAGATAAATAAACAGATGATGTGTAGATAAAAGAAGTAAAGCTATTTTATTCATGTATGACTTGATAATAATGTCCACAAAGAACTAACAAATGAGTTTATTAAAATTGTAGGATTCAAACAATATAAAAATCACTTAAATTTATAGACCATAGTAACAACAAAAAAACAAATGGAAGAGAGTTTCATCAACTATATCTTCTAAAAGGAGAAAAAAAAGGAATAAATATAACAAAAATATTGTAATCCATATTTAGAACTATAAAGCACTGCTGAGTAAAATTAAATAGCATCTAAATACATGGGGAAATATTCTATGCTCATGGATAAGAAGACATTATTTTCAAGATGTTAATTTTCCTCAAATTTATTTATTAATTTATGGTTTTCTCTAAAAATTTCCAACAGGTTCTTTTTAAAAAATGCCTAACTTAAGCTAATATTTATATAGAAATTCAAAAATACCTAAAGTAGCAAAAAAAACCTTTCAAAAGAACAGAGTTAGAGGACTTATGATTCCTAATTTCTCAACTTACTATATAACTGCAGAAATTAACAGTTATGTGGTACTGGCATAAGGGCAGGCATACAGAGCAGCATAATAAATTGAAAGTTCAGAAATATGACCTTGCGTGTATTCATTTCAATAAATATACCAAAACAATTTATGTGAAATATATATTCTCTTTAGCATACTGTAATTGGGCAGATTAATGGATTTAATTCTTTCCTAACTCAGAATATATAAACAATGGACCCCAGACCTAAAACCTGTATAAAACACAAGAGGAAAATTTAGTGACCTTCATTTAGTCTAAAATGTCACAATATGACATCCAAAGCATGTTTCAATAAAGAGAAATATTGATAAATTTGAGTTTTTTGATATGAAAAATATTATACTTCATTAAGAACATGAAAGGGAGGTCTCTTGTGGTACAGCAGGTTAAGGATTTGGCATTGTCACTGCAGCAGCAGGTTTTACCCCTGGCCTAGGAACTTCCACATGCTATGGAAATGAGCAAATAAATGAACAAAGAAATGGAAAGGCAAGCCACACAAGAAAAAAACTTTTCTAAATCATATATTTGACACAGGATTTTGTCATAATGTTTAAAGAACTCTATGACATAATAATAATATAAAAACAACCCAAACTAAAAGTCCCAATTTCAATGTACAGATCTTCCAGAGCGAAAATCAATAAAGGAAACACAGGGTTTAATGACACATTAAACCAAATAGATTTAACTGATATTAATAGAACATTACATCAGAAAATAGTAGAATACACATTTTTTTCTCAAGTGCATGTGGAACATTCTCCAGGAGAGATCACATCTTGGGCCACAGATCAAGCTTCAGTAAATTTAATAAAATTGAAATCATGTCAAGCATCTTTTCTAACCACAAGGCTATGAGACTAGAAATCAAACACAAGAAAAAAAAAACCTGGAAAAAGCACAAACACATGGAGACTAAACAATATACTAACAAACAATGGATCACTGATTAAATCAAAGAGGAAATAACAAAATACCCAGAGACAAACTGACAACAAAAATATGACGAGACACAGCCAAAGTAACTCTAAGAGGAAAATTTATAGTAACACAGTTTTACCTAGAAGATAAAAATTTTAAATAAGCACCCTAACTTTATACCTAAGGCAACTAGAGATAGAAGATCAAACAAAACCCAAAATTAGTAGAAGAAAAGAAAGCACAAATTAGAGCAGAAATAAATGAAATAGAGACAAATGAAACAGTAGAAAAGATCAATAAAACCAAACACTTGTTCTTTGGGAAAAACAAAATTAATAAATCTTTATCTAGAGTCATAAAGAAAAAGAAGAAAAGTGTTCAAATCAATAAAATTAGAAATGAAAAAGGAGTTTCCAATGTGGTGCAGCAGAAATGAATGTAGCTAGTATCCATGAAGATGCATGAAGATGCGGGTTCGATCCCTCACCTTGCTCAAGGGGTCAAGGATCTGGCATTGCCATGAGCTATGATGTAGGTAATAGACATGGCTTGGATCCTGCATTGCTGTGATGTAGGCTGGCAACTGTAGCTCTGATTCCACCCCTAGCCTGGGAACTTCCATATTTCACAGGTGCAGCCATAAAAAGCAAAAAAAAAAAAAAAGCAAAACAAAAACAAAAACAAATTAAAACAGAAATTACAACTAACACTGCAGAAATACAAAGGCGCATAAGAGACTACTACAAGCAACTACATGCCAATAAGCCAATAAAATGGACAACCTGGAAGAAATGGATAGATTTTTAGAAAAATACAACCTTCCAAAACGGAACAGGGAGAAATAGAAAATATGAACAGAGTAATCACGTATACAATAGAAACTGTGATTAAAAATTTTGAACAAAGTCCAGGACCTACTGGGTTCACAATTGAATTCTATCAAACATTAAGTAAAAAGTTGACACCAGTTCTACTGATAGAACCAGATACCATCACCATGATACCAAAATCACAGATATCATGTAAAAAAAATTTTAGACCAATATCACTGATGAACATAGATGCATAAATCCTCAACAAAATACTAGCAATCTAATCCAGCAATACATTAAAAGTATCATACAGCATGTTCAAGTGGAATTTATTTAAGGGATGCAATATTCTTCAATATCTGCAAATCAGTCAATGCTTATACACCCCATTAATAAATCAAAGAATAAAACCATATGATCATAAAAACAGATGCAGAAATAGCTTCTGACAAATTTCAATACCCATATATGATAAAATATCTCCAGAAAATGGGCATAGAGGGAAACTACCTAAACATAATAATGGTTATATATATGACCAACCCATAGCAAACATCATTATCAACAGTGAGAAACTGAAAGCATTTCCAATAAAATCAGGAATGATACAAGAATTTCCATTCTTACCAGTTTTATTCAACATAGTCCTAGCTATGGCAATCAGAGAAGAAAAAAAATTAAAGGAATCCAAACTGGAAAAGAAGTGAAACTGTCACTTTCCAGATGACATTACACTACACACAGAAAATCCCAAAGATGCTACCAGAAAACCACTAGAGCTCATCAATGAATTCAGTAAATTTAAGGATACAAAATTAATATACAGAAATCTCCTGCATTCCTATACACTAACAAATATATCAGGAAGAGAAACTAAGGAAACAATACAATTTACCATCACAAAAAAAAAACAGAATAAAATATGTAGGAATAAACCTACTTAAAGAGGCAAAAACCTGTATTCTTTTCAGTCTTTCTGCATTCATCAGTAAGCTGAAGGTAGAGTGTTCATAGTATGTGTGCATAACGAAAAGTGAGAGACAACTGAGTAAGTTGTGTGTAACATTTCCACTCTTCTAGTAACAACAAAATACATATGCACGTATGAGCTATGAAAAGCAAATTGTGTAATTTCAGTGATTTATACAGAAGTTAAATGCTCTTACATTTGTGTTTAAAACTAGCAATACACAATATAAAAATGAATAAATAACTTCATGCAAAATTTTAATTTTTCTTCACTTTGAGCAACATTATTTGGCAAATAAAAAACAACTTCACAGGTTTTTAAGATTGCAGAAAAAGCTTAATATTTTAGTACCCTTAATGCTATTTTTACCTTGCATTATTAACAGGGAGTCCATTGTTTTTGCTTTGCACTGAGCCCTGCAAATTTTATATAACTAGCCACAGCGGCTGCAGGACTTTTAATCAAACTGGCTATTCTGATAAGGTTGCAGTTGGTAGATTTAAAAATTCAACCTTGAAAGGAGATTTTATTTTACTGTGCTTTAGCTCTTCCATCAGTCTGAGATTTGCATATTTGAGTCAATTATAGGATAGTGTTTATTTCTTAGATTCATGTTGGGCCTTTTATTTGAAAAATTACAGCTGGGATTACAAATCTTATAAGTATGAAATTGCTATTGTCTTGACTAAAACAACAGTCTTTGCTGTGAAATTCACTGAATTCTGAGAGCAGCACTATGGCTGACCATAACCAAACAGTTCCCTGCTCACTCCAACCTCTCACACTTACTCTATAAGAGCATATATGGCAGATTTTCACTGAACGATTGTGGTAATATAGTTGTTGTAAATTTGAATTATTTCCTTTTGTTGGACTTCAAAAAGAATTTCTCCACCTGCGCCGGCTACTAAGTCTCAGATATCAAAGAAACAAAACTTAAGTGACAGCATACAAAATTAAAAACCGCATCAATAAAATTAATTGAGCTTATAAAAATATACATTTATGTCCATTTAAAAATATCATAATATTATAAAAAAGAAAAAATTAGTCGCAGATTTAGGCAAATGCCAGTAATAGACAAAAATGCAAGAAACTTCCTAAATAGTTAAAGGAGGAGATAGTGTCTCAAAGACAGCAATGTGCTGAGTGTCAAGTGACATTGCCAATCTTGTACTAAATGATAATCCATTTAAAGGATTAGGACAGCAAGTGAAGCCTCAAAAACAAAGCTGACTTGATAAGGGTCAACTTGAGAAGTATTGAGACACAGAATGCACATATCTGTTTATCCAAATAAATAAACACAGCTAAACAATATAAAGATATAAAGGGATGTGGAAGACTTTGGAAATAACATCTAGATCTAAGACAAAATTGAACTTGAGGCAGTTTCTGTTGTGGCTCAGCGGGTTAAGAACCTGACATTGTGTCCGTGAGGATGTGGGGTTGATCCCTGGTCTTGCTCAATGGGTTAAGGATTCAGCGTTGCTAGAAGCTGTGACATAGGTTGGCAGCTGTGGCTCTGATTAGACCCCTAGCCCAGGAACTTCCTGTGCTGCAGGTGGGGTCTTAATGAGAAAAAAAAAATGGACTTTACTCTTGGGAAGAACCAACATTCTGTCTTTCTAGCATTCTTACTTAATTGCTCCATGGCAACAATTGCTACAATTCAAAGATTCAATACTCATTTTGTTGCTAACTTCTCCCTCAGGTACATAATAATCCTCCTATCTCCAGTCATTCCTTCAGTAGAATTTCCAGGGGCCATTACTTCAATCATTCTCTTGCCAATACCTTAAAATTCATTTACTATATTCATTTTTTCTCTCCTACAAGACAACATACTGATTTTGAGTAAATCTGGCTGCCTGACTTCCTCATAACTGTCAGATGTTTTTTGATATACCATAAGACTGTAGACCTCTCTATTTGTGTAACTCCAGCAGCTTTCATCACTGTCCAGTTACCTTTCTACATTTCTCTAGGAGTATTTTCATCTTGTTTTCCATGAAGATAGTCTCAAATAGTTTCCTTGTCTCCCTTTTCTGATTTCCTCATGAAACTGTCAAAAATTGTGCCAGAGAGTAGTAAACAGGCACGTATACTCATTAGAGAATATTGAAATAGAAAAAAGAGATTGAACTTAATTCCACTGAGACAAAGGCATTAGAATACTTAAGCACTGGTATAAACTGGTGGAAAATTACTGGAGGATGTTAGGGAAGAGGATGGAACAACCAGTGTTTGCTTATTGGCAAGAAATGATGTTAGGCCCCAAATCTCCCGAAGAGACTGGGAGTCAGGAATGATATCTTCCTTGACGATTACATTTCAAAAGAGTACATGAAAAAGATGTCCTGAAAAAGACATTCCAACTTCATGAAAAAAATGTTCATGGCTTGTGAAATGGCAAGAAACTGTGAGGAGATTTACATCTTAAAGGGGCATAGAAAGAATTTAGGATTTAATTTTTTTAGAGTAAATCCTTTGAGAATAGGGAGATCAGAATCCAGTTATTAAGAAGAACCATGTCAAGTCTGGTCAAGGTGAAGGGAAATTTAAAGCCATGGCTCACTCTTAGCTAATGACATCTACTTCAGATAAACCTTTCATCATATCTATGAGTTGACTTCTCCTTCCTAAGGAAGTGAGTTTCCGTTTTTCCTCCTCTCTTCATATAAACTGAGCCCCTTTCCCTGTATCTTGCATTCCATTCCTTAGACTTAGTAGAATAGTTGAATTTCCCCAACTATCCCTTATATCTTCAACCTCTTGTCTCTTCTTGCTCCTTCCTTCTAGTATCCAGTCATTTCTAGAACAGCAGGAAAAAAACAAATTATTTTTATCTTAACTCATATTATGCAGCTTCTCTTTAGAGCCAAATTTATTGGATGATTTGGTAAAATCACTGCATCCTGACTAGGATTTACTATCCATTTACCTTTTAATTTTTTTCTATATCACTTACTTACATACTTACATAAACCTTTTTTTTTTTTTTCTTTTCAGGGCCACGCTTGTAGCAGATGGAGGTTTCCAGGCTAGGGGTCGAATCAGAGCTGTAGCTGACAGCCTACACCACAGCCACAGCAACACAGGATCTGAGCCAAGTCTGTGACCTACACCATCAGTTCCCGGATCCACTGAGCAATGCCAGGGATGGGACCCACATTCTCATGGACCCTAGTCCAATTTGTTTCCACTGAGCCATAACAGGAACTCCAGCCTTCCTTTATAAGAAAAAGCAATGGCCATTTTATGTTTCCTTTCTACTTGATATTTCAGCAGCATTTGGGTGTATTGAATATACTGTCTCCTTTGATATCTACTTGGCTACCACAATACTATGATTTATTCATATTATATTTGAGGTTCAGATATTTTTTGTTTTTTTTTCACAGAACATTTCCCTTTGCCCTTTTCCTAAATATTGTTGTTATAAGAATCATGTATTTAACCCTCTTATCGTCTCATCTACACAGTTTCACAAATTGCAACCACTTGTATTACTATCTATAGGCTGATAACGTCTTTGTATTTCTATCCTAAATCTTTTTGAGTTTCTGACCATGCATAAAACTTAATATCTCACTGAATTAAAAAAAATCAGATAAGTTTAATTCCATTAAGAGCTGGCTCATTAAAAAGATAAAATTGACAAGCCATTACCTAAACTAACCAAGAGAAAAAGAGAGAGAGAACAAATAAATAAAATCGTAAATGAAAGAGGGAAAACTACAACTTACACCACAGAAATATGAAGGATCATAAGAGACTACCATTAACAATGAACAAACAACAACAAATTGGACAACCTAGAAGAAATTGATGCCCCTCTAGAAACATATGATCTTCTAAGACTGAATCATGAATAAATCAATCTCCTTAGACTGACTAGTTACTAATAAGGAGATTGAAACAGTAATCTGAAAGCTCCCAACAAGCAAAAGCCCAAGGCCTGATAGATTGGTTTCTATAAAACATTCAAACAAGATTTAATACCTATACTTCTCAAACTGTTCAAAGAAATCAAAGAGGAGAAAAAACTTCTGAAGATACTTTATGAAGTCAAAATAAGCAAAACTAAGTAAGGACATCACCAAAAAAGAAAATTAAAGGCCAATATCTCTGATGAACCTATATGCAAAAGTTTTTGACAAAATATTACAACATGCTCAAGTGACATTTATTTCAGGGATGAAAGAATAGTTCAGTATCTGCAAATTAAACAATGTGATATGTAACACTAACAAAATGAAGAATTAAAATCATACAATCATATCAATAGATGTATAAAAAGCTCATGACAAAATTCAACATCTATTTACGATAAAAAATCTTAACAAAGTGGATATCAAGTGAATATACCTCAAAAACTAAACGCCATATATGACAAATCCATGGCTAACAGTATACTCAATGGCAACAAGACAAGGATGCACACCCTGGAACAAAACAAAGATACACACCCTCACCTCTTTTATTCAATATAGCGTTGCAAGCCTTAGCCACAGCAATTAAACAAGAAAAGGAAATAAAATATATCCAAATTGGAAAGGATGAAATAAAACTGTCAGTATTTGCAAAACTTGATCCTATATAGGGAAAACCCTAAAGAGTCCATCAAAATCTATTAAAACTTATAAACAAATTCAGTAATGTCATAGGATACAAAATCAATATACAGAAATCTGTGACATTTCTACACACTAATAATGTACTACCCAAAGAGAAATTAAGAAAATTCAATTACAACTGCATCAAAAATAAAAAAATATCTAGGAATAAATTTAACCGAAGAGGTGAAAGACTTGTATACTGAGAACTACAAGACACTGATGAAAGAAACTGAAGACAACAAAATATGGAAACATATCTTATGCCCTTGAATTGGAAGAATTAATACTGTTAAAAATTACTGTACTATCCAAAGCAATCTATATATTCAATGTAATCTCTACCAAATTACCAATGGCCCCTTATTCCAGCTGGTTAACGCTGAGAGTGCAGAGTGTGCGCTCCAGGCTCAGAACACACATTTGACTGAAAACAAACCAAAAAGAAATCCAAAAATATCTTTTAACCCCCCTCCGTTTACCAAAAAAATCCATGTGTCACCCACCAGAGATTTTATTTATTTATTTATTTATTTACTTATTTGCTTATTTTCTCTTTAATAAAATAACCAGGTGAAACAGTCGAGCCCAACCCACTTGCCTTCCTGCAGCTCCAAAAAGGCACCAAGAAGACAGAGGCCTTAGCACTGCCAGGTCCCAACTGCCAATCTCTCTCCAGTGGTGGCAGACAGCAGGTGGGAGCAGGCAGAGTCAGTTCTGCAGTCTTTGAGTAGTTTTTTATTTCAGTTGATTCTTGTCCCTCTGTGCTTGCCCCCAATAGCCACCCCATGTCTTGGGCCCTGGGGCCTTAGCATTTGGTCTCCTCTCATGGAAAGGTCCTGGCCTGTGGCCCCACTGGCAGCCACCTCAAGATGAACCCCAGTACTCCCTGTGGCCCTGTGGGCAGCCATCTCAAGATGAACCCCAGTGCTCCTAGCTACCCTGTGGCTTCAATCTATGTGGCAGCCTGACACCCTGATGTAACCAAAGTGATGCTCTAGGAGAAGTTTAGCTTGGTAGGGCCCATTCTCTCCATATGGATCTGCATGGATATGATCATCTGCCAAATTCCTTGGGCTACTTGTGTGTGATCTTCCAGCAGCAGGTGGATGGAGAGCCTGCTTTGGATACTCTGAATTTTGATGTTATAAAGGGCAAGCCAGTAAGCACCATCTAGTCTCAGCAGGACCCATCACTTTGCAAAAGTAGAGTGGGCAACACATTCATTGAAAACTTGGACCAATCAACACTCCCTGCAAATAAAAGTCCAGGACCAGATGGCTTCACAAGTGAATTCTACCAGACATACAAAGAGGAACTCATACCCATTCTCTTTAAACTTTTCCAAACAGTTGAAGAAGAAGGAACACTTCCAAAGACTTTCTATGATGCCAACATCACCTTAATTCCAAAACCAGACAAAGACACCACAAAAAAAGAGAACTATAGGCGAACATCTTTGATGAATATAGATGCAAAAATTCTCAACAAAGTTTTAGCCAACCGAATCCAACAACATATCAAAAAGATCATACATCACGACCAGGTGGGATTCATCCCAGGTGCAAAGGATGGTCCAACATACACAAATCAATCAACTTCATACACCACATTAACAAAAGAAAAGTGAAAAACCACATGATCATCTCAATAGATTTAGAAAAAGCATTTGACGAAGTCCATCACCCATTCTTGATCAAAACTCTTACGAAAGTGGGAATACAGGGAACATTCCTTAACATAATAAAAGCCATTTATGATAAACCCATGGTAAACATAATACTCAATGGAGAAAAGCTGAAAGCATTCCCACTAAAATCCGGAACAAGACAGGGATGCCCACTCTCACCACTATTATTCAACATAGTATTGGAGGTCCTCGCTACAGCAATCAGACAAACAAAAGAAATAAAAGGCATCCAAATAGGAAGAGAAGAGGTAAAACTGTCACTCTATGCAGATGACATGATATCTTATATAGAAAACCCCAAGGACACAGTCCCAAAATTACTTGAACTTATAGACAAATTCAGCAAAGTGGCAGGATATAAGGTTAACCTTCAGAAATCAATAGCATTTCTCTATACTAACAATGAAATATTAGAAAAAGAATACCAAAATACTTTACCTTTTAAAATAACACCTCAAAAAGTCAAATACCTGGGAATAAACTTGACCAAGGAGGTGAAAGACCTATATGCAGAAAACTACAGAACGTTAATCAAGGAGATCAAAGAAGGTACAAAGAAATGGAAAGATATTCCATGCTTGTGGGCCAGAAAAGTACATATTGCAAAAATGGCTATACTACCCAAAGCAATCTACAGATTCAATGCAATCCCTATCAAATTACCCAAGACATTCTTCACAGAACTAGAACAAACAATCCAAAATTTTATGTGGAACCACAAGAGACCCAGAATCGCCAAAGCAGTTCTAAAGAACAAAAACCAAGCAGGAGGCATAACTTTCCCAGACATCAGGCAATATCACGGGGCCACAGTAAATAAGAAAGTGTGGTACTGGTACCAAAACAGACATACAGACCAATGGAACAGAAGAGCAAACATAGAAATAAAGCCAGATGCCTACGGTCAACTGATTTTTGACAAAAGAAGCAAGAACATAAAATGGGAAAAAGACAGTCTGTTCAGTAAGCATTGCTGGGAAACCTGGTCAGCTGCATGCAAATCAATGACACTAGAACGCACTCTCACACCACGCACAAAAATAAACTCTAAATGGTTTAAGACTTAAATATAATACAAGATAACATTAAACTCCTGGAAGAAAACATAGGTAAAACATTCTATGTCATCAACCTTACAAATGTTTTCTCAGGTCAGTCTCCCAAAGCAACAGAAATAAAAGATGAGATAAACCAATGGGATCTAATCAAGCTGACAAGATTTTGCACAGCAAAGGAAACCAAAAAGAAAACTAAAAGGCAACTTACAGAATGCGAGAAAATAGTGTCAAATGATGCAACTGACAAGGGCCTAATCTCAAAAATATATAAACAACTTATGCAGCTCAACAGCAATAAAAACAACAACCCCATTGAAAAATGGGCAAAGGACCTAAATAGACAGTTCTCCAAAGAAGAGATGCAGATGGCCAACAAGCACATGAAAAAATGCTCAACATCACTGATGATTAGAGAAATGCAAGTCAAGGCCAGAGATTGAACCTGCAACCTCACGGCTCCTAGTCGGATTCTTTTTGCTGTGCCACTATGGGAACTCCTGACAAATTCATTTATAATAAAGCACTGTATGATACATTTTCTGCTTTTGATAACATCCTTTCATGTAAGATGGTTTGTAATGAAAATGGTTCCAAGATTTATGGATTTGTGCATTTTGAGACACAAGAAGCAGCTGAAAGAGCTATTGAAAAAATTAATAGGATGCTTCTAAATGATCACAAAGTTGGATGGTCTAAGTTTTATGAAGAACAAGAAGCAGAACTTGGAGCTAGGGCAAAAAAGTTCACCAGTGTTTACATCGAGAATTTTTGAGAAGACACAGATAATGACTGTCTTAAGGATCTCTTTGGCAAGTTTGGATCTGCCTTAAGTGTGAAAGTAATGATTGATGAGAGTGGAAAATCCAAATGTTTAGGATTTGTAAGCTTTGAAAGGCATGAAGATGCACAAAAGTTGTGGATGAGGTGAATGGAAAGGAGCTCAATGGAAAATTTATGTCAGTTGAGCTCAGAAAAAAAGTGGAATGCCAGATGGAACTTAAACACAAATTTGAACAGATGACTCAAGATAGGGTCACCAGACGCCAGGATATTAACCTTTATGTGAAAAATCTTGATGATGCTATTGATGATGATGAACATCTCTGGAGAGTTTTTTCTATTTGGTACAATCCCCAGTGCAAAGATTATGATGGAGGGTGGTCGCAGCAATGGTCTTGGTTTTGTATGTTTCTCCTACCCAAAGGAAGCCACTAAAACAATTACAGAAATTAATGGTAGAATGGTGGCTATCAAGCCATAATTGTAGCTCTAGCTCAAGACAAAGAAGAGTGCCAGGCTCACCTCACTAACCAGTATATGCAGAGTATAGCATGTGCAAGAGCTGTGCTCAAGTCCTTAATCAACCCCCCTACCAGTCAGCACTTCCTTAAGTTATTACATGGCAGCTATCCCACAGGCTTGTATCCTGTGCTGCATACTATCCTCTGAATACTGTCCTCCTAGCCAAATTGCCTAACTCAAACCAAGTCCTCACTGGAGTGCTCAGGATGCAGGACCTCCTCTATTCCAAAATATTCCTGGTTCTACCCCCCAGCTGCTCCTAGATCACCATTTTTTAGAATAACACCAATTTATTCATAGGTTCCATATGTCATGTCCACACATAGTGTTTCTAACACGTCAACACAGACAACGTATCTACAAACTGCAGCTGCTGCTGTAGCTACTTCTGCTGTTTGCACTGTTCCACAGTTTAAATATGCTGTAGGAGTTCTCAATCCTCAATAACATCTTAATACCCAGCCACAAGTTATCATGCAGCAGTATGTTGTTCATGTGCAATGTCAGGAGTCTTTGCCTGTTCCATGTTGACTTTTTCCACTCCTTGAGAACAGAAACAAATGTTGGGTGAACAGCTCTTTCCTCTAATTCAAGCAATGTGACCTACTCTTGCTGGTAAAATCACTGGAATGTTGTTGGAGCTTAATAATACAGAACTTCTTCATATGCTTCAGTTTCCAGAGTTTCTTCTTTCTGAAGCTGATGAAGCTGTAGCTGTACTCCAGGCCCACCAAGCTAAAGAGGTGGCCCAAAAAGCAGTTAACAGTGCCACTAGGGTCCCAAATGTTTAAAATTGATCAGGGATAACAAAAAGAAACTTGTGCTTCACCAAAGAAAAATAAACTAAACATCAAAAAATTTAAGGTTATGAATGAAAAAAGTTGCAAAATAAAAAATAAATGAAGAAAAGTAAAGAAAACTTTGAAAGTTATGGCCAGGTCTACCAAACAATGCTAGCCCTAGAATGCTTTTTGATTTAAAAACAAACAAAAAACCCCCACAAAATTCGTAAAGAATAAAAACAAATGAATGTTTCATAGACCCTGGGAAAAAGAATTTTCAGCAAAATGCAAAAATTAAAAGCATTCCTTTTTTAATTTTGTAATTTACTGTGGAATAGCTCAGAATGTGACTTCTGTATGAAACAACAGAATGATAACTGAGCAAAGAAATATAATTTGATTATAAAATTCTTTTTTCAATAAAAATTCCTTAAACTGGAAAAAAAAAGTCGTTTCAAGTTTACTTTTGTGCATGGTGTGAGTTTCACTGATTTTTGTGAGGCTGTCCAATTTTCCTAGCACTACTTGCTGAAAAAACTTTTTCCCACTTTATATTCTTGCCTCCTTTGTTGACGATTAATTGACCATAATTTTCTGGGTTTATTTCTGGATTCTCTATTATTTTCCGTTGGTCTGTATGTCTGTTTTGGTACTAGCACCACACTGTCTTGATTATTGTAGCTTTATAGTATTGCTCAAGTCTGGGAGAACTGTGCCTCCTTCTTGGTTTTTGTTCCTCAGGATTGCTTTGAAAATTCTGAGTCGTTTATGGTTCTATAAATTTTCGATTGTTTGTTCTAGTTCTATGAAAAACGTCATAGGTAATTCAAAATAGCTTAAAGCCTTAAACAGAAGAGAAGACACCATTAAACTCCTCGAAGAGAACAGAGCCAAAACATTCTCTGACATCAACCATACAAATGTTTTCTTAGGTCATTCTTCCAAGGCAACAGAAAGAAAAGTAAAAGTAACCCAATGGGGACTAATCAAATGACAAGATTTTGTACAGCATAGGAACAATAAAAAAAAAGGCAACCTTCATAATGGAAGAAAATTGTTTCAAATAATGTAACCAATAAGGTTTAATCTCTAAAATATATAAACAAATTATGCAACTCAACAGAAAAGAAAAAAACAATTGAAAAATGGACAAAAGACCTGAATAGACATTCCTCCAAAGAAGGTATACAGATGGCCAACAAGCACATAAAAAATGCTAAACATCTAACTGATTATTAGAGAAATGCAAATCAAAACTACTATGAGGTACCACCTCACCCCTGTCAGAATGGCCATTGTGAACAAGTCTACAAATAACAAATGCTGGAGTGTGGAGGAAAGGCTACCCTCCTTCAGAGTTGGTGGGAAAGTAAACTGGTACAACCACTATGGAAAATAGCATGGAAGTACCTCAGAAAATTAAATATAGAACCGCCATATTACCCAGGAATCCCACTCTTGGGCATATATCTGGCCAAAACTTTCCTTGAAAAACACACTTGCCCCTGTATGTTCATTACAGCACTATTCACAATAGCCAAGACATGGAAACAACCTAAATGTCCATCAATAGATGAATGAATTAAGAAGATGCAGTATAGGAGTTCCCATCATGGCTCAGTTGTTAACGAATCTGACTAGGAACCATGATGTTGAGGTTTTGATCCCTGGCCTTGCTCAGTGGGTTAGGGATCCGGCATTGCCTTGAACCGTGGTGTAGGTTGCAGACATGGCTCATATCCTGCATAGCTGTGGCTGTGGTGAAGGCTGGCAGCTACAGCTACTGTTAGACCCCTAGCCTGGTAACCTCCATATGCCACGGGTGTGGCCCTAGATAAGTAAAAAAAAAAAAAAAAGATGCAGTATATAATATACAATGGAATACTACTAAGCCATTAAAAAGAACAAAATAATGCCATTTGCAGCAACATGGATGGTACTAGAGATTCCCATATAAAGTGAAGTAAGCCAGAAAGAGAAAGTCAAATACTATATGATATCACTTATATCTGGAATCTAATATACAGTACAGATGAACCTTTCCACAGAAAAGAAAACCATAGACTTGGAGAACAGACTTGTGGTTGCCAGGGAGGAAGGGGAGGGAGTGGGATGGACTGGGATCTTGGGGGTCAATAGATGCAAACTATTGCGTTTGGAGTGGATAAGCAATGAGATCCTGCTGTATAGCACAAGGAACTATATCTAGTCACTTGTGATTGAACATAATGATAGATAATGTAAGAAAAACTATGTATATATATATATATATGTGTGTGTGTGTGTGGCTGGGTCACTTTGCTGTACAGTAGAAAACTGACAGAATCCAACTATGATGGAAAAATAAAAATCATTTAAATAAAACAAAAAAGTATTTTTTCAACAGAAAAACTGTGAAAAAATTACAAATGGTATTTTTGACATAACTAAAACAAATAATTCTCAAATTCAGGGAGTTTCCACTGTCATGTAGTGGAAATGAATCCACTAGTATCCACGAGGATGAGAGTTGTATCCCTGGCCTTACTTAGTGGGTTGGGGATCCAGCATTGCCATGAACCTGTCAGCTTGAATCCCGAGTTGCTATGGCTGTGAGGTAAGCCAGCAGCTGCAGCTGTTTCGACCCCTAGCCTGGAAAATTCCATATGTCATCAGTGCAGCCCTAAAAAGCAAATAATTAATGATGATGATAATGATAAAGTTAATATAGGTAGCCAAAACAATTTTGAGAAAGAAAAACAAAGCTGGAGGTATCACACTCTCTGATTTCAAACCGTACTAACAAAGTTATAGTAATCATACTCTTGAATCTAGGGGAAAAAAAAACCCAAAGAACAGATACAGAGAACAGATTATTGGTTATCAGAGGGGAAGGGGTTTGGGTCTTTGGAGTGAGAAAAATGGGTGAAGGAGTCAAAAGTGGGGTATGGATGAAAGTTTGTTGTATCACACTCTGTGATGTATACAGAGGTTGAACCATGACGCTGCACATCTGAGATTAGATAGAGAGATAGATAATAGATAGATAGGTAGATAGATGATAGATAGATAGAGATAGATTTTATAATCTCACTATGGATGTAAATATGGTACACAACTAGCCCATTAGAAACTGAATCCATTGCTATAACTCTCCAATTCTCAAAGTTGACCTTGTATTTCCCTCTATTTAAAAAAAATATTATGGTTAATTTATGATGTTCTGTCAATTTCTGTTGCAGAGCAAAGTAACACAATTATATATATGTATATTTACATCCTTTTTTTTACATTATCCTCCAACATGTTCCATCACAAATGATCAGATTTAGTTTCTTGGGCTATACTGCAGAATTTCATTGCTTATTCATTCCAAATACAATAGTTTGCAGCTATTAATCCCAAGTACCTCCCACTCTCTCCCCCTCCCTCTTGGAAACCACAATTCTTCCTCTATTTTTTGTTAGATGGAATCACTTACCTAATAAAAATCTGGGAGTCATCCATGATTTCTCTCATTCACTTCAACTCAAATACCAAGCCATGTTGTTTCTAAAAGCTAAACTCTTGAATTTATAATTTTTGTCTCTGTTTTAACTGTTACTTCTCTAATTTGGGTCCATTATCTCTCATCTAGCGTATTGTTATAACTTTCTGTAATCAAGCTTGACCTCCTTCTAAGAAATTCTCTAATTAGAACTTTAATATGCAAATCTGGCTATTTTTTTACTTCAGAATTTTTTATACTAGCTTGTTTATTTCAAAGGATTTATAAAAATATTAAGCACTTTGTGTCCTACCACTTCAGGCAAACTCTCCATAATCTTAAACAGCTCTTGTGCTATTTTGTACCTATCCTAATTGCCATTTAGTTCTTCAGAAATTAAATGGTCTGGTATCTCGAAGTTTCAATATTGCTTTTTTTTCTTCTTACTGAAACACACCTCTGTTTCCTACACACCCACTCACTGAGTGTATTAGTAGCAAACAGTAGCAAACAGTGTCAAACTTGCAACAACACACTTATTTTTCTCATTCATTTTACATGCTGCCATCATGGGTCAGCTGCTGTAAGTTGCTGAAGAGTAAGACAGTGTAATAATTATTGGTTTGCTCTTTAGCTTGGCAAAAATATCCCTGTTTTGAGACACTTTGTGTCTTTGTTGTTTTGTCTGTGTTTTCAATACCTTGAATATTATGTTAGGCTTCAATAAGAAATATTGAACTAAATGAAAGTGTTAGCATTTAGCAACTTGTAATGCCTACACTTTATGTTTAATATACAAGCAAAAGTTATATAGTATTCTTTGTATTTATTTTATTTTTGCATTACATGTTATGATTTTCATCAAGAGAAAGCACAAAGAAATTAAGTGTAGAATAGTGTGCAAAAATCATTATCTCCTTTTGCAGAATTGATGGTAGTACCTCTATAAGCTTTTCAAAGGTTATGGTAAGTATATTTCTTTCTAATAATGTCAAAAAATAAATCCAGAACACCTAAAAGAAAGACTTGATTAAGTAGGTTTTAAATTACTTTTTTACTATTATTATTTTACTACATACCCAAGGACACAATGTAAAGTGAATTGGAGTGTAAAAAAATTGAGTGATCAATATCATCACAGCCCAGATTACTTTGAATCATTTTCTCATATCTAACTATTATGAGAAAGTTGGATTGACATTTTCTATATCAATTAACATTATACAGAATATACTTCAATTTAATTTCTTCTTAAATACCTTTTTATATGCTACATGGAATAAGATCCTGGGGTGTTGCCTTCATTTCCAGTTGAAAGATAATTTGATTGCTTTTCTTTTGTGTGAGTTAGGATCCTATTAGAAGTTTTTCATATAAATATGAAATGCAAAAATGAGTTTATAATTCTCTATGCAGAATTACTTGGTCTACTTATGTGATCTTTTTCTAAAGAGTGTGAGCACTTCTGTTTCTTATAAGACACAGAAGGAGAAGAACTGAAAGTAAAATTCAACTTGTAGATAACCATCCTAAGAGCTACACCACCCCAAACACAGATAAAGAGAAGTTTCTTTAGTCCCAGACTCAATTTATTCTCTTGGACTATTCTAATAGACAAATAATTGACTTCTCTGTATCTAGACATGCCATATTTCAGCTTATTTATTTATATCCAGTGTCATCATCCTGATTTTTAATATGATCTTGTCATTGCCCTAATTGAAACTCATCTATGTTCTTTTTAGGAATCTTGTAAACTTTTTAATTCCTGAATTCCTATATTAACACTGTAGCTATATTGCATTATTTGTGTTTGTGTAAAAAATGCCTTGATTTCTATGCTTTTACACATAATCTTCTTTATATATGGAATGACTTTTCCCAACTTCTTTTTACTGGTGAATTTTTTTCCTTTTAAATGACTCATTTATTTAAATTGTTGAGTTCAATCTTCTTTCGTTTATTTTATAATTTATTAACACATAATTATAAAGAAAGTGCAATGTCTTGGATAGTATGACAAGACATGAATAAACAAAAACAGATAGTAAACTTTTTTGTGAAAAAGAATATCCAAGGTTTCATATAATTATAAAGACATAACAAATGAACAATTCTATAAAGAAAAGAAACATGAAATTATTATAGTATAAAAGTTAAGAACATTAACAAGATGTTAATGAAGACTTTCTAGAGGAAATAAAATTAAAGCAAGAAGTAAAGTTTGAGTAGAAGCTGACGACATGAGAAGAGGATCAGAGAGAATGTCAAGAGAAGGAAAAGCCTGTCAAAGTCCCTGTGGTAGAAACTGGCTTGGAAAATGTATAGTTTTGAAAGAAGAAGGTGCATATAGGTGAAGTGAACAAGCATAAAATCTATAGAGTTGATGGGGAGTAGATAGTTCATACTCTTGAAGAGTAGATAGTTCATACTCTTGAAGAGTTAATTCTTTATCTTAAGAGTAATAAGATAGCATTAAAGTATTTTACTTAGAGTGCTAATATGACGAGAATAGCCATATTACATGATTACTCAGGAGGATATTCAGAAAATATATTGTAGGGGGCTGAGAATGAGTCAGTGTTTTTTACTGGGAGTGGTTCACATTGAAGGAACAAATTGAAAATATGTAAACATCTGTTGACATAATGGTTAGGGTTCACTAGTGTATGCTAGGAAATAGGAATCAGCATTGTTAGATATTTTACAACCCAGATAAGTTTTCTACAGAGAAAAAAATGTCCTTTCAGAAATTAGTGGTTTGAATAACGTTTTTATTTATTTCAGACTAGAGTCTAAGTGCACCTTACATAAACATAAAGTAAGTTGTTTTTATTTCTTGTAGATTTTAATATACTGAATACTATATTCATACTGTTTTGATATTACTGAGTTTTCATAAATGTAACTACATTGTAAAGCAAGGGAGAAATGTGATTTATTTAAAATAAAACGTGTTACCATTTTAGAAAACCTCATTACTGAAAACAACACCAATAATGATATTTGAGCCATGATAGCAAGATATCTATTTGTCTACTTTTGTTATCTGTTATTTTTATTATAGTTCTATGTACACATCAATATTCTGGTTTAACATTTTAAAAGGATAAAATACAAAGAAAAATGTCAACAATATTCAGGTAGAACAGTGAAATTGAGTGTGTAACATTCTTCACAAATTAAGAGTTACCATGGCTACTTCAACAACATATGTTTTTTTCTTATTGAAGCAATGACACCATCAACATTAAGTAAATACTTTGCAAAGAAGCATTGCTGGTAAGTATCAACATAAAAGTTGTATCATATAAATTTCAAGTGCATAAATCCTTGTTGTTGCCAATGCAATGTTTTAGATACCTTATAATTAAAAACTAAAAAATACTTTTAAAACTTTATAGCACATGAGGACAGTTTCTCATCTCTACCTTTAAAATACCTAAAGAATCTAAACACTTCTTGCTCCATTGCTAATACACTAATCTAAATCACCATAAACTCTTTATTATTTTAGACTTAGCACGTTAAATAAACCCATTCAATATTTTCTTAATTGCCAGCCTGTATTCAGAGCTCCATATACCATGACAAAAATATAGACATTTCTTGCCCTCGTGGACTTATACAAATCAATATTTAATTAAATTGAGATAAGGACTAGGGAGAAAGAAAGGAAAACTGGGTGAATTCTTAGGAGTTCCAGTTGTGGCTCAGTGGTAATGAACCCAACTAGTATCCATGAGGATACCAGTTTGATCACTGTCCCTGCTCAGTGGATTAAGGAGCTGATGTTGCTGCAAGCTGTAGTGTAGGTCTCAGACGCTGCTTGGATCTGGCATTGCTGTGACCGTGGTATAGGCTGGCAGCTGCAGCTATGATTCAGCCCCTAGCCTGAGAAGTTCCATATGCCCTGTGTACGGCCAAAAAGAAAATAGGGAATTCTGGAAGTCGACTCTGAAGAGAACACTGCAAGAGAAGACTTGGTATATGTATGGGTCAGATGATCCAGAACTTTGTAAATCACATGAATTTCTGTGAAGTATGTCAGCAGAGATGTCAGGTAAGTTGTTGAACAAATGCTGTGTCACTTATCTCTTGCTGCATAACAAATTACTCTGAAACATAGTAGCAAATATATATTAGTAATCTATTGCTGTATAACAATGATTATAACATTTAGCAGTTTAAAATAACTGATAACATATTTCTCATAGAGTTTCCTGGGTCAAGTTTTTATTTATCCACTTATCCATTGGTGAACTCTTATGTTATGTTTAGGTCTTGGTTGTTGTAAATAGTTCTGTAGTAAACTCAGAGGTGTAGACAGATATGTTTTTGAGTTAGTGTTTTGTTTTCTTCAGATAAGCAACCAGAAGTGGAATTTCTATATCATGTAATAGTTGTCTTTTTACTTTTGGGGGGGAAACGACATACTGCTTTCAAGAGGGATGACCCAATTTACAGTCCTGGAAACTGTGTGCAATGTTTCCCTTTTCTCTGCATCTTCCCAATATTTGTTTCTTCTCATTTTTGATAATATCCATTCTTTCAAGTGGAAGGAGATATCTCATTGTGTCTTTGATTTGCATTTCTCTGTTGATAAGCAATGTTAAGCAATTTTTCCTGTACCTGTTGGCTGTCAGTATATCTTCTTGGAAAAATGCCTATTCAGTTCCTTTGCCAATTTTTATATAGGATTGTTGTTTTGTTTTGCTATTAAGTTGCATGAGTTCCTTATACTTTAGATTTAATTATTTATCAGATAAATGATTTTAAAATATATTCTTTATCTATATGTTGCGTTTTCACATATACTTACTTGGATAATTTTAGTATTTTATATTTAGTATTTCTATTATATTCTGGGTCCCCTCATACCAGCCTTCCTGGAGATACTGAGATAATAGATTGTATATAATAAAAATTAAAATAACCTTCATAAAGTGATTATATGTAATAAAATTAACGAGGATTTACAGAAACTATTTTTACATACATTAAAATCTCAAGTAATCGATATGGGTATATAAAGTATGTAAAGAGCACTATTTATTTTAAAAGAATAAAACAAGATACTAACAAAAATTGATGATGATTCAAATAGCCAGATCTCAGAGAAAAAAATGTAAATTCATGGAATTTAGCTTCACTAAAAAATAAAAAAGGGGAAAGAATAAAACTAAGTCATAGCATTTTTGCATACTACATTGCAATATTTAAAAAAAATTATAGTACTCCTTGTGGAGGTTTTGATAAAATGTATGTTTTTATATCTACTATTTGTGTTAATATTTACAAAAATATTATGACATTTATGAGGAAAAGTTAGCAACATAAAATAAACTTTTTAAAATATGTACATTTTGTCTTGGTAATTCAAACTGGAAAATTCTCCTAAGGAAATATCAGAAATGAGATCAGAATGTTATGTACAACAAAATTCACTATTCTATTTTATGCAGAAGAAAGATAGCTTAAATATTCTTCCTGTGAGAATTCAAAATTTAAAATGTTCGTTACAAATGTTGGATATTATTTAGTCATAATGAAACACGTTTGAAGAAAGTGGCATGAGCAAATGCTCTCAATATTATTAAAATAAAAATCAATAGGCAAAGTAAATTTTACCATATAATTTTGTGCACTTTTCTATATGTACATAAAAAGGAAAAAAAGTAAAAGGAAGTGCAATAATTATCAACTGTTTATTGTGATTTTTCTTTTGGCCATGACATTACAGGTGATTTGTATGTCTGTGTGCATATTTGCATGTCAATATTATTTATTATTACTACTCATTTATTATTGCTCACTGTTTATTACTATTATTTATGTATTTATTCATTTTATTTTATTAAAATGTAGATGATTTACAATGTTGTGCCAATTTTTGGTGTATATCAAAGCAAACCGGTCATATATATATATGTGTCTGTGTATATTTTTTTCTCATATTTTCTTCCATCATGTTCCATCCCAAGAGACTGTATATATTTCCCTGTGCTGTACAGTAGGATCTCTTGCTTATCCCTTATAAATCTAATAGTTTGCATCTACTAACCCCAAATTCCCAGTCCACCCCATTTAGTTCCCTTCCCCCTTGGCAAACACAAATCTGTTCTCTATGTCTATGAGTCTGTTTCTGGTTTGCAGACAGGTTCATTTGTGCCATATTTTAGATTCCACATAATAGTGATATCAAATGGTTTTTACCTTCTCACTTCCTTCACTTCCCTATTTTTATTCTAGGACAGAATATGTAGAAAAATCAAAGAATCTATCCCCTCCTGCTTAGCTTAAAGAAACAAAAAAGAGGGAAGAAAAGGAGAGAAAAGCAAAATAAGTGACTTGTAAATATTTAAATAAGCTGACTGTAATTCATAAATAATAAATATTCTTTTAGTTCTCTTAAAGGTCCAAATGGGTACAGTTCAGACTAATTCCCTAAGTTAAGCCCCAAGATGACAGGAAGAGTGAAGTGCTATATCTCTTGGTATTTATATTTCGAATATCAGTTCATTTACATTTGGTGGTGTATCAGAATGCATTGAAGGGGAGAGCATTTTCCTGTAACCCCTGTGAAGTGTTTGTTATGAATCAGACCACTCACTTAAGCAAAAACTCTAACTATTAATTGACAGAGACTTCTTCCATATCTTTCTGTCACCTTCCCTATCTTATTAAGACAGATAGATGACTTAGAATCAGAACTTAAGATCTCCTTGCTCTCTCTCTCTTTAACCTAGGGATCTCCCTAAGTGTAGTATAGGATGGCAAGTGAGTTCATTGTTCTCTCTCCTCTGAGTTCTGCCCTGACCCTCAAACTTTCTAGATTTATATATAACTCCCCAAGACAAGGCTAATGAGAATAAGAGTCAGAGGAAGAAACAGAAAAATAGAGATGGAACTCCTCAGGAGATCAAATTTCTCCACTCAAAATATCCAAATTAGTGTAAAATCAGAAAGCACAATGGGTTTTTTTATCAGAATATAATATAGGAAATTATATGATTATAAAATCATTGTAATACAGGCAGGAAAAAATAAAAAAACCTCTCAACTGGGCCTCCGGAATAAACTGCCAGAATACAACAGGAATGAACTTCCAGGGAACTAAGACCACTGGCACAAGTAGAAAGGAAAACAAGGGGGCTGAAATTAAAGTAACAATATCATATAAAAAATTGTAAATAAATAATAAAATCAACCACTGTGGAGCCATTTCTAAGCATTCCTTTCAAAAGCCCTAGCCTCCTGAGACACTTCACATATCGTAAAATTAGATTTGTAGCTATTTGTGTGCTTAATGGCTTAGATCTAAAAGGATAATAAAATTTCTTTTAGTTCTCTGAGAGGCCCAAATGAGTGCAGCTCAAACTGGGTTCCTAGGCTAAGCCCCAGGATGCTAGGAAGATTGAAGTGCTACATCACTTGGTATTTATATTTCAAAAGCCCAAAATCTCTTGAGGTCATAAATGCAGAGGGATTATACATACATACAGAAGGGTTAGCATTAGGGAACAGGCCCCCTCTTACATTTTCTCTTCAGAAGAGACTAGGACAACTGCCTCCTTCCCTCTGTAGCAAGGAAAATTGTATTTTTTTGCCCTTTACCTGTGGAATGTTTGGATACTTGTGTGTGAAGACTCTCCACTGTTTTTTATTGCATCATCTTAAGGATAAACACCAGAGCAAATAGAGTATAAACACATTTATTTATTGTGAAGAGGTTACTAAGAAATTTGTCTCTGATTGAGAATACCCCCGGCATACATTCAGAATAAAATGACTAAAGATGAATATTAAAATCCAATAATCACTAGCTAAACAATAAGCAATTCAGGGATCAGGAAATTAAAATGCCCACAAAAATGGAGGCCAGACACTGAAACACTGAAACACTTTTGAAGAAAACCCTACCTCATCATAATCTTAATGGCCAGAAAAAAAAATCACCTGTACCAGCAGAAAATTGGGTTCTGATTCATGTTCACAGCTCAAATGTCATATGACAGAAATCAGTTTCTGGAATCTAATAGCCATCCAGAATTCTAGCTATCAGGCAGCCTAGAAATATAGTTTTGTTGTTTCACTTTCACACTACAGAACACATGAATGAATGCTGAGTATTAGTTGAACATATTCAAAGTCCTTGCATCAATACTCTTCTATCATCAAGTTATCTACCCATTCTTAACACAGCCCTATCTTCCTATCCATTGAAGATCAGCATTTGATTACCCAAACACATAAGGTGAGTGGAAAAGTTATAATTTAAACGTGTTGTATTTCTCCAGAATAATGATATGTCATTTCTCTATGAGGGTTTCTTTGTCCTCATTTAATTTTTTTTATTTTTCTTCTTGTTTTCAGTGACCACAGCTTTATGTAATGAGATTACATCTAGAGAAAACACTATTCCACATCAATATATAATAAATTTGCATTGTTATAAATAATGAAAAATCAAATAGTTTCCAGTGTTCTTAAGGATCCAGGCATGTTTTCAAAACAAGTAGAAGATATTTGGACAGATATATATGGAAAGGATTTATTAACTACTTCAAGCTGAAAATTTTCAATGGTTCCTGCGGAAGCTAAGAAAAATATTCTTCTATTCAGGAAGATATAAATTATGTATGTTTCAATGAGAAAAAAATACTCAGAGAATTATCACTGTCCAAGTAAATCCCTATATTGCAAAGAAATATAATAACTTTCCAATTCTGAGTACATGGTAGAATGTTTTCCTTAGTAGAAATAATGAAACCTTAAACATAATTTTCTCTTATCAGAGTAATTATATTTAGGCACGTGTTAATTATTATAAGATGAATTTTCCTTCAATAGGAAGGAAAGAAGTTACCTGATCTAGAGTTTGTGTAAGAAACATTGGTAAGAGATGCTTAGATAGGAAAATAAAACTTGAAATAAGAAAATATCGTAACAGAGTTCCCGTCATGGTGCAGTGGTTAAAGAATCCGACTAAGAACCATGAGATTGTGGGTTCGATCCTTGGCCTTGCTCAGTGGGTTAACAATCCAGCATTGCCATGAGCTGTGGTGTAGGATGCAGACCAGGCTTGGATCTGGCATTGCTGTGACTGTGGCATAGGCCAGTAGCTATAGCTCTGATTGGACCCCTAGCCTGGGAGCCTCCACATACTGTGAGTGTGGCCCTGAAATGACAAAAAGACAAAAAAAAAAAGAAAGAAAATATCCTAGGAAATGGGAAACAATTACCAATAGAAATGTCAATAAAGGTCATAACATTTAATGAAATCTAAATACATCCAGAATTAAATTAAATTAAAAAAAATCCAAAATTAAATTTTTAAAAAATTCATAATATTATGAGAAATGAGCTGCAGAATATATGACTTGAGGTGAAAAGTGAATTACGAAAATGTTTTAATGCTCTAGTTGAGAAATAATAATGGATTTATTGAAGAAAGAGGTGTGACTGCAACTGTAGCCAGGGGTGCAAAAAGCATTTGAGCTAGCTCTACAGGATACACTCCAAAACACTGCCCCTTTTCTTTTCTTCCATTCTACCAACTGGGCACCAATGAATCAAACCCTCTATAATTTGTTTTTCCTCTAGTCCAAACAATAATATCTCAACCATTAACCACTTATGGGAGAAAACATTAAGCCTGGTAAAGAAACTCCTTATGTAGCATGTGAAAAGGGAGTTTGGATTACAGTCTCAGGAGTCAAAGAATAAAGGAAATCATCAACATATTTTTTTACCAAACCCAAGCTCATAGTGCTTGCTGCACAGAAGGCCAATAGGAGAGATGAGTTGTTGGGCAAGAAATAAAAACTTTAATTGGAAAATGAGTAGACCAAGAGACTGAGGTACCAGTATCCCAAGGAACCATCTTATCTGAGTTAGAATACAGGTCTTCTTTTTCCTAAAAGGAGATGAGGTTGTTGCAAACTTCCTGGTGCAGGAATCCTTTGATCTTGAATCCTTTGTCATGGGTCTCTTCATAATATTCCTATAAACTTCCAATAAAACAATTGTTATTTTCTTTTCTGCAAATTTTCATCTCTATATGAATGGAAAAGTGTTCTATTTTAAAGGTCAGAATCTTGAGAATAGGCTGTCATGTATATTGCAGGCTATAAATAACATTCTTTAAAAAGGTGCAGAGCCAGCATGACTAAGCACAGACAACAGAACACAAGAGGTAGAGCTAAAGGAATAGATTCAATATGGAGTCAGGTTTGTTCTTTTCTGTTACACATTCAACCCTAAGGTTAAGGAAAGGGATATGGTAACCAAAGAAATGGTAATCAAGCCTTGAATTAAAACAAGTATCATCATAAACTGTGACAGATTTTATTTACCAATTTTAAATTATTGAATCATTTATTTAAAGCACTAAATTAATTTTCTTAAAATTCAAGGCAAAATAATTAAAATAGTTAAAATGTTGTTGTTCTCCAATGAGAGTTAACAGCTTGCAAGTTTGGCACATTTTGAAACTAGTAAAAATGTCATATTTCAGTAAAATGTGTTGCTGATTTTCAAAAGAAATATCTTGAGCACTCTGTTTCTTTGATTCCTCCAGTTAAATAAATTTTAAAATAGTTTATTACAAACTAGTTTCTTGGTCAACAGTGAATAAAACAACTTTATACAGTCATTAAAATTTCTTGCCTTTTTAATGAAAATAGTTTCTGATGTAGTAAAACGAATCCCTTCATTATTTATCACTTTTTCAAGGAGACCAAGTCAGCAATTTTCAGGTTGCAAACATTTAAGGAAAAAACAAACTTATTAGCAATTAGAAGCCATTATAATCATAGTTATGCCCAGATTAAATATGCATATTTGGATGCCAACAATGACCATTAAGCTAATACGTCACCTTTGTTAGTGTTCACAATGGCAATATTACAATTAAAGTCACACAATTTAAAACTAGTAACCTGAGTATATAATTAACACTTAGTGTTGCAAGTGGAATATAATGCACAGATTCAGTATAATATAATGTAATCTTCCAGGAAAAAGAGACAAAGAGCAAAATTTAGAGAAAAAGAAAATTGTTGATAATTGTTAAGCATTCTCTTGGTAAATATATATACATACACGTGTTTTTGTTTTGCTTTTTTTTTTTTTTTTGTTAGTGCTTCATCCACAGCATATGGAAGTTGCCAAGATAGGGGTTGAATTGGAACTACAGATGCCAGCCTACACCACTGTCAGCAACACAGGATCCAAGTCACATCAGCAACCTACACCACAGGTCATGGCAATACCAGATCTGCGACCCACTGAGTGAGGCCAGAGATTGAACACACACCCTCATGGATACTAATCAGATTCATTTCAATACGAAGTCCTATTGGTAAACATTATTAACAGTAAAAACAAACTTAAGGGCAACCTCTTTGTTGTTTATTTTCTTACTTCCTTTTTTCTTCATTTTGAATTATATCTTCTTTAGTCCTGAACAGAATTGACAAAGTAAAATATCTGCTTTAATCACCTCTTTTAGATATTTTATACATCACTCTCTCCACCTGTCCCATTTATAATTGATACTTTACTGCTAGCTCCTAGCTTCAAAATCCTAAGGCATTACTAGTATCAGAAATGGGATGACAGTAATGAAAACAGTTTTCTTATTTGAGTACCATCATGTCTACTGTCTAAGTAGGAGTCCTCCTGAGACAAGGACTTAAATCCAAGTATTTTAATAAACAAAAGAGCTTTAGGAATATAAGAATTAGGAAAATTGAAATAAACCAAAGTGTATGGAGACACCCAGGTTTCTAATAAGGGCAATCAGTTCTCAATTTCATTACAAAGCTTCTGAGGTAACAGGTGAACATACCTCAGAATATGCCTAGTTGGGAACTGAAGACTGAGTCATTTATGTACTGATTGCATTCCCCACTGGTTGAGAGATGTCTTAGCAGTGTCATGTTTTTTCTGCCCTTTGGTTGGGACTATATGTAGCCCATCAAGCCTCCTCTCTTCATAAGTCCTTCTTATGATCAGTCACCAGATTACCGTCAATTACCAGTAGCTTCGGATAAACTCAGGTGAGGTAAAGAGTATGGAGCAGACATTAGTGGATATGCTCTTCTGTTTGATGTAAGGCTACATGGCAGGTTCTGGACTGAAAAGAGTTACCAAGACAGACATTGATTCTTCATGAAGTTTATCAAATTTATGATAACAGACAAGTCTATACAAGTAATTCTGAAGTTCAATGATTTGATTACATTTGGTAGGGTTGACCTCAAAAATAAAATAGTCAGTTATTCTACCAGCAAAACGGATTTATTTGGCAATAACAAAGAACTTCAAATCAGGCCATGGAAATTATGGTGAAAAACAGGCAAGTCTGGAAAGACAAGGAGAAGCTCAGCTTTTATTGAGTTTAGGAGGAAATCGGAGATGGATATTTTGAATACAATTTCATTGAAGAAGAAAAGGAGTTCAAGGTTTCTTATTGCCTGCAAGTGGTGTTTAGTGCATTGTTGCCGAAGCCGAGAGAGACCTTTCCTTTTCTTAAAAGCAGGAGCTGAAATTCCCATGTGAAAAATGTCCTCCCTGGTACTAGAAGAAAAGAAATAATCTTATGATAATGAATAAGAGGTTGGAAAGGAGAAAATTTTATACAAAGAATTCTACATGAACAGACCTTGCTAAAACAACTATCTTCCTTCCACATTTTGGTTACATAGGCTATAAGATGGCATGCGCATGGTGCATAAGAACTCCCCCTTCAGGACTTCCTGACACCATTTTAAATGAGGTTTTCCTTTATTTTCACAGTTATTAAACAACTGACATGTTGTCTTATCCCTATGGCTTTTAAGTACGAAGGAATCATGCTGCTCCTATTTCTCTTTCTAACCAAGCTATAATGGAATTGTATGATGTGGTTCCACAACACAACCAGCAGTTTAGACTCTGTGATCCTACAATCCACCTGAACTTTATTTGGGAACATAGATTCTGTGATATAAATACTATCATTATCCCAATTTCTCAGCCTTCAGCTCAAGATGGCAGGCATAACACTTCCCCCTAAGTCTATTTCAATGCCTAAATCCTTGTTATATTTTTCTAGTGGTTGGAGAAGTAACGTAGGTCCTTATCAATCACATATTATCCTAGGCACCAGTTCCTTCAGGGCACATGATTTTCATTTAGTGAAAGTCCATTTAAACAACACAAAAATGAAGAGCAATAGCAGCAACTCAGATGCACCCTGATGCTTCCTTCTAGTCTTTACTCAACCCAAAGGTAGCCACTATCCTGATTTTTGATAAGACAAAATAATTTTGCCTACTTTTGAACATAATATAAGAATCAAACATTAAGTACTGTTTTATGTAGGGCTACTATTTAATATTATACATTGGAAATGTGGCAATATATAATCGAGTGGCAATAAATAATCCTTAGTCATCACTTTCAGATAGTCTATTTTGTAATTTAATCACAATATATTTGTTATACAGTTTGTGGACATTTGTTTTATTCCTAGTTATTGTCTACTGTAAGTAGCATTTCTATGAAAATTATTGAACATTTTGGAAATATTTGTATGCATTTATGTTCTATATATACTTAGAACTGGAATTGCGGAACCACATGTTCTATATTTTTGTTCAATTGCAATGAATAATATTAAGATATTTTCAAAATAATTTTATTTGTAAATTGCTTGGTCTCATGTGGTTGCTGCTAAACACAACTGTAATAACTCATTTTATATTAGCCTTGCTAAATCCACATATCTATTTTAATAGAACATGTTGAATATTTTAGACTTTTTATATACACAGTCATGTTGACTTCTAATTCTCTCTCTCTGTCTCTGTCTTATTGATACACATAATTTATTTCTTCTAATTTTCTATCTTATTGTATTAGCTAGAACAGTCATTTTAATGTTGGATAAAAATTTTGAACAATATTGTTTTAAACAGGTTTTCAAATCAATACTTATTTTGGAAAAAAGGTTTCATATTTTATTATTAAATGCATTGCTCACCAAAAAATTTTTATAGACTCTTTAGGAAATCAACTTTTTTTCTAGTGTTCTAAGCACTGCCATGAATGTGTGTTGAATTTTAGCTGGTGTTTTTTTTTGTTTTGTTTTGTTTTATTCTCTTGTTCTTGTTTTTAAAATTTTTTATTTTTAAAAATTTTTCCATTATAGCTGGTTTAGAGTTTTCTATCAATTTTCCAACCATACAGTGTGGTGACCGGTTACACATACATATATAGATTCGTCACAAGTGATTAGACATAGTTCCTGGTGCTATATAGCAGGATCTCCTTGCTTTTCCATCCCAAAGGCAATAGTGTACAACTATGGAGTTCCCATAGTGGCTCAGTGGTTAACAAATCCGACTAAGAACCATGAGATTGAGGGTTCGATCCCTGGCCTTGCTCAGTGGGTTAAGGATCCGGCATTGCCACGAGCTGTGGTGTAGGTTGCAGACGTGGCGTGGATCCCGCGTTGCTGTGGCTGTGGCGAAGGCTGGCAGCTACATCTCCTATTAGACCCCTAGCCTGGGAACCTCCATATGCCACCGGTGCGGCCCTAGATAAGGCAAAAAGACAAAAAAAAAATAGTCTACAACTATTAACCCCAGACTCCCAAACCATCCCACTCCCTCTCCCACCCTCCTGGCATTTGCAAGTCTGTTCTCCAAGTCTGTGATTTTCTTTTCTGTAGAAAGGTTCATTTGTGCAGTCTATTCGATTCCAGATATAAGTGATATCATATGGTATTTCTCTTTCTCCTTCTGACTTACTTCACTCAGTATGAGCGTCGCTAATTCCATCCATGTTGCTGCAAATGGGATTATTTTATTCTTTTTTATGGCTGAGTAGTATTCCATCGTATATATTTACTATATCTTCCTAATCCAATCATCTGTTGATGGACATTTGTCTTCTTTCCATGTCTTGGCTACTGTGAATAGTGCTGCAATGAACATGCGTGTGCAAATGTCTTTTTCAAGGAGATTTTTTTTCCAGTTATATGCGCAAGAGTGGGATTGCTGGGTCATATGGTAGTTCTATGTATAGTTTTCTAAGGTACCTCCATACTGTTTCCAAAGTGGTTGTATCAGCTTACATTCCTACCAACAGTGCGGGAGGGTTCCCTCTTCTCCACACCTCCTCCAGCATTTGTTGTTTGTGGACTTGCTAATGATGGCCATTCTGACTGGTGTGAGGTGGTATCTCTTAGTAGTTTTGATTTGCATTTCTCTAATAATCAGTGATATTGAGCATTTTTTCATGTGCTTGTTGGCCATCTGCATGTCTTCTTTGGATAAATGTCTATTCAGGTCTTTTGCCCATTTTTCAGTTGGATTGTAGGCTTTTTTCTGTTGAGTTGTATAAGCTGTTTGTTTATTTCAGAGATTAAGTCCTTGTCCATTGCATCATTTGACACTATTATCTTCCATTCCATAAGTTGTCTTTTTGTTTTCTTTTTGGTTTTCTTTGCTATACAAAAGCTTGTCAGGTAGATTAGTTCCCATTGGTTTATCTTTGCTTTTATTTCTGTTGCTTGGGGGACTGAACTGAGAAAAAATTTGTAAGGTTGATGTCAGAGAATGTTTTGTCAATGTTCTCTTCCAGGAGTTTAATGGTGTCTTGTCTTGTATTTAAGTCTTTAAGCCACTTAGAGTTTATTTTTGTGCATGGTGTGAGAGAGTGTTCTAGTTTCACTGATTTGCATGCAGCTGTCCATGTTTCCCAGAAATACTTACTGAATAGACTGTCTTTATCCCATTTTATATTGCTTTCTTTGTCAAAGATTAATTGACTGTGGGTGGGTTTATTTCTGGGTTTGCTATTCTGTTCCATTGGTCTGTATGTCTGTTTTGGTACCAGTACCACACTGTCTTGATTACTGTGGCCCTGTGATATTGCCTGAAGTCTGGGAGAGTTATGCCTCCTGCTTGGTTTTTGTTCCTCAGAATTTCTTTGGCAATTCTGGGTCTTTTGTGGTTCCATATAAATTTCTGGATTGTTTGTTCTAGTTCTGTGAAGAATGTCATGGCTAATATGACAGGGATTGCATTGAATTTGTAGATTGCTTTCGGATATGGCCATTTTCACCATATTAACTTTTCCAGCCCATGAACATGGGATGTCTTTCCATTTCTTTGCATCTTCTTTGATTTCCTTGATTAATGTTTTGTAGTTTTCGGCATGTAAGTCTTTCACCTCCTTGGTCAGGTTTATTCCCAGGTATTTGATTTTTTGGGGTGCAATTTTAAAAGGTATTATATTTTGGTATTCTTTTTCTAATATTTAATTTTAATATACAGAAACGTGATTGATTTCTGAAGATTAATCTTATGTCCTGCTACTTTGCTGAATTTGTTGATCAGATCAAGTAAATTTGCTGTTAAGTACTTGGTATTTTCTATATGTAGTATCATGTCATTTACATAGAGTGACAGTTTTACCTCCTCTTTTCCTAATTGGATACTTTTTATTTCTTTAGTTTGTCTGACTGCTGTACCTAGGAGTTCCAATACTGTGTTGAATAACAGTGGAGAGAGTGGGCATCCTTGTCTTGTTCCAGATTTTAGTGGGAAGACTTTCAGCTTTTATCCATTGAGTATTATATTTGCTGTGGGTTTGTCATAAATGCCTTTTATTATGTTAAGATATATTCCCACTAAACTCACTTTGGTAAGAGTTTTGAACATGAATGGATGTTGGACTTTGTCAAATACTTTTTCTGCATCTATTGAGATGATTATGTGGTTTTTAACTTTTCTTTTGTTAATGTAGTGTATGATGTTGATTGATTTGCATATTTTGAACCATCCTTGTGCACCTGGGATGAATCCCACCTGATCGTGGTGTATGATCTTTTTTATATGTTGTTGGATTTGGTTGGCTAAAATTTTGTTGAGAATTTTTGCATCAATATTCATCAAAGATATTGGCCTCTAATTTTCTTTTTTCTTGGTATCTTTGTCTGGTTTCAGAATTAAGGTGATGATGGCGTCATATAATGTATTTGGGAGTGTTCTTTCTTCTTCAAACTTTTGGAAAATTTTAAGGAGGATGGGTATGAGTTCCTCTTTGTATGCTTGGTAGAATTCGCCTGTGAAGCAATCTGGTCCTGGACTTTTATATGTAGGGAGTGTTTTTATGACATACTCAATTTCATTTCTAGTGATTAGTCTGTTCAGTTGATCTATTTCTTCTTGAATAATGTTTGGCAGGGTGTAAGTCTCTAAAAAGTTTTTCATTTCTAATAGGTTGTCAAATTAGTTGGTGTACAATTGTTCATAGTATTCTCTCATCTTTTTTTTGTTTGTATTTCTGTAATATCCATTGTGACTTCCTCTTTTTAGTTTCTTATTTTGTTTATTTAGCTTTTTTTCTCTCCTCTTCTGGGTGAGTCTAGCCAGAGGTTTATGAATTTTGTTGACCTTTTCAATGAACCAGCTCTTGGTTTTATTGATTTTTTCTACTGTTTTTTGAATCTCTATTTTGTTGAATTCATCTCTGATCTTTATGATTTCCTGACTTTAGGATGTTTTTGTTCTTTTTCTAATTCATTTAGGTGGTGGTTAAGTTGTATATTTGAGATTTTTCTTCTTTTTTGAGGAAGGCCTGTATTGTTATGAATTTCCCTCTGAGCACTGCTTTTGCAGCATCCCATAGATTTGGAGTGGTTCTGTCTTTGTTATCATTTGTCTCAAGGTATTTTTTAATTTCCTTCTTGATTTCCTCATTGACCCATTTGTTTGTTAGTAGCATGTTGTTTAGTCTCCATGTAGTGTGTTTTTTTCTCATTTATTTTCCTGTGGGTGATTTCTAGTTTCATGCCATTGAGGTCAGAGAAGATACTTGAAATAATTTCTGTACTCATAAATTTGTTATGAGTTTGTTATTTGGTATTTGTTATTTGTTGTTAGTTTTGTGACCCAATATGCGATCTATCCTTGAGAATGTTCCATGTGCACTTGAGAAGAATATATATTATGATTTTTTTTGGATGAAAATGTCAATTAGGTCTAACTTTTCTATTGTCTCATTCAGGATGTCTTTTGCCTTACTGACTTTCTTCCTAGAGGATCTGTCCATTGTTGTGGGTGGGATGTTAAAGTCACCTAATATGATTGTATTACCATCAATTTCTCCTTTTATATCTGACAGTACTTGTTGTAGGTAATTGGGTTCTCCTATATTAGGGGCATATATATTGATGATTGTAATATCCTCTTCTGGAATGGATCCTTTAACCATTAAATAGTGTCCTTCTTTGTCTTTATGGCCTTCATCTTAAAGTCTATTTTGTCTGGTATGAATATTTCAACTCCTGCTTTCCTTCCTTGTCCATTGGCATGACATATCTTTTCCCATCCCCTTACTTTCAATCTGTTTGTGTCCTTTGCCCTAAAGTGAGTCTCTTGTAGACAGCAGATTGTAGGTTTCTGATTTTTAATCCAGTCTGCCACTCTGTGTCTTTTGATTGGAGCATTCAGTCCACTGACAATTAAGGTGATTATTGATAGATATGTATTTATTGCCATTTTAGACCTTGTTTTCCAGTTGTTTAATTGTTTCTCTTTTCTTCCTTTCTTTCTTTTTTTTTCCGTTGGATGGTTTCCATTTATTTTATGCTTGAGTGCTTTTCTTTTCAGCATTTGTGGACATTATGTTCTGTTTTGATTTGTGGTTGCCTTGTTTTTTAAGGATGTTAACACCCTTTTATATCTGCTTGCTTTAGCCTGATAGCCATATAGGCTCAAACACATCATCAAAAAAAAGCTTTTCAAAAAGTTAAAAAAAAGAGTCTGTATTCTCTTATTTTCCCTTCCCATAATGTATGATTTTGTGTTTTTTTAATTTTTTTAACATCTTCATGTATAGTTTGTGTGCTGGCTTACATGAATGATTGCTTTTCATTTGTGGTTTCCTCCAATGTATTTCTTACTTTTTAATTTTTTTTAATAGGAGCTCTTACAGTATTTCTTTTGGAAAGGTTTTAGTATTGATGCACTCATTTAGCTTTTGTTTGTTGGAGAAATTCTTTATTTCCTCTTCTACTTTAAATGATATTATTGCTGGGTAGAGTATTCTAGGTTGCAGATTTTTTCCTTTCAGCACTTTAAATATGTCTTGCCACTCCTTTTTGGCCTGTAGTATTTCTGTAGAGAAATCAGCTGATAGACTTAAAGGGGATCCCTTATAATTAATGCTTTACTTTTCTCTTGCTGCCTTTAGGATCCTCTCTTTATCTTTAATTTTTGTCATTTATAATATAATCTCTCTTGGTGTGTGTCTGTTTGGGTTCAACTTGTTTGGTGCCCTCTGTGCTTCCTGTATCTTAATGTCAGATTCCTTTAGATTTGGAAAGTTTTCAGATATAATTTCTTCAAATATATTTTCAGTCCCCTTTTCTTTTTCTTCTCCTTCTGTAATTCCTATTGTGCGTAAATTGGGCTGCTTTATATTATCGCATAGATCTCTTATATTGCTTTCATGTTTTTTTCATTTGGTTTTCTGTCTGCTGTCCTGATTGTGTGATTTCCATTATTCTATCTTCCATGTCACTAATTAGTTCCTATGCATTATTCAAACTGCTCTTTATTGCCTTTAGCTCAATTTGCATCTCTGCAAATGAGTTTTCTAGCTTTTCTTGACTCCTCCTTATATTTTCTAGTTCCTTTCTAAGGGAATCTACATTGCTGTTTGCGACTTCTCTTAGTTCCTGTATATTCAGCCTTAATTCCTCAAGTATTTTCCTACCTCCCTTCTGAACTCCATTTCTGTCAGACTGCAGAGGTCTGTTTCATTGTTGGCTGATTTAAATGACTTCTTTTGCTTTTTTAACTGGGAATGGTTTCTGAGCTTCTTCATTTTGCTTGTGTTTTCTTTGTCTGTGAGTTTGGGGAAATCACACTGTAGTCTTGTAAGGCTACATCTAGACAGCATCACCCCTTTGTATTTTTGGTTGGGGTTACTATTTATTTTTGGTATGGGAGTTTGAATATTTGGTGTGTCTTTCTTTGGTGTGAGCAGGCTGTTATCTTAATGGTGCTCGGTGTGTTTTCAGGATGAAGGTTGCAATGAGTAGGGACAGCAGTTGGTGCCTGGTCACTCGACCTTTAACAACAGCAAGGACCTACAGGAAGGTGACATTGGCTAGTCCTAATTGCAGGGCCCTGGAAAGTGGTGAGCTCTAGGCAAATCTACCAAGTGTCCAGAGAATTTGGCAGTAGCAGCAGCAGGATGTGTGAGTTTCCAGGGCAGTGAGAGACAAAATGGCTAGTGATCAATTGCAATGGCTTCCTCTGAGGTGATTGGAACCACAGGTGGTATCTCTTCAGGGCTTCACAGTGGTACCAAGCCATGATCGTCTCAAGAGCCAGTGATAACTGTGGTGGTTTGCCCCCTCCATCTGTAGACCATGCATAAAGCAACCTGTCTCACTTAGCCCACACAGGAGGTCCTGTACAGTTTGTTCCTATTTGCAGGGTCCTGGGAAGTTATGGCAATCAGACATATGGGTATTGCCCAGAGCACTTAGCAGTGGGAGCTGCAGGGCTGGTGTATTCCCGGGAGTGCAAGAGTACCTCCTAGTGTGCTGTTCCCACCTCTGGAGCCAAAGATAATGGCAGTGGTTTGCCTCTGTCTCCTGTAGACAATGCAGGACTAAACTCATCCTGCTTAGCCCCTACAGGATGTGTTGCACAGGGTGCTCTGAGTTACAGGTTCCTGGGAAGGGACAAGCATCTGGGCACTGCCCAGAATGGCAGTGGCAGCTGCAGAGTAGGTGTACTTGAGAGCAAGAACAGGTGGCATTCCATTGTAAGGTCCTTCTCTATGGTACCCTCTGAGGCAGCTGGGGCTGCAAGCAATTTTTGCTCAGGTACCCGCTATGGTGCTGGGCACCACCCACATCTGGTGTTACGGATAACTGTGGTGGTTTTCTCCCACCCCCTGCAGGCCACCAGGAAGCACCCTATCCCACTTAGACCACACAAGACGTGCTGCACCAGCTGCTCCTACTTGTATGGGCTTGGGGAAGACAGCGAACAAGTGCCTGGGCACTGCCCTGAGGGTTTGGAGGTGGGAGCTGCAGGGCAGGTGTGTTCCCAGGGGAGTGATAGCAACAATGTCTGGTGCTAGGTAGGCCCTCTGTCACACGTAGGCCCCTGATGCCCTGAGCCCACACTAGAGGTATCTGGCCACCAGTAGCCTGAACAGGACGTGCCCAATCTCCTGTATATATGAGCAAAAGTCTTATGGATGGCTGTGCTGGAGATACCCAGTCCAAAATGGGCAAGCCGATGGCCTCTGTGTTGTGGGCAGTCGGCACCCCAAGAAGCCTGGTCTGCTGTGGTCTAGCAAGCTGCTTCCCATCACAGGTGAGCTGTGTCCAGAGACAACTGATCCAGTGCAGCAACCTAGCAAGCAACTTTAGGTCCTGGAGGCATGGACAGGTTGTATCTGGAAGATGCCAGGACCACAGAGGTCTAGCAAGCAGCCTCCAGCTGCTCTAGGTTTGCACTTGAGTCGCCCCACCCTCTATGAGCTTGCCTCTGGCTGCTGAAGCTTTGTGTTTGATCTGCCCACCCTCTGGGATCCCACCCTCTACACACACTCTGGTGCAAGAAGTTTCCTATGGCTGTCAGCCCCTCCTCCTCTCATCCTCCCCAACAACGGGGCCTGCCTCTCCTGTGGATCCAGACCTTCTCCCAGGTTCCCTCTGTCCTGGTATTCCACTCTCCCAGCCATGGTGCACTGCTCCTTAGGCTGTGTCCACACTGCCAATCCCAGCTCTCTCCCGGGGACTGACCTCTGGAGCCTAAGTCTCAGCTCCCAGCTCCCACCCGTGCATCTTAGGCTGTGGTGTCTGTGCAGGTGTTGGTGTTCAGAAGATCTGTGAGGCTCTTACTCCACTTTGCCATTCTCAGTCTAGCTTCTGCGCTCTTCTCAGGCTTTGATGTCCCCCTGCCTTGGTTGATCTTTCGGTTGGTTAGGTGGCTTCCCAGGGTGTGGGTTTCTCTTCTCCTTCACAGCTCCCTCCCTGGAGTGCTGGTGCCATCCTGATTCTTTTTCTCTCTCCTTTTTTTTTTCTTCTGTTGTTCTACCCAGTTATGCCAAGACTTTCTTGCCCTTTATGGAGGTATAAGTTCTTCGACCAGCTTTCAGTTGATGTTCTGTGCAAGTCGTTTTACATGTAGATTTTTTTTTTTGATGTGATCGTGGGAGGTATGCCATCTTGCCATGCCTCCAGGTGTTGATTTTGTATCTAGAAAAACACTCTACTACTTTCCTCAAGTTGTAATAACAAATTCCCACAAACTCAGTGGCTTAAAATAACATAAAACTTATTCTCTCACAATTCTGAAATCTGAAAGTCCTCCAAAATCAAGATGCCATCTAGGCTGTACAAGGTCCAAGAGAGGAATTCGTCCTTGTTTCTTGCTGATCCTAGTGGTTCCAGGCATTCCTTGACTTCCAATCTCTACCTCCATCTTCGCTTGACTTTATCCTCTCTGTGTTATGAATGTCCATCTCTTTCTATCTTATAAGGATGCATTTGATTTTATTTAGGATTGCATCTAGGGTAATCTCCTCCTCTCAAGATCTTAAACTTAATCATAGCTATACAAATAATACTCACAGACTCCAAGACTTTATGTGACATCTTGGGTGACATTTTTGGCAACCACATATCCATATGATTTTTCTCTTTTTTATAATATGATGAATTATATTTTATTTTTTAATATTAACTAACTTTGCATTTCAAGGATGAATCCAACTTGATCATGATATGTTTTACTTTTATATAAGACTGGATTTGCTTAATGATCTTTAGTTTGTTTTGAATCTATATTCATGATATTATTACTGCTGTAATCTCTTTTCTTCAGTGTCTCCATGTCAGGTTTTGTTATAATACGTATACTAGTGTCATTAAATGAGTTTGTAAGTGTTCTTTCTGTTTGTGTATCTCGAAGAGTTGTGTGAAGTTTTGTGTTAGTTTTTTCTTATGTACTTGGGATTGTTTGGTGCATCCTTTAAATCCTAGAGTGTTATTTTTGTGAAGATATTCATTATACATATCACAAGTTAAGTATGAATTTTAATTATGTTCCCTGTTGTGTTACTTTTGTTTTTCTGGAAAGTTTTCCATTTCAACCATTGTCAAATTTATTGGCATAACTTTATTAATGATAGACTGTATACATTCTTAATAGCTCCATGATATATAATGATGATGACTTGACTACACTTTCTTTCATTGTACTGGTGGTTGGTATTTTGTCTCTATGTTTCCTTTAGTCTTGTTAGAGGTCCAAAAATTTATTGTTTCAAAGAATTTACCTTTAGTTTTGTTGATTTTTTTCAAAGTAGTTCTTTTTGTTTCTTTTCCATTCATTTGTGTTTTCACCTTCAGCATGTCAGTATAGCTGATGTACAATATTTTGTTAGTTTCAAGGGTACAGGTTCGGATCCTTTTCTATTGTAAGTTATTAAAATATATTGAATATGGCTCACTGTTACACAGTATATCTTTGTTGTTTATTGATTTTACATATATAGTAGTGTGTGTCTATTAACCCCATACTCCTACTTTATCTTTCTCCCTCCACTTGCACCTTTGGTAGCCATAAGTTTTTTTCTATGTTCAAGAGTCTGTTAATGCTTTGTAAATAAGTTGATTTGTATTATTCTTTCAGATTCAACACATAAGTGAGTGCATATAAGTGCATTGCCACCAACAGTGTAGGAGGGTTCCTTTCACTCCACATTCTCTCTAGTATTTATTTGTAGATAGTTTGATGATGGCTACTCTGACCAATGTGAGGTGATAACTCATTGTAGTTATAATAGGCATTTATCTAATAATTAGCAATACAGAGTATCTTATCAGGTGCCTATTGGCTATCCATATACCTTCTTTGGCAAAATGACTATTGAGATCTTCTGACCATATTTTTGATTTGGTTTTGGGTTTCTTTTATATTGAGTTATATGAGCTGTCTGTATATTTGGGAAATTAAACTCTTACTGATTGCATCTTTTGCAAATATTTTCTGAAACCCATGGGTAGTCTTTTTGTATTGTTTATGGTTTCCTTTGCTGTGCAAAAGTTTATAAGTTTAATTAGGTCCCATTTATTTATTTTTAATTTTATTTCTTTTGCCTTGGGAGACTGGTCTAAGAAAATATTACTATGATTTATGTTCAAGAATGTCTTGCATATGTTCTTTTCAAGGTGTTTTATAGTGTCATGGCTTATATTTAAATCTTTAAGTCAATTTGAGTTTATTTTTGTGCATAGTGTGAAGGAGTGTTCTAAGTTCATGTATTTACACGATGCTCTGAAACAACTCTTGCTGAAGAGACTGCCTTTTCTCCATTGTGTATTCTTGCATTCTTTTTCAAAGATTAATTGAGAACAATTTTGTGCGTTTATTTCTGAGCTCTCTGTTCAGTTCGATTGATCTATATGTCTGTCTTTGTGCCAATAGCATGCTGTTATGATTACTCTAACTTTGCAGTAGTATCTAAAGTCTGGGAATGTTATACCTCTAGCATTGTTCTTTATCCTCAGAGTTGCTTTGGCATTTATGGATCTTTTGTAGTTTTACATATATTTTATGGATCTTTTGTAGTTTTACATACATTTTAGAGTCATAGGTATTTTGACAGGTATTGCATTAAATCAATAGATTGCTTTGGGTATTTTGGAAATTTATATTAATTCTTCCAATTCAAGAGAATGGGATATTTTTCCATTTATTTAAATCATCTTTAATTTCCTTTACTGATGTTTTATAGTTCTCAGCATATAGGTCTTGAATATCCTTGGTTAGGTTTTGCCTAGGTATTTTTTTTTATGCGAATTTAATCAGGACTCTTTCTCTTTCTGATATTCCTTGTCAAATTAAATATTTATTTTGGTAATTTTTAAAATTTTTTTGCTACAGTTGATTCACAAATCAATGTCAATCTCTGCTGCACAGAAAAGTAACCCATATATATATATATATATATATATATATATATATATATATATATTATTTTCACATTATCCTCCAATGTGTTACATCACAAATGATCGGATACAGTTCCCTTTGCTGTGCAGAAGAATAACATTGCTTATCCATTCCAAATGCAATAGTTCATATTTAATATCCCTGAATTCACAGTTCCTCTCACTCCCTCCCCTTCCCTCTTGGCAAACACACATCTGTTCTCCAAGTCCGTGAATTTGTTTCTATTCTGTGGATAGGTTAGTTTCTGCTGTATATTAAATTCAAGTTCTAAGTGACATCACATGGTATTTGTCTTTCTTCTTCTGACTTAGTTAAATAATTATGAGAAATTCTATCCATATTGCTGCATATGGAATTATTTCTTTTTTGTGGCTGAGTAACATTCCATTGTGTATATGTACCACATCTGCTTAAGCCATTCATCTGTCATTGGACATTTGTGTTGTTTCCATGTCTTGGCTATGCTACTGTGAATAGTGCTACAGTGAATACAGGGCTACATGTCTTTTCTTCAACGAATGCTATGTCTGGATATATGCCCAGAAGTAGGATTGCAGGGCCATGCAGTAATTTTATATTTAGTTTTCTGAGGTACCTCCATATAATTTTAAATAGTGGTTGTACCAATTTACGTTCCCACCAACAGGGAAGGAGGGTATGTTTCTTTTTTTCCACACCCCCTCCAGCATTTGTTATTTTTTGACTTGTTAATGATGGCCATTTTGACTAGAGTGAGGTGGTATCTCATAGTAGTGTTGATTTGCATTTCTCTGGTAAGCAGTGATGTTAGGCATTTCCTCATGTGCCTGGTGGCCATTTGTATGTCTTCTTTGTAGAAATGTTTATTTAGGTCTTTTGCCCATTTTTTAACTGGGTTTTTTGTTTTTTGCTGTTGAGTTGTGTGAGTTGTTTATATATTTTGGAGATTAAGCCCTTCTTAGTTGCATCATTTGCAACTAATTTCTCCCATTCAATAGTCTGTCTTTTTTTTCTTTTTCTTTTCTTTTCTGTGCAAAACTTGTAATTTTTATTAAGTCCCATTGGTTTATTTTTGTTTTTATTTCTATTGCTTTGGGAGACTGACATAAGAAAACATTTCTAAGGCTGATGTCAGCGAATGTTTTGCCTAACTTCTCTTCTAGGAGTTTTATGGTGTCTCGTCTTACGTTTAAGTCTTCAAGATATTTAGATTGTTTTTGTTTATGGTGTGAAGGTGTGTTGTAGTTTCAGTGATTTACACGAAACTGTCCAGTTTTCCCAGCACCACTTGCTGAAGAGACTTTTCCCCATTTTATAATCTTGCCTCCTTTGTTGAGGATTAATTGACCATAGGTGTCTTGTTTATTTCTGGATTCTCTATTTTTTTCTATTTGTCTGTATATCTGTTTTTGTACCAGTAACACCACAACATCTTGATTAGTGTAGCTTTGTAATATTGTCTGAATTTTGGGAGTGTTATGCCTTATTCTTGTTTCCCCCACCCCCATCTCAGGATGGCTTGGCAATTCTGGGTCTTCCAAGGTTCCGCATAAATTTCTGGATTGTTTGTTCTCTTTTGTTAAAAAAAAGTCATGGGTAATTTGATAGGAATTCCATTGAATCTGCAGATTGCTTTGGGTTGTGTAGATATTTTAATGATATCAGTTCTTCCAAATCAGGAGCATGGAATATCTTTCTATTTCTTTGAATCTTCTTTAATTTCCTCTTTTAATGTTTTATTTTTCTCAGAATATAAGTCTTTCATCACCTTGGTAAGGTTTAGTCTTAGGTATTTAATTTTTGGGGGAGGGAATTTAAAAGTTATTGTATTTTTATATTCCTTTTTCTAATATTTCATTTCAGTATGTAGAAATGCATCTGATTTCTGAATGTTAATCCTGTCTCCTACTACTTTGCTGAATTCCTTGATCAGTTCAAGCAGCTTTATTTGGAATCTTTAGGTTTTTCTATACATAGTATCATGTCATTTTGCTATGTTGAGCAAAATGGTGAGAGTGGGCATCCTTGTCTTGTTCCAGATTTTAGTGGGAAGGCTTTCAGCTCCTCTTCATTGAGAATTATATTGGCTGTGGGTTTGTCATAAATGGCTTTCATTATGTTATTTCCCTCTATATCCACACTGGTGGAATTCATCCGTGAAGCACTTTGGTCCTGGACTTTTATTACACACTCACTTTCATTGTTTTCACTACATATTCAATTTGTGTATGTTGGAGTTCCTGTCATGGCTCAGCAATTAATGAACCTGACTAGCATCCACGAGGACTCAGGTTCTCAGGTTCAATCCCTAGCCACGTTCATTAGGTTAAGTATTCAACATTGCTGTGATCTGTGGTGTAGGTCACAGATGTAACTCAGATCTGCATTTCTGTGGCTCTGGCTTAGGCCAGCAGCTATAGCCCACATGGGACTCCTGCCTTGGAACATCCATATGCCTTGGGTGGAGCTCTAAAATGACAAAAAAATGTGTATGTTGAACAATCCTTGTGAAATTGGGATGAATCCGACTTGATCATGGTGTATGATTTTTTTTTTTTTTATGTTGCTAAAATTTTGTTGAGAATTTTTTGTGTCTATATTTGTTAAATATATTTTGTTTTGGTAATATCTTTGTCTGGTTTTGGAATTAGGATGATGGTGGCTTCATAAAATGTATTTGGGAGTGTTCCTTCCTCTTTGACTTTTTGGCAAAATTTACCAAGGATAATATAAGTTCCTCATTGTATGTTTGGTAGAATTCACCTGTGAAGCCATCTGGTTCTGGACTTTTATTACATATTCAATGTCATTGTTTTTATTGCATGTTCAATATGTGTTTTTATTACATATTGAATTTCATTTCTAGTGATTATTCGGTTCAATTAATATATTTTTTCTTGTTTCAGTTTTGATGGGCAGTTTGTATCTAGAAAATTGTCCATTTCTTCTTTGTTGTCAAATTTGTTGGCAAAAAACTGATTATACTCTTCCCTTATGGGCTTTCTTTGTATTTATGCACTATCTGTTGAGAGTTGTCCTTTTTAATTTATTTTATTTCTGTTTTTTCTCTCATCTTCTTGGTGAGTCTGGCTAGAGGTTTGTCTTTTTTTTTTTTTTTTACCTTTTCAAAGAACCAGTTCTTGTTTTATTGATTTTTCTATTGTTTTTTGAATCTCTATTTTATTGGTTTCCTCTCTGACATTTATGATTTCCTTCCTTCTGCCGACTTTAGGTTTTGTTTGTTCTCCTATTTCCAATTATTTTAGGTGGTTGGTTAAGTTTTCAATTTCAGATTTTTCTTGTTTTTTGAGGAAGGCCTGTATCACTATGAACTTCCCTCTAATCACTGTTTTAGCAGAGTTCCGTAGATTATGTATGGCTGTGTTTTCACTGTCTTTTTTCTTGAAGTATTGATTTCATCTTTGACCTCATCATTGATCCATTGTTTTTTTCAGTAGCATGTGGTGTAGTTTTTATATAATCTTTTCTGATTTTTGAGGCTTATTTTGTGTCCTAGAATATGTTGTCTATCCTAGAAAATATCCCATGCAAACTTGAAAAAATGTATTTCTGTTTTTTATTATTTTACATATTATCCCATAAATATCAGTTAAGTCTAAAGGTTTCATTGTGTCATTTAGATGCTCTATCACCTTACTGATTTTCTCTCTGGTCATTGATGTGAGTGGAGTCTTAAATTCTCCTAATATTATTGTATTAACATCTAATTCTCTTTTTATGTTTGTTGATATTTGTTTTATGTATTTAGGTGTGCTCCTATATTGGTACATATATGTTAATGCTTGTAATATATTTTTCCTGTGTGTTGATCCTTTTATCTTTATGTTGTGTCCTTCTTTGTCTTTCTTTATGGCCATCGTTTTAAAGTCTATTTTTTCTGATATGAGTATTCAGTACTCCTCCTTTCTTGTTGTTTCCATTTCTATGAAATACCTTTTCCCATCCCCTCACTTACAATCTATGTGTGTCTATCACTCTAAAATGGATCTCCTTAAAACTTGTTTTCCAGTCGATTCTGTATTTCTTTTTTCATACTTTCTTCTTTTTATTTTTCCTTTTATGGTTTGATGGTTTTCTTTTTTTAATATGCATGCATTCCCTTCTTTTTGGTTTTCATGAGCCTATGGTATGTTTTTATGTGTCACTGCTTTTCAAGTATGCTAACACAAAACTATATCTACTTGCTTTATACTGATAGTCATGCAGGCTCAAACATATACTAAAAGATCTACAGTTTCTTATTCCCCTCCCCCACAATTTGTGTTTATTTTACATCTTCATATTTATCCTTTTGCTTTCATTGTGGCTATAATCATTTTCATGAATCTTTTTATTGTTATTAATCTATGTACTGCTTTGCCTAAATGATTTAAATCCTTTATACATTCACCTTTCCTACTATAATTTTCTCTTTGCTGTAGATTATTATTTCTTTTTTATTTAAAGAAGTCCTTTCAATATTTCTTTTAGGATAGGCTTAGTATTGCTGTGTTCTTTTAATTTTTGCTTGTCTGAGAAATTCTTTATCTCTCTTTCTATTCTAAATATAAGTTTCCTGGGAAGAGTCCCATGCTGAAGTTATTTTCCCATTCAGGATTTTGAATATGTATTGCCACTCCCTTCTGGCCTGCAATGTTTCTGTACAGAAATCAACCGATAGCCTTATGGGTTTCCCTTGTACTGAATCTTTGTTTTGGTCCTGTTGCCTTTAAAGTCTTGTTTATCTTTAAATTTTGCCATCTAAATTATTATAGCTATGTTTTTTGTTTTGTTTTGTTTTGTTTTTGTCTTTTTAGAGCCATACCCATGGCATGGATATTCCCAGGCTAGGGGTCAAATCAGAGCGATAGCCACTGGCTTACACCATAGCCACAGCAACACCAGATCTGAGCTGCATCTGTGACCTACACCACAACTCATGGCAATGCTGGACCCTTAACCCATTGAGTGAGGTAAGGGAGCAAACCTACATCCTCATGGATGCTAGTCAGATTCATTTATGCTGATCCACCAAAGGAACTCCATAATAGATATGCTTTATGTTATCCCATATATCTCCTGTGTTGCTTTTATCTCCCCATTGGTTTTTTACCTGCTGTTTTGATTGGGTAATTTTTGTTATTCTATCTCCTAGATCACTTATGGATTTTTACACATTATTTAGTCTGCTGTTCATTGCCTTTAGCTTGATTTATATCTCAGCAGTTGAGTTTAATTCTGATAGGCTTCTCTTTTAGATTTCTGGTTTCTTGTTAGGGTAATCTTCATTTCTATTGATAGTCTCTCATCATTACGTTAGCATTTTTGTTACCTCTATTTTGAACTCAGGGTCAGGTCTTTTTCATTATTTGTTCTTTCAGGGTATTTCTCCTATTCTTTTAATTAGGAGAAGTTTTTCTGCTTTTTCATTTTACTTATATTTCTCTGACTTTATGAATTTGAATTTAGGAGAAACATTTATCTACTGTCGTCCTGATGGGCTTATGATGTGTGACAGTGTCCCTGCGTAGAGTCCTTCATCCAGTGTTTTCAATGTGAGGACTGTATTTGTTATAGATACTTGCCACATCTTCCCTCAGAGTGTGTTGGGAATTCCCTTTGATAAGGGGCCGTGTTTGGTCCTGTGTTGTCCAAAGTATGCACTGAATATTGGAGAGGGCCTCCTCTTTGCTCTGTGGTTTTCACAGTACCGTCCAGGGCAAGGACTGCTCCCGAGTTGTTGAAATATAAGTCCTTAGTTCCAGTTCTAAGCTGTAGTGTGAGATAGGCAGGACTGGAGTATTCCCTCTAGGAAAGGAGCCATTGCATTTTTCTCCCCAGAGGGTGGTCACAGAGATGAATGATTTTGTGACTCCAACAACCACCCAGGGTGCATGCCCACTAAATTTCCTGTTGCTAGCCCTGCTCTGGAGTCATCTCTGCTGTGAGAGCAACAATAATCATTTCAGATGTCATTCCAGTCCCAACTTTGCTATGTGCAGGCTCCCAAGGTGCTAGATCCCCAAACCCACTGAATAAATAAGCACCCAAAGCACACTAAAGCTATGCCAACCATGAAGGCAAGGATAATCAACTTAGACATCTGCCCAGGGTGTGTGCACTCCCAACCTTTACCTTGGCCAGAGCCTCACCCCACAATGAGCATGCTGACAATGAGGTTTTTTGGTGGATCCATGCTCTGTTCTCCACACATTTATAATAAGATTCTTGTGGAAGACACTTGCTCCATCCTGTGTGTGTGTGCACCCCAAATGGTGGTCCAGATCACATCCCAGGCCCTTAAGGATGTCTCCTTGTGTCATTCACTTAAGCCCAAGTTTCAGCACCGAGCCACTGCACACAAGCAGGTGTATGTCTCAAGCTGGGAAGTGCAGCTTCTTGGATAAAAAATTAATGATTTTCTCTCATTTGAGAAAATTTATTTATCATTATTTTTTTAAAAAAATATCTTTCTGGCTCTATCTTTTTCTCCTCTCCTTCTGTGATTCCATTTCAATATGGAAAAGAATTATTTCATAGCACATCATAGGTCTTAGATCAGTCAAAATAAATCTCCACATCCTTGCCCACAATTTTTTCCCAGGTTTCTAACAAATTTTCAGGTTCACTTTGAAACAAATTATTTATTCCTATTTTTTTTGAATAAGGCTTTATCAAAATGTATTTGTTTTTGAACCTGTTATATGTTTTACATTCCCTGAATTAGTTACTACATTTTTTTCTCTTCTTTTTCTTTTTAGGTCCACACCTGTGGCATATGGAGTTTCCCAGGCTATAGGTCTAATCAGAGCTACAGCTGCCATCCTGTGCCATAGCCACAGCTATGCCATATCTGAGCTGCATCTGAAACCTACACTATAGTTCACTATAGTTCATGGCAATGCTGGATCCTTAACCCACTGAGTAAGGCCAGGGATCAAACCCACAACCTCATGGTTCTTAGTCAGATTTATTTCTGCTGAACCACATCAGGAACTCCATTACCTTTTTGTAAAATATTCCTCCTTGCTCCACTAAGATATTCTTGACATGTTAATTTAATCATTATTTTCTACAATGAATCCATAGTTAACCTGTTAATGTTATCCACTGACAAGTTGTATCATAGCTAAATAAAATTGACTTATGCATACATAGTGTTTCCATATTTTTTATATGCCCAATAGCACAAATTAGATTGCTTGTACTTAAATTGGTATACTATATAAAAATCTTGAGAGAAAGAGAAGTACACTGTAAAAATGTTCTGTCCCTTTGGCTTTGTTACTTTTGTTATAAGATTTAAAAATCAAGCAACCAAACAAAGATAAGTTGCTGTCATTGAGATTTTTTGACATTCAGGATATAAGATACAAATAGACCACTGAGATATTGTCGTCTTGATCAGTCTTGAAGATATTCAAATCAGGATTGCTACTTCTGAATGAATGTGTTCTAGTGGAATTGCTGATACCTGAAGATTTTGACACATGGATATGATGGTGACCTAAAGATCTGAGTCATTTTTAAAATAAATAAGCATATAGACATAAACATGTGAACTATATTTCATATATGAAATATAATCACATTACCAAGGAAATGCAAACGTCTTGGTATAGAATTTTAAAATATATTATCAAAAAGTAAACAAGCACATGAACATATACATAAATGCAGAGATAGCAAAGAGATAGTTTTAGAAATAAAAAAAAGATTTCATTCCTATGACTAATGGGGAAAATTGTTTGCCCATTTTAATTTGACATCATTATTGTTCATTAAACCCTTGTTTCTTCATTGAAAGCCTTATTTGTGATTGAAATAGTTCTAAAAGTTTATCTAAATTTGAAAGTTTTAAGTATAAAGAAGTGACTCTGCTATAAACTGAAATGCATTTCTCAAGACATAATAAATATATTAATGTTTAGTGATTCAGTCATGTATACTTTGTTCTAATACATAAGATACATAAAATGTAATTGTCTGTTGAGTAAAAAGATTCAGTCAGGGCATATTCTAATAACTAAATTTCTTTTCCTCTGTCCAATATTAATTTTGATAAAGAGATACTTAGACTATTCTTTCTAAGATTATGGCTCAGGAGGAAAAACACCAAAAAGTAAAAGAAATAGATGTACCTGATTTATAATTTAATTATGAAAATCAAAACTTCATCTTACCTTCAGATGTTAGGACACAATATATCATCATAAAATGACTAAAAGTAATTCACATACTGGGACACTGCTTTATTGCCTTAATTACAGGAAGATGGAACTTGAGACTCAATCTTATTTTAGTTGCCCTATGGGTTATGATTAGGACCATGAAACTAAGCCCTGAAATATAATGAACTATTAACATTATCTCCACTATGAATCATATCCATCGTTAGTCATAAAAAAATAGCCTCTCAGAAAAATCTTAAGGCCAGGAACATAGTCAAATGAACAAAGGGATCAGACAAGATTGGGCACAGACAGTGTGGTATGTGGTGAATGGATGGGCAATGGGGCCCTACTGTAACAACACAGGGAATTGTGTGTGATTGGGTCAATCTGCTGTACAACAGAACATGAAGAAACATTGTAAATCAACCATACTCTAGTAAAAAAAATACAAAAAAAAAATAACCAAGTGAACAAAGGGAAACATTTTCCCTGTAAGTAAACAACTAATGTTTCTCAGATTTATTACCAAAATCAAAATTGCTTTACTAGCAAAACTGATTAAAAAATCATTATCATTAAACGGTGAACACATGGGTCAACAGAAATCTAGAATATGGTCTTTGATATTGATAAAAACAAAGTAATTTTACCAAACAATTAAGAAAGACACAAAGATAAATAAACAGCTATTGCACAAAATAGAAAAGAAAAAAAAATAGTGGTGAGAAAATAAACTTTCAACTAGGCATATATTTTAGTATTTCTTAAAGACAGAATACATAAAATAGTATCAGAAACAAACTTGACATTCTTTAATTTTACACTGTATACTTTAATTTTATGTAAGTTCTGCAGTAAAAAAAATATATAATAAAAATTCCGTACTAATAGTTCAGTTAATTTTTAAAAATCTTTTTATTGGGTGAATAAAATTCTAAATTAATTTCCCGATGGTTATATTGACTGCACCATATTTATATGATATTCTCATTTGTCTCGAATGTATTTTATTTTTACATTTGGTTTTATCTCATTGTTACCAAAATTTTTCCTCTTCAGTTCTTTGTATATACCACATTTTGTATATTAGAATATTTGCTGCAATATGACTGTTCTCTACTCCATACTAATGAAATCAGTAAAACTTTCACCCTGAATACTTTTCCTTCATTATTATACACATATTGATTTTTGCCACCTCTGTTCCTGAAGAGGAATGTCAGGTACTTAATTAATTTAAAAGTTTTCATTAAATAAAATTGTTTCTGCATAAATATTTTACCGATAAATGTTTAAATTTTATTTAATTTAGCAAAATGCGTTAATTTTATATCAAAATTTAATTCTGCTTTAATACGTTGACTACTCTTAAAACTATATAGTTCTAGATTAAGAAGGGAATCTTGAAATTCTAGGCTAGATTTTTAAATGTAAAAACACTTAAATTCATTTTAAAAATTATCTTTATTGGCATTCACTGGTGGTTCATCAGTTTAAGGATCCAAAGTTGTCAGTGCCATGGCTCAGATTCTATCCCTGGCCTGGCCTGGGAACTTCCACATGTCATGAGCACAGCAAAAAGAAAAAAAAAAAGGGGGCAAGCTTAAAAAACCTGTATTTTAGCATCTTTGAACATCAAACATTAAATCACTGCCAATATATCAGACTTCTATAGCTTCATTTGATTTAAAAATCTTTTAAATTAAATTTTCTCCAAAATTGTGTATGAATTCAGCATTTTCCTATATCAGTTTTCCATTCAGTAAAGTTTTATTTTGTGTTTATGTAAGAATAAATTATAGTTTTCTTCCTTTAAAATAATTAATTAATTAATTAATTAATTAATTAATTTTGCTTTTTAGGGCTGCACTTTCAGCATATGAAAGTTCCCAGATTAGGGGTTGAATTGGAACTACAGATGCCATCTTAATGCCATGGCCACAGCAAAGCAGGATTTGCATCTTGTCTGTGACCACAGCTCACAACAATGCCAGATCCCAGACCCACTGAGCAAGGCCAGGAATCAAACTCACATCCTCATGAACACTAGACAGATTCATTTCTCCCATACCACAGTGGTAACTCCAGGAAAATTATTTTTAAAAAGAGCATTTCCTGTCTTCTTTTCTCCAAACAACAGATGACATAAAAAGCAATATAGAGAAAATTCTATTTGTTCTTCTTAGAGAGTATATTGTGAAGAAAATATTTTTATGCTAGTTAGATCTGCTTTTTGGTTAACATCCTGGATTGTCACCACTAGCTGTTCGAGTGTCACATGTTGATGGCAGAATTCCAGTGTCTTCACATATGACTAGGAAAAATCACTATAAATTCTTTGCCCAGACACACAAAGTGCACCAACAACTTCTAAAGCTTTTTTCTTCAAATTTTGAGAACATGTTGGTCTTGTTCCAAATATGTAGCATTGTGCTAGTCACTGAGGAAGTGTAAATACCAATTCTCTTAATTTTATCTTAAAGATTTTCCATCTATCTCTAATTTTTTATCTTTTCAAATCTTCTAATTGGGGAAGGGATAGGTGATATTTTATCTATTTGATGAGTGAGAAAATTCAGATTTTATTTTTTTTTCAATTTTAGTTTGTTTACATTGTAAAAGCAGCTTAAGAAAAAATAAACTTTTTTTTTAAATGAGAGAAGATATTAGATTAATGGGTAGTATTGTGAATGTTTTTGGTTCCTTTGGATTCTAGGTATTGTTTTTTTTTTTTTGTAGACAATAGATGTTTATTTATTTGCTTTATTTCTTTCTTTATTTTGCTTTTTAGGGCCATACCTGCAGCATATGGAAGTTCCCAGGCTAGAGGTAGAACTGGAGATGCAGCTGCTGGCTTATGCCACAGCAACTGCAATGACGGATCCAAGATGCATCTGTGACCTGCACCACAGCTTGTGGTAACCCAATGAACAAGGCCAAGGATTAAACACACACCCTCATGGATATTAGTCAAGTTCTCAACCTGCTGAGCCACAATGCAAACACCTCAATAGATGTTTACTGAATGAAAGATTCCTTAAATTCTATCGTGCAGCTTTACAATTTTCAAAAGTTTCACATGTGTGATTTCATATAATCCCATATTAACCTATTTTTCCCTCTCTGCCCCTATATTGCTCTTCCCTCCTGCCCTGTCCTCACTGGCAACCACTAGTTCATTCTCTGTATCTGTGAATATGCTTCTTTTTTGTTTTATTCACCAGTTTGTTCTATTTTTTTTGGTTTCACATACAAGTGGTGTCATACAGTATTTGTAGTTCTTTGACTTATTTCATTTAACACCTTCCATGTCAATGCATGTTGCTGCAAATGAAAAAACTGTAGTTTTTATGATTAAGTAGTATTCCATTGTGTGTATACACATCTTCTTTATCCACTCATCTGTTCATGGACTCTTAAGGTTGTTTCCAAACATAGTCAATTATAAATAACACTACTAAGAATACTGAGGTGCAAGTAGCTTTTGAAATTAATGTAATCCCTATTAAATGACACGACATTTTTCACTGAACTGCAACAAATGATCATAAAATTTATATGGAACCATAAAAGACCCAGAATTGCCAAAGGAATTCTGAGGGGGGAAGAAAAAAAGAAACAAGGAGGCATAACACTCCCAGACTTCAGGCAATATTACAAAGTTATTGTAACCAAGGCAGTATGGTACTGGTACCAAAATGGACATACAGACCAATGGAACAGAATAGAGAACCCAGAAATAAACCCAGACACCTACAGTTGATTAATCTTCAACAAAGGAGGCAAGAATATAAAATGGGGAAAAGACAGTCTTTTCAGCAAGTGGTGCTCAGAAAACTGTACAGCTGCTTGTAAATCAATGAAAATGGAACACACACTCACAACATGCACAAAAATAAACTCAAAATATCTGAAAGACTTAAACATAAGACAAGACACTGTCAAACCTAGAAGAGAACATAGGCAAAACATTCTCTGACATCAGCCTTACAAATGTTTTCTTAGGTCAGTCTCTCAAGTAAAGAAAATAAAAGCAAAAAATAAACCAATTGGACCTAATCAAACTGACAAGCTTTTGCACAGTGAAGGAAACCATTAAGAAGCAAAAAGACAACCTATGGAATGAGAGAAAATAGTTTCAAATGATGCAACTGTCAAAGGTTTAATCTCTAAAATATGTAAATGACCTATACAACTCAACAGCAAAAAGCCAACAACCCATCTGAAAAATGGGCAAAACACAACGGAGATATACAGATGGCCAACAACCATATGAAAAAAATGCTCAACATCAGTGTTTATTAGAGAAATGTAAATCAAAACTACCACCTCACACCAGTTAGAATGGCCATCATTAACAAGTCAACAAATAACAAATGCTGGAGATGGTATGGGAAAAAGGGCACCCTCCTACACTGTTGGTGGGAATGTAAGTTGGTACAACCACCAGGAAAGCAGTACAGAGGTACCTCAGAAAACTGAATATAGAACTACCATATGACCTAGCAATCCCACTCTTGGGCACATATTGGGATAAATCTTTCCTTGAAAAAGATACATGCACCTGTATGTTCATTGTATCACTATTCATAATAGCCAAGACATGAGGACAACCTAAATGTCCATCAACAGATGAATGGATTAAGATGTGGTATACACAATGGAATATTACTCAGCCATAAAAATAACAAAATAATGTTATTTGCAGCAACATGGATGGAACTAGAGATTCTCATATTAACTAGAAGTAACTCAGAGAAAGACAAATATCATATGATATTGCTTATATCTAGAATCTATTATATGTCACAAATGAACCTTTCCACAGAAAAGAAACTCATGGACTTGGAGGACAGAATTTTTGTTGCCAAAGGGGATGGGGAAGGAGTGGAATGGACAAGGAGCTTGGGTATAATAGAAGCAAACTGTTGGATCTGGAGTGGATAAGCAATGAGATCTTGCGTATAGCACAGGGAACTATATCCAGTCACTTGAGATGGAACGTGATGGAGGATAATAATGGAGAAAAAGTATATATAATGTGTGTGTATATATATATATATATACACACAGACACACATACATATATGTGCATAACTGAGTCAGTATGCTGTACAGTAAAAAACTGACAGAACACTGTAAACCAACTATAACAGAAAAAATAAAATCATACAATAAAAATTAAAAAAACAGTTATTCAATAAAATAAATTTTGAAATATAAAAAATAAAATAAAATTAGTATTCTGTTTTTATAAGATATATTCCTAGGCATGGAATTACTGAATCATGTGGTAATTCTAATTTTAGTTTTTTGAGAAACCGACATAGTGTTTTCCACAGTGAACTGTTCTGATTTACATTTCCACTGACAAAGTACAAGCGTTCCCTTCTCTACACATCTTGGCAGTATTTGTTAATGGTATTTTTTTGATGATAGGAATTCTGACATATGTGACATAATAATCTTGTGGTTTTGATTTGCAGTTCCCTGATGATTCACAATGTTAATAATATTTTCATGTGCCTGTTGGCCATCTACACTTCCTCTTTGGAAAAAGTATCTTTTCAAGTCTTCTGCTCATTTTTTTTTTCAAGGCTGCGCCCATGGCATATGGAAGTTCCTAGGCCAGGGACAGAATTCAAACTGTATTTGTGACCTATATCACAGCTATAACAATACTGGATCCTTAACTCACTGTGCCAGGCGAGGGATCTAACTGGCACCTCCACAGAGACAAACCAGAACATTAACCTGCCACTGCAGAAACTCCCTGCAGTCAGTTTCTTAACCCATTGCACCAGTGTGGGAACTCTCTTATGCCCATTTTTAATCCAAATTTTTATGTTGTGTTGTATGAGCTATGTATATGAATATTAACCCCTTATAGGTTATATAATTTGCAAATATTTTCTCCCATTAAGTCGTTTATATTTTCATTTTGTTGATGATTTCCTTTACTGTGTGAAATTTTTAAGTAAAGTCCCACTAATTTATTTTTTTTATTTCCTTTGTTTTAGGAGACAGATAAAAATACAAATTGCTGTAATTTATGTCAAAGAATGTTTTCCTATATTTTCCTTTATGGGATCTTGTCTTATATTTAGGTTTTTAATCCACTTGGAGTTTATTTTTATATATAGTGTTAGAGAATTTCTAATTTTATTTTCTTAGATGTAGTTGTCCAGTTTTCTCAGCACCATTTATTGAAGGGATTTTCTTTTCTCCACTGTATATTCTTGCTTACTTTGTCACAGATTAATTGACATTAAGTACATGGGAAAATCTCTTTTTTTCTTTTTAGGGCTACACCTCCAGCATTTGGAATTTACCCAGCTAGAGGTCAAATCGTAGCTTCAGCTTCTGGCCTACACCAAAGCCACAGCAACACCAGATCAGAGCTACATCTATGACCTATGCCATAGCTTGTGGCAACACTGGATACTTAACCACTGAGTGAGATTAGAGATTGAACTTGAATCCTCATGGATACTAGTCAGGTTCTTAACCCTTTGAGCCACAACAGGAACTCCAGGAAACTCACATTTTAGAACAGTAAGGCCAAGGAACTAGTTTTCATCACTGAACTGCTGATTAATAGCCCAAACAATGGAGATAATACATTGAGAGGAAGTGTTTAGAAACTTTAGAGCAATTTTTCTAAGCAAATATATATATATATATATTACATTTATAAATTATATGTTGAAAACACTTACTGTATTTTACAAAATTTTCATATGTGATAAACAGGGAGAGTGGGCACTTCACCAGAGGTAGTTTAAGAAACACAGCTCTAGAAGGTCATTAAGAGCAACCAAGGGAATTATTCAGTTGTCCATACATTTGATATACTCCATAACAATATATAAGTTATATAAAAGTAAAAAAAAAACTCAGCCAAAGTACATGAAACTAAGATTTACTAATTCTTGTATGGAGCTTGGAAGTATGTATCTGTAAAACAAAAACAAAAACAAAGTGCTAACATAGAGGAAATGCAAAATAGCTGCAAATTAAGAATCCAGATTTTAGGTACTAGAATCACCTAGCCTATTTTACTTGTTTTCTGAAAAAGGTCTACACTGATCACTGGGCAAATATTCCTCCTTCACAAATGAACTCCTGTAAAGACTCAGAATAAGGTTTGGCTCCATTTGAGATGGGTGATGATGTTGGTAGTCTCCACAGTAACAGTTAATATGGTAAAAGAACACCTCCAACAATGGTCAGCCTAAAGAAAGGGAATGCAAAATTTTTTGTTGCTTTTATAGCTGCTAAGTGCCACATGCAGGCCTAGGGAGACACTGTGGAGCCACTTCCACTACCTTTCCCTTCATTCTGGTATGTTATTTCACAGCTTGTTTGGTTTGTTCTCATAGTAAACCCACAAGCCTTATTTGAAGAGTAGCCCTTAACAGTTTTCTATTCTTTATAATCCAGCCTAGTTCAAGGTCCAAGAAAATAATCTGAAAGTCATACCCATAGAAATACTACAAATTTAATATGGAATTTTTATGGGAAGTAGAATGGAGTTAGAAATACTTTAAAGATCAACATTTTCATATGAAATTTTCACATTCTCATATGAAATTTTCATATTCTCAAAGGTTCAAAAATTATCATCTGTGGGTAGGTACTTCCCAAAAGTTTATAACAGTTTATTTGAACCTGAATGGTATTTGTAAAAGCTTTAGTAAAAGCAAATGGAATAAAATTATTATACACAAATATTTCTTATTAAACATTCAAATAAAATGAAGTGAGTTTGCTTAATCTATTTCTTTTTATTTAATACAGAAAATATAAATTATTTTTAATATCTTAGGTATGAAGACTAAGAATTTAAAGATTCCTCTCCAGTGTTTAAAACTTATGTGCATATGATAAAACAAGATGATAAACAGCACAGGCCACTTCTGACCTTTCCATAACTCAGCATGTGAGGCACCAAAAAAAAGGTAAATCTCTGGCAATTTAGTTGCAGTTATTCTAAGAAAAAACAGTTAGTAGGCTAAGAATGGGCATAGGGAGAATTTTCTGAGTGTGCCCATTTTGTTTACCCTAACTTGTCTTGAAAAATGATTAGTATCCTGTCTTTATTGCAAATCAAAACAAACAAACAAACAAACCAAAGCGCTAAAATATTATGAACAAAATGCAACTTTTTGCCAGTGCCTTGCTTTGGTGGCAGGCAGAAAGGAATAGTTTGGTCTAGTTAGTAGGGCTAGCCAGTGGATATCCTCTTACCAATTCTCTCATCACATTCATAGTGATATATGATTTAATCACAGAATGCTAAAATATAAAAAGATGACTCTTATAAATCAGTAATGTTAGAAATTTCCCCCAGAGGAAAAAAACACCTTTGAAATGTGTCCAGCAGGGAAAAATTGTAATCTTCAAAGTTTGTCCTTAGAAAGTCCTAGAAAAAGTCCACTTTACTTAGAGTCTACAGAGACCTTCCTCTCATCCTCTCTTAAATCCATGCTAATCATTGTTCACCCTTACCACTTCTCTGAAATTGCTCTAATCACGTTCACAAACTCAGCAATCCTCTCTTTGATGACACATCTAATGGTCAGTCCTCAGTCCTTGTATCATGTGATCTAATAGCAGCGTTTGACCAAGCTTCACCTTGTGGTCAAGATCCTTACTGACTGGTCTCTCTTCAAAGTCCTTTGCTGATACTGACTTTTCTTTTAATGTTAGAATACTCCCAGGGGTTAGTCTTTGACTTTAGTTTTTGGCTTTTCTATCTATGCTCACTTTCATGGCAACTCTTACAGCCTCATTGCTCAAATAAATCCATATGGTGACAACATTTAAATTTATGAAGTCAGACCACACGCCTCCCTCCAAAACTGCAAATTCTTACATCAACAGCTTAATTGATATCTTTTCTAAAATGTCAGTAAATATGTCAGACAATGTGTTTAAAACGGACACCTGATTTCCCTCAAATCTTCATTCTCTAGCCTTTCCCACCTCAGTTGATGGACACCCCATTCTTTTACTTACATCTCTCTCCCTCCCATACTTCCAAAAATATCCAGTAGAAAATCCCTAAATTGTTAAAGATACATCATTGCCATGAGCTGTGGTGTAGGTGTAGGTCACAGATGTGGCTTGGCTTTGATGTTGCTGTGGCTGTGGTGTAGGTCAACAGCTACAGCTCCAATTTGACCCCTAGCCTGGGAAGATCCATATGCTGTGGGTGAGTCCCTAAATCGCAAAAAAAAAAAAAAAGAAAAAAAATTCCCTAAGTCTATGACCAAAATTTAACCACTTATCTCTGTATCTATTGCAATCTTCCTTGTCTGGGTCTTCATCATCTCTTATTCTAAAGGTCTCTATTTCTATTATTGGACCTTAATGGTTTATTCTCAACAAAAATTTATTTTTGAAATGTAAGTCATTTCATGTTACTCTGATGCTCAAAAGTCTGAAACAGCTCCCTGTCTCACTCAGGATAAAAGCTAACATTTTGAAAAGGCCTAAAAGGATCTAAATGATTTATGATGTCTGGACTTCTAATATTTCTAACTCATTTTGAGATAGCTGAACTGCCATGCTTGCTCTTTCCTGAATGGGCCAATAAGTTTTTTGTTTAAAGGTCTTTGCTCCAGTTTGTTCCACTCTCTACCCTCTTCTTTCCCTAAATATCCATTCTAAATATTCACTCTGTATACATCTGTCTTCTCTTAAATAACCATGTGTTAAAGCTTTTAATATCTTCAAATCCCTACCAAAATCTAACCTTCTTGCATCCCATACCAAATATATACTTGTAAAATAAAGTATACTTGCATATTGGAACCTATACCAAATCCACATCACTACCATTAGTGTTTCAAAAGAAAATAAAATCTCAAACTAGAATTACAAACTAATCAAAAATATTCTTTAAAAATGGAAATGGTTTTATCAGTGAATATAATAAAACCTATTAATTTTAATAACAGATATTTAGAATGCTAACAAGAGCAATAATGTACTGTGTACTTTTGAAGATATGCAGAAATAAAATAATTAAAATTATAGCACAAAAGATAGGTGTGATACTTAAATGTATGTGTCAATTTGATGTCCATAAGGTGCCCAGATTAAACATTGTTTCTAAATATATCTCTGAGGGAGTTCCTGTCGTGGCTCAGTGGTTAACGAATCCGACTAAGGACCATGAGGTTGCGGGTTCGATCCCTGGTCTTGCTCAGTGGGTTAAGGATCCGGTGTTGCCATGAGCTGTGGTGTAGGTCGCAGACGCGGCTCGGATCCCTCGTTGCTGTGGCTATGGCGAAGGCCGGCAGCTACAGCTCCTGTTAGACCCCTAGCCTGGGAACCTCCATATGCCCCGGGTGCGGCCTTAGATAAGGCAAAAAGACAAAAAAAAAATAAAAAAATTAAAAAAAAATATATCTCTGAGGCTGTTTCTTGATGAGATTGTTTGAATCAGTAGACTAGATAAAGTATATTGCCCCCCTTAGTGTGGGTGAACATGATCCAATTTACTGATAATCTGAATAGACCAAAAGACAGAGAAAGAAAGAATTCAGCCCTGTTTTCCTGGTCTTGCTTCTAGAGCCAGAATCACTCATCTCTTCTTGTCTTCCTGCCTCCAACTCATACTGAATTATAGCAAAGTGTTTCCCAGTCACCAGATTGCAGTTAGCTGATAGTGAAACTTCTCAGCTTTTATAATTGTGTGAACTAATGCTTCAAAATAAATCAATCTCAATCAATATCTCACTCTTTGTATGTGTATATACATCCTATTGATTCAGTTTTCTAGAGAACCCTAATACAGTGGGACATGGGAAAAATTCACCAATGCTATTTTTGAGTCTAATATGATATGTAAAGTGTATTTTATTTTGGGGAGACTGTAATGAGTTAAAAGATGCCTATTGTAAACTCCGGAGCTGCATTCTCCATATGGTAGCCACCAGCCATACGTTCCTTTGTAATTTAAATTAATTAAAGTTATGGTTTTAATTTCTCTGTTGCTTAATTTCTCAATAGCTACATGTGGCTTGTGGCTACTGAGTTGGACAACATAGGTTTGAAACCTTTCCGTCATTATTGAATGTCCTAATAGACAGTGCTGCCTTATAGAACACATTTTAAAAGAAATATAAAAACTGGAAATAAATAAGAACTAGAAAATTAAAAATAATTTCAGGTAACTGCTAGTTAACTTGACTAAACTTATATGAGATCTTTTTGCATATAATTTCCAAGCAATTAAATGTACATTTTAAAGGATCTGGATAAATAGGGAAATATGTCAAGTTTACAAATGGGAAAAACTTAATTTTAAAAATATGTTAATTTTCCTTAAACTGAACTATAAATTCAGAGCAATTCAAGTCAGAATTCCAAAGATTTATTTTCATATCCCCTGAAACTGATAATAAAATTCATACAAAAGTATACATTTTAACAAATATTAAAGATAATTTCGAAAAGATCAAAGATGGAGTACATTGTATTCTGCCCCAGATAAATATAGCAATAATTATACATATTAGAATAGACAAGTAAATTAAATATTTTAAAAATACAGCATTATTTTATATTGTTGCTGTACTTTTCACTATCCTAGTTGTTTTTTTCTTTTTTAATTTGATTACTAAGTTAACTCTGACACTAGAAAAGTATGTTTAATTAAGGCAGAGTCTTTGGCCCCTGCTATATGCCCAGAACCTGTAACAGTGCTTATTAAGCATTTGTGAAAGGAAAGCAAAGATAATTAAAAATGTGTAATAAACTCTGAACCACAAATCAGTAGAAGACTTTGGGGAGGCTACATGCCACATGTCTTGTTAATTATATAGCTCATGCCATACATTAAAGCAAATTGTAGATGGATTTAAGGCCTACACAGCAAAGGTAAAATCAAAACAAAACAAACAAAGAGGAAAAATTAATGAGATTGCATCTTTATTATCTCAATATAAGGCAATATTTCTTAGAAAAGAATCCAATAAAGTAAACAATTCTAATAACAAAAACATCTAAATAACTAGATAGAAATTTTGAGAACGTAAGACATATAAGATTCCTATTAAAGATATACATTGGAAAAGTAACACATATTAATTTATATTTATATTTTTGTTAGTATCCATTCATTCCGCGGATTGAAAACTAATAAAATTTAATATACACAGTTACAGAAAAAAAGGTATTTTTTTCTGAATGAGACTACTGAAGTGATTGCTCCATTATTTTTTAATATTTCTCCTCAATTCTCTTAATTGTAATAAAAGCTCTAAATTTCATTCAACTGACCCCCAAATAAAAGAATATAGGAGGGGATATGAAGAGAAGGATAAGGAGGTTAAGAAGAAGGAGAAGAGGAAGCAGAGAAGAGGAAGATGATCCTTCTTCTAGCTATATAGAACCATGGGGGCACATATCAACCAAGGAATGTGAAAGGATGTGTGAAGAACAATTTCTGGGTCAGGCCCTTAAATAGAAGATGAATTGTTCTTCCAAGACCTCTTTCATCTTCTTTTCTGTAGACTGGTTGGAATATGAGCCCTTTGGTTCACGTTTAGGAAAATAAAATAAAACAAAAAAAACTTCACGAAGGGGAAATATAAACAGGATAGAAAGACCATAGTCACCTTACCAGTTAGAACTCTTTTTTTTTTTCTTTTTAAGGCCACACCTGTGGCAAATGAAAGTTTCCAGACTAGGGGTCAAATCAGAGCTGCAGCTGCAGGCCTATGCCATAGCCATGAGAATACCTGATCTGAGACACATCTGCAACATACACTGCAGCTTGGGGAAAAGCAGGAATCTTAACCCACTGAGGGAGGCCAGGGATCAAACCTGCATCCTCACACAGTCAATGTCAGGTCTATAACCTGCTAAGCAACAACAAGAACTTCATCAGTTAGAACTCTGAAATGACAAATAAATACATCTCTCATTTGTTTATGAACAAATATATGTTTATAAACAACTGAAATTGAAAAATATACAAAAAATATGAATCCTTAATATATACATAGATTACATTAAATGGATAGTGTTCAATAAAAAAATTCTTAGCTTTTAGAAATAAAAGTAGTGGTGTAGTTTTCCTCATTATATTTTTTAATGAACTATTATGATTAATGATATTTTCTATAGATTCTTTCCAATGATTATTGTAAACATTGAACCTACTAAAGTTTTCACTTAAAATTTTCTTGAGGAATGTCACATTGTAAAAATGCTTATTTGTTCTTCTAATTTTAGTAAGGCAGAGTCACCTAAATTGCTGTAGTTGTAAAAGGAGCCATCATGACAGCTGAAAGAGGTGAAACATAATAACCTTGACTTTTTTCATGATTTCACAGAAAGAATGAAAATCTATGCATAGAGAAAAAACATGCATAAGTTTTTCAAGGAAAATAGGATAAAATGGGCTTCTCACTGTAATTTAGAAAATCTGATTACTATGTACATTTTATACTAAGCAATATTCTAATAAATAAAGTCAGGATAACATTCTGTTACAGTAAACTAAGAAACTGTCTCTGTTAAAATATATGTTCGGAATGATGATAATGTTCAAATTCTGGAAAAGTATTTTGCAAATGGAAATTTGAAAAGGTACAGTGTAACACTTAGCAGAGCAGTCATAGCAATACATTATCTTTATTTAGTTTTGTGATAGGTGCATTACCAACTTTATATTTTTTTCTAGAAAAAATAATCACATTGGAACAAAGGATTGTATTTTTAATATAGACTTATTCAACAGATAAATAATGCATGGAAATAGCAGTAACTCAATTACATAATTTTTTGTTTGATAAATCTGGAAGTTTTTGTCTTTGAATGTTTTTATATAAACTTAACATCCTAGGTTAGAATATTTTTTATTTCTATTTCAAAGATGGTGAGGGCTATAATTTAGAATGAGCTAGTAAATGAAATTATTATACTCTCAATAATGGAATAGTTATGAAAAAAATATTTTGAAATAAAACAAGTTACCAAGCTTGCAAATAAAAAGTTTTGAAGAATATATATATGTATACATAACATATATTCTTCAAAAAATTTTAACATATATATATATATAAAACACAAAAAGAAACTATTCACCAACTCAGCTATCCCTGATATTCCCACTACTGAATATTTTGTACTTGTACAAATTAATTTCATATACTAAATCGAGTTTAAGGAGTCATTTTTTCAATAAAAGTTAAATTACCTTCAAGACAATAGACTTCAAATTTTATCTCGTCAAGTATAATTGTTCGTTCTATTTTCATCATGTAGAGTTGGGGATTGGGAAGCTATTCATATATAAAACATTTACTCATTACATTCTTTATACTTTGGAACATATTGGGAAAATAATTAATTTATAAGTAACAAATATAAAGCAAAGTGTATCACAAAAAATAATTGAGAATATGAAGTCTTATGTGAGGTAAACTCAGAATGTTCTTCTTCTAATCTCAATAAAAGATCAGGAAAGAAAATTCAGACTTGGATTAATTACTTACTAAGGTATAGACATTTTGAGAAGCCTATCATCCTGTGAAGAAGTAAAATGACTGAATCTTGAGTCCTGTTTTAGAAGATTTGATGGAATTCTTCAATTACAGGAGTGACGGTAGCCTGGTGAGTATACTGATGTAAAGGGCACAGTCTGAACTTAGAGTGGGAGAATGAAGATGAATAAATAATTAAGAAAAGCTCCTCAGCCTTTGTGACCCCATAAGAACATAATCATTACCTTTCTCCCAGCCACTTCCTACCTCTTGTTGTTTTTCAGACTTAGTCAAATTCCTGGCTCAAGGCATTTGCTCCTGTTCTTTTGCTAATTGAAATACTTGTCCTCCAGATTACCAGGTGGCTTCCTCCTCACTTTGTTTAATATTGCCTGTCACCTAGTGAGTGATGCAAGGCAAAAGACTATAATTTGTACTGTTTTGCCCCAAGCCTTGTGGGATTTACGTATTTGGCTTCATTAGAAGATGTTCAGAGATGAGGCAGGGAAACTAAATGTAGATGAGAATTCTTCTCCAGATATCATCTCTTAAATTTTGGCTTTAACTATATTGATGATGGAAAAAAATGCAACTTTAATGTTCTTTGATTTGAAAAACCTTGCTGACGTTAATCTTCCCTGAGCTTGGGGTCCAGGAGAGGTAAAGGGGGGCTGAGTCCTGAATCTTCTTAATCCTGACATTAATTTTCATGTTCAACTAATCTCCCCTTTATGATAACTGACCAATAATAATCTACGTGGGAATACTGTGGGGTTACAATTATCTCAACATAATATGAGATGCTAAATAATGTGTATCATAAAGCAAGTCCCCTGAGACTGACATTCCTATTGAAATATTCCAGTAATTTGTTGCTTTTAATGATCTATTTCTGATTGAGGAAACTGAGAATCACAAGCTTAGAAGGAATGAAAAGTCAAGAAGAATTCAGTAATTAAAGTTTGATCTTAAATGAGTATTTAGAAAACCTCATATTTACTTTAGATGTAGTGTCGCTTAGATGAGAAATTTTCTGAATAGGATAATATAAATAGAACAAAAATGAACTCTAATGCACATTGCCTTGTGTTTAATATTGTCCTTGCTAATATTTCTAAACCAATAGACTTACTGCATTATAATTTCCTTAATGAATACTAAATTACATTAGTAATAAAATGGCAAGTGATTTTGCTAAACAAATCAAAATGTTACAAGCTTACCTAAGAAATCTCTATTTCTAACCACTTTGAGCAATTCACATGCTCTTGAAGTATCAAAAATTACTCTGTACTATTTTCTATACATACTAATAGTGACAATAAGTTTTCCTTTTTGAGCATTCACCGTAAGAATACATTCTGAACAAATGTTGACTGAACAGTTTGTCTCTGACCGAACAGTTCGCCTGAGTCTCTGCTCATCCAAACCTGAAATCTTCTTTCTTAATGATGTACTTATTCCATGTGTATTATCTCTTTGAGATAATGGAAATTAAAATTGCATGTATTAAACTTTTCTTTATGGTGAAACCATATTTTTTTTCTAGTATGAGTTACATTCTTACTGATCATGACCCATACTGAAGGAAGGAATTTTCTCAGTAAGAGTTGTATCAACACTATTTCTTGTCATAATAATAAATGGATGAAGCCGTGACAATTTCAGAATAAAAAACAACAATATTTAGACTTACAAGAGTGAAACAGCTGCAACTGGAATTTAGAGGTCACATATTTCAGTAACTGTCTGCTACACACAAGGAAACTGAGATAGTGATTCAGGGAGCTCATTAATGGCATAAGTCAGAGTCCATGTTCTAAATGACTCCACAATTTGCATATGCAATTGCTTATAAGATTTCTTCTCTGCCTGCTTGACCTGTTCCAGCATCGCTCCCCTGTGACTTCCTTTTCATCATCCAATATCCAAATAAAATACCACTTTTGGGGCATTGTCTTTACTATGCCTTTTTCTACTCATTGCTGTCATTACATTTGTCATCGTCATGCACCTATGAGCCCATGAATATAAAATAAAAATATTTAAGCCCCATGCAATTATCTTTTTAAAACTTAGTCACAAATTGTAATATCTACTTGGAAAGAAACAATAACTTATTGTTAAATCCCTATGCCTTACTGAGCTTCTGTCAGAGAGGAAACACACAGGAAATGCTCCTTGGTGACTAAAAGAGAAGCATGTGTCACTGAGTGTTATGGCTTAAGTACAAAACTCTCTACTTCACTAGACAAGGAGAGTTTTCATTGAATGACATAAAATCGTAGCATAGATACCATTAGGTTAGATTAAATACCTTTCTATCCTTTATGGGTCTCTGTGCTATGCAAAACTTAAGTTTCCAGGGTTTCAAGGAAAGAAAACTGTCTTGGCAACTGGACAAGTATAAGCAGAACTGAAATAGAAGGAAAGCCAAATCTCATTAGCTTCTATTTTCTGAACAATGTGCAGTAGAAATAGGGAGAAAAATAAGTACAGCAATATTAAAATCATCCACAAAAATTGAATTAGGAGAAATCAGACATTGAAACCTCTATGTAGTAGGGATTTATTTTTATTATAATAAAATGTCCTGCTTGGTAAAAAGTAAAATGGACAAAATGTGCATTCAAGAGCAATGAACTATTGGAAAGAAGGGGAAAAGTTTCCTTGAGGCATACCTGCTTTATTGTTCACTGGTGCCACCCTATTGTTCCATGGAATATCACCTCGGGAACATCATGTATGTAGCTACTTTTTCTCGTGATGCCATCCACAAAATCCTCTCAGTTTGGCTGAGCTTCCCATACTCATTCTTTTGATACTAATCGAAAATTTTACTATCACCATTACGCCCAATTACACAAATGGTTAGGTTGACTTTTAGTCAAATGCAAAATATATTCGAACATCTCTTGTTCCTGGGAGACAATTACACATGGACCTCAATTTTTTACATGTCTTCTGAAAAGTGACATCATTAGTTTTTGTTCTCAATGATCTTTTTCAAGGATGTTTATAAAAAGAAAATACACTGTATATAGAGATGGTGTCCCACTCAGGAGAATAGATTCATTTGTTGCCGAAAATAATAAAGCAAAATTCCTCCTTCTTGGACAAAGGTTGAATAAGTTTGCTTGAAGCCCTTTAGAGGATTGTAGTTTCCTAAGATCAGGAATCCTGAGTTGTGATATAGACCACGTGAAGGTGTACAATTCACCTAGGCTGTTCCAAATAGCCTCCATGGGATTTGAGGTGGCAGGCAGAACTGATGGAATTTTGAAGAACCTGTTGCTTGCTATACTGTGTATTATAAAGTCTTTTGACTCAGAAACCTCATGACTTCTGCAAGTATCTATGACATGGATGCAGACTAATCTGTAAGCTTTCAAGCAGGGTGAAATTTAACCCTTCACAGTCCTTGATCATTATATATTTAACATGATTCCAATACTGCCAATACAATGAGTGACCATTGTAGACCTACTCTAACACAGCTCGTATTTTATAGAGGGAGATGAATAAAAACCCATGTAAATAATAAAGATTATGATAGCTATAGTTCCACACAAGTGCTACAGTGGAAGGCCCAGGGAGTTGTGCGAGAGGATAACTGTACACGTAGAGAGTGGGAGACTGAGAGAAAAATATCTCTGAGTAAGTGTTATTAAAAAGGGACATGAATTACTAAGCGCCTTCCACTAGACGTGTGAGACAGTGTTCTAAGTACATAATACATCAAAACCAAGGGGTCTAAATTGAGAAATCCTTTGGGTGTCACAGACTAAAACGGCTGGAATGAAGAGAGAGGAAGGGTAAAACTTTTCAGAAATTATGGAGTGATTGGTAGGGTCCATAGCATACAATAAGCTCTTGAAGAACATGGCAATTAATCTGGGCTTTCTAAGTGAAATTTAATTTTTTTAAGGGAAGAGAAGTAATTGAGGCATGGGACCTAATATTTGGCTTGTTTTTAAAAGATGACTCAGATTCTAGTAAGGAAATATATTTGAAAATTTAAACAGCACAGGCCACACAGATGTTGGCATGATGTCTGGGTACTTCAGGCAGAAAGGCAAAATATAAAGTTCTTATGATAGGAAGGCTCAAGGATTATGGCTTCATTTACATTGGTGTTTCTGGCTCTCTTTCCTGACTGTGGTTTTTCTTTTCCCTTCTCTCAAAAGTCTAAATAAATGTTTAAACAAATGCAGCCAAGCCTGCCTTGTTAATCATTGTGTTCCTCTTACTAGAGTGCCTGACTGATGTTTGGCTTCCAATAATCAGTTGTTCCCAAATTAACACCTCTTTCTCTGGCAAAAGCAGTGTTTTCTTTAAAAAATAAACATTTCCACAGAACAGTATTTATTGAGACTTTCTCATAAATAATTTATTTTTCCTGGCCTCTGTCCACTGCCCTGTGAATTGTTGCTTCCCTGACCCCTCATGGGATTCAGCACATTCTTGGTCAGCTGAATCTTTGCCACTTGCATACAGACTTTCCTTCACTTAGCCCATCCTAAAAAAAAAAAAAGAAAGGAAAAAAGAGAAAAAAAAAGATAGTTTTCAAATCCCACTTGGCTTCAACATACATCTGCCAAATATTCTTCCTTCTGTATGATACCATTCACAGGAAAGCTGTCGAAAGAGTTGTTATGGAGTCACTTGTTTCTCATGTTCTGTCTTTTCTTTGAGAACACTGTCAAGTTGGCCTTCTCTCTGTCTTCCCTATCAGTATTGGAAAGGGTATGTCAATTATTCCGTTAAAATAAGTAGTTCTGGCTTTTTTTAAGATGTATTTTATCTCTTCCTAATCAAGTTCTGTCCTTTTAACCACAACGTACTAGGCAAAATCCTGGCGCCCTATATCTTTTGCATCTTTATTCATTCAATCCTCACCACAACCTTAAGGCAGGTACTATTACTGTCAACCATACATTATAAATGAGGAAATCAGAGAGCTTAGGTTACTTGCTCAAGGTCAAGAAACTAGCAAGTGTTGAGGGGGAAGAAATTTGTAAGGGAGAAAACAGAAATTCACATGTAGACAGCCTAACCTTAGAGGCAATGCCTCTTTTTTTTTTTTTTTTTTTTTTTGGTCTTTTTGTTTTACCTAGGGCCGCACCCACGGCATGTGGAAGTTCCCAGGCTAGGGGTCTAACAGGAGCTGTAGCTGCCGGCCTTCGTCACAGCCACAGCAACGTGGGATCCGTGCCACGTCTGCAACCTACACCACAGCTCAGGGCAACGCTGGATCCTTAACCCAATGAGCAAGGCCAGGGATCATACCCACAACCTCATGGTTCCTAGTCTGATTCGTTAACCACTGAGTCACGACAGGAACTCCGGCAATGCCTCTTTATTAAGGACTACCTTCTAATTTCTTTGAGTTTATTCTAGATCTTTTGTTGTTGGATATTTAAAGTTGGATATTTAGGCTATTTTTTAAGCCTTTCTCTCTTTCTTTCTAATATAAAGTTTAAGGATCAATATCCTCAGCTTGGTTATATTACATTTATATTTCCCAAGTTTTCATATGTAATAATTTAAAAAATTGTTGTAGACTTCAAGTTTCCTTCAAATAGATTATACACAAAAGCCTCTGGCTAAGACACGAATTACCAGACCCTTGTCCTCACCCCACCTGACTCCCTGTAACACCCCTTCCCCCAACTTTAGCAACAGGGGCTGCTCCTTCCTACTCCCAGTTAGGGAAGGAATGTGGCCCATTCCTCACCTCACCTCTATATAACCTGTTCCTCATGCAAAGAAGGTAGCCTGTCCAAGACAAATCAGAAGATGAAAGATGTGCCCAAAGACCAATCAACACAGTGGGCAAGGGTGGAAAGCAGGTCCACGCTCAGGTCCGCAGCATGGGGGTATAAGAAAAACCCAATTGTAAAGTGAGGCAAGTCCCTACTGGCAGGGCAGCCCACTCTCTCTCAGGGTGTAAATAAATTTGCTGTACACTTTGTTCCAGTGAACTTGATCCCATTCTATTGTTGTCTCCAAGGCAACCCAGGCCAGCAGCAATTTCCTTCTGGCAGTGTTTTCCTTCTGTCAGTGTTTTCATTCCTGCGGATGCCCAGTGCCTTCAGTTCACTGTTGCACAGTGGGTGGGGATTGAGGAAATAACGCAGAGCCTTAAAAAATCAGCCCTGTTTTCTAATGTCCATTTTGATTTTTGCTTTGATCTGTCAGTTATTCAGAATGATGCTTTTAAATTTCTAAGATTATGGAGGTTTCCCGCTGACCTAGTTATTTTCTATATTTCTAACGTAGCAGACCTCTTGCCAGACAATACTGTCTGTTTGATACTTATCTTAGAAAATTGGTTGAGGCTTACTTTACAGCTCAGGATAAAGTCAGTTTTCATAAATGTCTATGTATATTTGAAAAAAAAATGTTGAATCCTGGTTGGGTGCAATGTCTTTAACATACTCATTATTATCTACTTGATTGTGTTATTTAAATTTCCAATATGAACACTGATGTTTGGCCTGTTTGATGCACCAATTATTGATATCCAAATATTCATGTAAACTTTCAATTTTTTAACATTTATATGCTTTTGAAATTATTTTATGACATGTATACAAGTAAACAATTTGTATGCAATCTGGATGAATTGAAATTTTTATCATTGTGTAGTGACACTTTATCTTTAATAATGCTTTTTTACTTTAGAGATTACTTTGTCCGATATTAATAAATTACATAGGTTTTTCTTTTAGTTATTATTTTCCTTTTCAAATATTTACTCTTTATCATTTGTATACTTAAACTGTTAAAAATTAATTCCTGAAGAGCATATAGTTAATTTGATCATAAAGTAGAAAAATTTTTGTGTTTTATTGGAGCATTTAATCCAATATACTTGTTGTATTATTTTTGCCATTTTTTGTGCTTTTATTTATCAGTTACCTCTCATTTCTTGATTTCACCTGGAATGAGCATTTAATTTTTCTCATTTTCCCTGTACTATTTAAAGCTATCAACTTTTATTTTATTTTTTATTCTGCTTTCCTAAAAATAATAAACACATATAGTTAACATACCAACTGATCAACTCCATCATTATATCAACCTCTCATATAATACAAAGATTTTAAGACTTTCTTGGGGAGATTTCATTCCTTTTTAAAAAATTCCACGGAACATTATAATGGTTTTAGATATGTTCACATATCTGTGGGTCACTAGAATCTCTGACAATGTAAAAATGTTTTTAAAGAAAATAATTACTGAAGTTTTCATAAAGTTAGGTATATTCGATTTAAATGAATTTTTTATTTTGAGATTATCCCCTTCCTATATTTTTCATGTTATATGATTTTCTCATATGAAAATATTGTGGTAATTTTATATGCTTTTATATTGATGGTAAAATTGTTTAAAGATAATTCTATATGTCCAACTAAGGTATAAGATTATGTGCAAAAGTTTCAAAATCACAAGACCATCATTGTTATCATTGAATGTATTTTTTGGTTAACTTAAAAACAATTTTATTCTCTTGCCCCACATATAGTATACTCATTATTTCTCATTTTGTTCTGTTTAGAAGATCTTCCAATTACTTAATACAAAATTAACTTCCAAAATTTGTTTGTACATATTTACCTTTTACCAGGTAACTTGGCTTTTTATTACCTAGTTACAATATAAATATATTTCCTTGTGGTAAGAACGGATTGGTGATAAATGTAAGAGACAGCATTTTTGTTTCTAAAAAAACCTGATTAGTAAGAAAATGTTGACAAATGCTGTTGCAACATTTTGAGCAGAGTTCAAAAGTGTTTGGATAAACTAGTCATATTCCCTATTAAAGAACGTGAATGGAAGAGGAGTTTGGAGCTAAAATCTCCAATATTCTGTGTGGTTCCCTTGATCTTGTTTTTGAAAAATAAAACATCTGAAGTATGTTCACTTATTCGCTTATTAACACACAATTACTTATCAAAGACTTATCATTTATAAACACAGCCCAGACAATAAAAATACAAGGTAGTCAGGCAGAAAAGGTTTCTATGTTCATGGCAAAGATAAACACTTTTGTGGTCCTAGAGAGTTCTAAATTTCCAGGTTTTTATTTTAAAACCAATATTCATGAAGGGCTTTAGTACAGCAGAAATCTTTATTAGTGCCTGGAAAATAACTAGCAAACAAAGCATATTGTTTCTCCTTTTCCAGAGTTTAGATTCTAGTAGGGGTGAGGAGGGAGAGAAAATACCGAAACAAATACAAAGGCAATGGGGAGAATTATATGAACAAAATAAGCAGGATAGAGTATGAGTGGGATCCAGGTAAACCTCTTTGGTTAGTTAACATTTGAACAGAAGCTAGAATACTCTGCCCAGTGAAAAGATTCAAAAAAAAAAAAAACATTTCATGAAAGACATGTGATGGACTTTTTCACCAGCATACCCTTTTAAAAGGTATTATTAAAGAATTCATTTAGGCATAATGAAAGTAATCACAAATGGGAACTTCAACTTTAAGGAGGAATGAAAAGCAAAGAAAGTGGTTCATATCAAAAGGATGCATTTTATCATCTATTTTCTGGCCTAGCAATTCCTGAAATGTTTCATCAAACCCTTCTTTTATCCACTTTGTGAATATTACAAAGAGACCTAATAATTGATAAACAGTAACTTGAATAGTTGGATTTTTTGATGTTGTTTTATTGTTACCAGATTTTTAAAATCATGTATTTTCTGATTTTACCAAAGAAATATTATTCATATATTTAATTAAGGAATCATGGGAAGAATTTTAAATTAAGATAGAAGATGACAGGGAAGGAAAGAACTCATGAAGGAAGTTAGGAATTTGGCACTACTGTACAAGCAAGCAATAAATATCTATGAGAGAAGCTTGATTATTCTGCTGCAGCAAATTGAAAGGTTTTATGATCCTTGCAGCTTTTTGCCTTTAGCTTCTTCCTGAATACTTCCTGTACTTGGGTGTTTATTTCCGTGGGCCTAGAATTCCAGTGTATGTGATTGATAAATTACAGTTAAATTATGAATAGGCCTGAGCAGCTAACTTGATTTAAAGCTACTACCATTCCAGATTGTTTTCTTTTGTCAAGTTTCTTTCCATTCTATGTTGATGAAGTTGTCTGCAAATCATTATTACCCCAATTCTGATCCCCAGTTACACAAAGATGTAAACCACAGATACGCCTCATTTTTTTTGCTCCTGATTACTCCTTAACATTCTCTAGAAATATCAATAAGACAAGATAAAGATTCTGTGACTGTGTTTATGAAATGAGGCAGTGTTTATTAAGGACATGTTTTCATATTCTAACTGAAAGAGCTAACTGTTTACTATGCCTTAAAGTAGTTTTGTATTAAATGTATTAAATGCAATTCTGCTCAGATGACTTTCCAAAACATAACATTTACAAGGATTCAACATTTTGAATTAGTTAACTCTTCACTCCTATTCTATGACAGGTACTTTTAAGAATAATGAAGATATATCAGTAAATGAGATAAAGCTCCACATTCATAAAGCTTAAAAGTCATCTGGATCACCTAATTCAAGAACATTTTTCAATGGATTTTAAAATAACCGCCATATATAATGAAACAGTATGTATTATTTATATTTTTTACAGATAAATAATTGATAAAAATGCCTCCTAAATTATTTTCTTATATCTAGTATTCTGTTCATTAAATGGGAAATATATAAAAATTTGTTAAAAATCTTTCATAAATGTATTTTACGATATGTTAATGGAACTATCAGTGGAAGCAGTAGCATAAGGACAAACTAAAAACTGTCAGTGATAGAACCTGATGAAACAAAAAGCTGCATTGTTGCATTAATTATTTTAAATTTAAAAAATATAGTTGACATTCTGACAGCATTTTTTCTTGATTATAAAAAACTTAAAACTTTAAATTTTCAGACAATAACAGATATATGCTTTAGAATCTTTTTAAAAAAGTCTTGATAACTTATAAATACATATAAAGACTCTTCCAGAGCATATATAATAGATATATAATTAACTAAATTGAAAAGCATCAGATTAATCTGGCACAATTTGCAAGATAATAAAAACATATCCTTTGAGACTGCTAATAAGTTATTTGCCTCAATTATTCACTTCATTGCACCAAAAAAAGGACTCTTGATCCAAGCTTCAGCTTATAAATTTTGATACAGATTTAGAAATAATAACCAAAAAAAACCTCCAATTTATTGTTTAACCTGATAGCTCTGTACTCCATTGAGACCATAGGATCTCTATGGTTATAGCTAAGTGGAGTGTTTAAAGTATTAGAATATCTAATATTTAAAACCACAATTGTACAAAAGTTTTATATGTCACTGTTATGATATTTCTTAATTTTTCTTAGCATCCCAAATATGAGTTAACTGGATTGTTTACCAAAAGCTGATGAGTTTCCAGTTAATGTCAGAATAATAGTCTTTATCTTATATCTATTTGGTTACCAAGGTAATACCTATTAAATTTCAGAAAAAGCAACTCTTTCATTCATCTTATAATTAGGTCTGAGTTCTGTTTAACTGACCCTTACTGTAAAGCATTTTGGGATTGGACTATGAGTATTGACTATAGAGTATATGCTGTTTATTATTTTTTTACCTAGTTATAATCACATTGCAGTAATTATACAGTATTAGTATCACTGTATATAATACAATAATGAAGACACACTACAAATGCAAAGTTCATAAACTAGATTAGTTGTGCTCATATCTTTCCTTCTGTGCCTATAACCCCTATTGTAAACCTTGGATCCATGGGGATTTGTAAGCACTTTCCTGGAAGTTCAAGATATTTCTTATAATACATATATTTATAATTTATATTTTGTTTTCTATGACAGCATTTATTTTTTGTTTATCATTTTTATAATTTTTATATACGATTACCCCACACTTCCTGACATTGCCTATTTAACTGCTTTTAATATATAGTACTATAAATGTGCCTATTGTCCCAAATATTATAATATCTAAGAGGAAATACTAGATCAATAAATATCTGACTGACTAGTAATTTTACTTAAACTATAATTAACATTATCCATGAATTCATTCAGAACAAAAAATTATCATAGAATATGAGAGACCCTGGTTATGCTTCAGACACTGTCAAGAGTTTTATAAGTAAGGTATTTAAGCACAGGTCAGATTCTGAGAAAAGCCAGTACGTGTGATTTTAAGATTTGGCTTTTCTTTTTTTTCTTTCTTCTGTTTTTTCATGACGTGGATATACTTACAACTATGCATGTAATAGGAGATGTTGCAATATGTTTTTAAAAACTATTAGTGATGAAAAATTTACCAAAATATTGATACAAGCATACAAATATTCATAGTAAACACTGACTATAATTTAAGTATAAAACTTCTTCAGAACTAAAGGAATGCTGAGACTTACACAGTTATATTTTTAATTTGGAGAAAAAAGAAGACTATTTCATTTGTGGGATGTGATTTATTTATAGTGGGTGATTTTACTACATGGATACATGAATAATTTCTCAAACTTACAAGCTAATTGATTATGTATAATTAGCTGTATAATTAAACAAAGTTCAGAATGGGAATTTGGAAATTCCGATTAACCTTGTAGCAATTAAGTACCAAGAAGAGACCAGATCACACAGTCAGCTGGACTTAAATTTTTAAATAAAACTTTTAATAAAGAGACTGATCAAAGAAGTGTTAACAAGTTTAGAGGAATATTGAGGCACCACCGAGTAACAACAGTAGAAGACAATATCTCATATAGGTCCCATGGGCAGATATAAGATATGGTGTTTCTAGGATTCTATTCAGAGATGGAACCTTGGAAGAAGAGCTGCATGGCAGAAGATGCAGACAGAATTTCTGAGGCAACAGGGAAGGAACAATAATACTAATTATCCCAAGTCCTCTTTCTTCACACACTCTGATCTCTTGTGTATACCTGAAATTTGTCAATTCCCACTAGGAACCTGTGTGCCAGGGAGGAAGTTTAGAGTGAGGCACTCTATAAAGAAAAGTCTCTCAGGACACACAGTGGGGTAAATGAGTTGGAGCAGGTGGTAGGAAGGAAAATAGAATATCTAAAAGTATGCACTTTGTAAGACCTAATTTATTTAAATAAAAAAATAAATGTGTGCAATGAAAAAGAAATTCAGCAGACTGATGAGTCACTTTGAGATCTCAACAATTTTATGATCTTACTGTTTTTAAAGGCTAAATTATTTCTCATTAGAACTGCAGCATAGTACCCTGAATGACTATCCAGATGTATTAGACTAGAATTCTGCAGAAGCCTCCTGTATGCCCTTCCCTGATCATATACCCTTCCCTCTTCCTTGAAAATAGCCTTTATTGATAATGTTCTCTCTTTTTAATTTTACCATATTTTTGCTTTTTACCACTGCATCTTTTTTTCATTTTATAGGAATGGAAAATTTTCTATATTATTATTTTTATAACTGCTTTATTGAGATAATTTAAACTTCATAAAATTCACCCTTATAAAGTGGTGTACAATTAAAAATTTTTCTGATATATTAATTAAATTGTGAAAGCATTCCCACTAATTTTGGCATATGTAAATATTTCATCATGCCAAAAAGAAAGCACATGTGGATGAACAATCATTCTCCATCCTTGCCTTCCCCAAGGCCCTGGGAACCACTAATCTAGTAACTATCTCCATGACTTTGCCTATTTTAGGCATTTCATATAAATTGGTTCACAGTACAGGTGTCTTTTGGATCTGCCTTCTTTCACATAGTATATAACATTTGCAAAATTCACCCATGGTGTAGGATATGTTAGCATTTAATTTCTTTTTGTAACAAATAGTATTCCATATAAATACAGTATATTTTTTAAACTCATTCATTAGCTAACGGATGACTGGGTGGTCTTTACTTTTTGGTTGCCATGAGAAATGCTGCTGTGAACATTCATCCACAATTTCTAGTAGGAATGCATTGTGTCTCATGGATTTTATTTGCATTTACCTAATGACTAATGATATTGACTATCCTTTCATATCCAAATTGGTTATTTGTTGGTATAACTTTTTAGGTAAAATGTATGTTTTAAGATCTTCGTCTATTAAAAAAAATCAGAAAACAAAAAACAACCGTATTTAATTTATATACCATACAAATCTTAGTCTGCTAAGAGCTGCTATAACAAAATATCACAGACCGACATAACAACAGAAATTTATTTTTCACAGTTTTGGAGGCTGGAAGGAAAGAGATCAAGATGCTGGCAAAGTAGGTTTCATTTTGAAGCCTCTTGTCTTGCAGGTCATAATTTCCCTGTGGCTCAAATATGCTCTTCTTTTTGTGAGGGTGGGGAGAGAAAGAAAGGACTCCTTAGTGTCTCTTTCTGTAAGGATATTAATCCTAAGGGATCAGACCCCACCCTCGTTACCCCATCTAACCTAATAGCTTCCTAAGAAGCCCCATCTGCAAATACAGACATATTAAATGTTAGGACCTCAACATATGAATTTTGAGAGCTACAAACATTCAGTTCATAAGTATACAGTTCATTTGTTTAAAGGGTGAAATTAAATTACTTTTGTATATTTGCAAATTAGTGTAATTATTACCACAATCAGTTTTAGAAGATTATCATAGTTCCCCAAGAAAAAATACTAAGGCACTCAACATTTCCCCCATATCGTTTAGCCCTTAGCAGTTATTAACATATTTTTTGTGTCAATGGATATACCTATTCTGAAAATTTCATATAAACAATGTTACATGATAGATGGTTTTGTTGCTAGCATAATTCCAAGGTCAATTATATTGTAGCACATGTCAACATTTTATTTTTTAATGGAAAAATTATATTAGCATTATATACACAGACCACATTCTGTTTTTCTATTCATCAGTGATGAACACAGGATTGTTAACACTTTTCAGCTTTTATGAACATTGCTGCTATGTCCATTAACATAAAGGGCTTTTGTGTAGACATATATTTTCACTTATCTTGGTAGATACCTATAATCAAAGTGGAACTGCTGTATCATATGCTTACCCCAGCTTTATCTATATGAGAATCCATCCCAGTGAAGACTTGTGGGCCTGAGCTTTAACTAATGGGCACTGTGTAATTGCTAATTTAGGCTCTTTTCTTAATCTAGGTTAATCCAAATTTTCTATTACTTCTAGAGTCAGTTTCAATAATTTGCACTTTGTAGAAATTTTCATTTCAACTACATTTTCTAAATTGTGTCATAAAATTATTTGTAGCATCCTCTTATCACTTTCATTTTGGTAAAATTGACATTGTCTTGTTTGTAATTAATTTTAGTGATCTGAGTCTTTTCTTTTTATCTTAATCTATTTAATGTTTGTCAATTTTTATCTTAAAAAAACTAAATTTTTGTTTTGCTGATTCCATTTTTTCTATTCTAAATTTTATAAATATCAATTCAGTCTTTATTATATTCTTCCTTTGCTTACCTAAATTTGGTTTACTCTTATTTTTGCATTATGATAACTAAAATTATATTACTGATGTTTCTTCTTTTCAAAAAAAAGTATAGATATTAAGGCTATAAATTACCCTATAGGCTTTGAGTAATATGATCCAAGTAGGGGTGGGGTCAAGATGTCAGAGGAATTGGATATAGCACTAACATTCTCCCACAAAAGCAAAAAAAAAAGCTATATGTAGAATGAATTTTACACAACATCTAGTGAATGCTGGCAAAAAAACTCATACTTCAAAATAGGTCAAGAAACTCTCCACAGAACTGTGTAGAACCAAAGGAAAAAGAGAGAGAGAGAAGAGAAAGAAAAGAGGAATCAGGAAAAGACCAGCACTCCAGAGTAAGATCTGGGAAAAAGAAAAGGAATCCACATTCTGAGAAGCCACTTAACTGACTGCAAGGTTAGCAGGGTCACATGAGGAATGGTAAAACCTCAAAGAAAATCATAGCACAGAGGAGGGCAGAGTGGAAAAAGAGACCCCCAAACCATTGGTACCACCACCGTGGCACCACAGCTGAGACACTTAGATGGAGGGTGGGTGCTGAGATTTGAACTTTGTAGAATAAGAAAATTATAAGCAAAATGAATAATCACATTAACTATTCCAAGTTAAAAGAATAGTATAATTTCCCTGAAGGAGCAAACAATGAAACAGACCTCTGCAGTCTAACAGACCTTGAATTAAAAAGGACATAATGAAAATACTGAAGGAACTAAGGACAGATATCTATAGTAGCACATATTATTTTAAAAAGGAACTAGAAACTTTAATGAGGATCTCAGAAAAAAAATAGAAAATTCATTTACAGAGACCAAAGCTGAGTTAAAGGCATTGAACATCAGTGAATAATGCAGAGGAACAAATAAGTGACTTGGAAGATAGAATAATGGAAATCACCCAGTCAGGACAGTAGACAGAAAACCAAATGGAAAAACATGAAAGCACTATGAAAGGTCTAATGGATAATATAAAGCAGACCATTTCACACAATCATAAAAGGGATTTCATAAGGAAAAGAAAAAGAACAGGGGTTTCAAAATATATTTGAAAGCACTAGGACTCAAAATTATCCAAAACACAGCTATCCAGATACAAGAAACAGAGGGTCCCAAACAAGCTGAATCCAAACAGACTACACCATGACAAATTATAATAAAAATTACAAAAGTTAAATATAAGGAAAGAATTATAAAGGCAGCAAGAGGAAAAAAACAGACTTTATTACAAGTGAATCCTCATAAGGCCATCAACTGATTTCTCTACAGAACCTCTACAGAACCTCTACAGGCCAGAAAAGAGTAACAAGTTATAGTCAAAGTTCTGAATGGGAAAAACTTGCAGGCTCAAACAATACCAGCAAGATTATCATTAAAAATAAAAGGAGAAATAAAGATCTTCTCCAACAACAACAAAAAAACCCAAAAAAATACAGCAATACTAAACCCATTCTAAAAGATATATTGAAAGGTCTACTCTAAATAAGAAAGGAGTAAGAAGATATAGGATTAAAAAATCAAAAATTTGAAAGTAATCACTTAAATAAACCAGTATACACATCTAAAAGGAAAAAAAAACTATTTATGAAAGTGATGGTAAACAAAAGGGATGGCAAAAGAATAAATATGAAGATGTAAAAAAGGACATCAAAATGATAAAATGTGGTTAAGGAGAATAAGAAAATATAGATTTTTTTAAGAGTGTCTCTGAGACTATCTAATTAGTGTAAAGCAAACAGGTAAAGGAAGGAGTTAATACACTTGAAAAAAACAGGGCAACTGCAAATTAAAACCAAACAATCCATTTACAAAAACTAAAAAAGGAGGATGCGGGAATAAAATAAAAGGAAGTCATCCAACCAAAAAAATAAAGGAACAAAGGAGAAACATAGAATCAATGGAAAACACAGTTTAAATTGCAATAAATGCATAATTATCTATACTGAGCTTAACTGTTATTGGACTGAATGCTCTCATCAAAAGACTACAGTGGCAGACTGGATTAAACAACAACAACAACAAAAATATCCTCCAATATGCTGCTCACCTTAGAGAAAAGGAAACATATAAATTGAAAGTGAGGGTATGGAAAAGGATATTCAAGCAAATGTAAATGACAGAAAAGTGGGAGTCACAATACTCAAATGAGACAAAATAGACTTTAAAAAACAAAGGCCATAAAGAAAGATAAAGATTCTGTGCAATAATAAAAGGATGAATTCTGAAGGGGATATTACATTTGTCAATACACATGCCTCTAAAATAGTAGCACCCAAATACATACAATGAATATTAAAAGACATAAAATTATGGTAATACAACAGTGGTAGGAGACTTTAATACCCCACTCATGTCAATGGACATGTCCTCTAGACAGAAAATCAGTAAGGCAACAGAGATCCTAAATGACACAATAGAAGAGTTAGAAGTCATTGATAAATATTTCTCCAAAGAAGATATGCAGATGCCCAACAGGCACATGAGAAAATGCTCAACACCAGTAATTATAGATAAATGCAAATCAAAGCTGTAATGAGAAGAAATATTTGTGAAGGAGGATCAAGATGACAGAGGCGTTAGATGTAGCACTCTCTTTCTCCCACAAACATATAAAAAAAAATCTACATGTAAAATGACTCACACTGAACACCTACTGAATGCTGGTGGAAGAACTTAAACCTCCGAAAAGGGCAAGAAACTCTTGACATAACTGGGTAGAACAAAAGAAAAAAGAGAGAGAAAAAAGGAATCAGGATGGGACTAGAATTCCTGAGCAGGAGCTGTGAAAGGGAAAAGGAACCCACATCCTGGGAAGCCACCTAACAGTTGGAGAGATCAGACAGAAGGACCTCAAAGTTACTGAAAAAAACTTGCAGCAGTAGGACTGAGAAGGGCAAAGTAGAATGAGAGCTGCACAGGTACTCGGCACTACCGACCTGGACACCACACCTCAGATGCTTGGTCAGGGGCTGGGTGCTGAGATTTAGACTCCAGAAGTCAGCCCTAGGGAGAGGACTTGGTTTGGCTGTGTGGGGACAGCCTGAGAGGCTAAGGATCCCTGTGTTATGGGTGGAGGAGTGTGTTACAGGCTTGGGAGTGGAACGCCATGGCAGAGGGAAACCAGGAGAAGGTCTGGGCCCACAGGAGAAGCAAGATGCCATTATTGGGGAGGGTGAGAAGAGGAGGATCAGACAACCATAGGAATCTCCCTGAGCATGCACACATGGGCTCCTAGAGGGTGGGGTGGCCCTGGTGCAGGCTACAGGTGGCCAGGCAACTCTCATGTGGGCTAAGGGCAGCAGGAGACTAAATGCAAAGTGATGCCACTTGTGTGATCTACAGGCTACAGGGACGGACTGCAGTGGTCATCTCAGAGGCCAGAAGGAGGCATGGCCTGCCACCACTGGGGACCTGTGAGTGGGCTCTACAGACCCAGTCACCTCAGGGATTTTCAAAAAATAGAGGGCACTGCAACCAAGATTTCACCCCCCTGGGAACACACCTGTCCTGCAGCTGCCTCTGAAACACACTAAGCAGTGCCCAGACACTTGATCACTGTCCCTTCCCAAGACCCTACAACTAGAAGCAGCTGGTGCAGCACCTCCTGTATGGGCTAAGCAGGACAGGGGGCTTCTTGTGTGGTTTACAGGTGTCAGGGGCACACAAGGCAGTTATTTCTGAATCCAGAAGTGGGCACAACCTACTTCTACTGGGGATCCCTGAACAAGAACCACTTGCAGACCACCCACCTCAGAGGGCACTACAGAGATGGACATTGCAACTAAACGCCACCTGTTATTGTTCTTGCTCCCCTGGGAGCACACTCACACTGCTGCTGCCACTGCAAAACACTCTGGGCAGTGCCTAGATGCTTGATCACTGTCCCTGCCCAGGAACCTAATATAGAAGCAGCTGGTGCAGCACATCCTGTCAGGGCTAAGTGGGACAAGGTGCTTCTTGCAGGGTCTAGAGGTAGCAGGGCAAACCACCTCAGTTATCTCTCACTCCAGAGGTGGTTGTGACCCACCACCACTAAGGGTCCATGAGCAGGCACCACCTGAGGCCCCAATCACCTCAATGTCACCACAGAGGGCATTGTGACCAAACACTACCTGTTGCTCTCGCACCCCTGGGAGCACACTGGCCCTGCAGCTTCCACTGCCAAATGCTGATGACGGTACCCACAAGCTTGACTACTATCACTTCCCAAGATCCAACACCTAGGACCTGACTGTGCAGCACCTCCTGTGTGGGCTAAATGAGATGTGGTGCTTCTTGAGTGTTCTGCAGGTAGTCAGGACAAACCACTGCAGTTATCACTGATTCCAGAGGTGGGCATGTTTTGCTACTACTAGGGGTCCCTGAAAAATAACCACTTACAGCTCCAGTCACCTCAGAAGAGGGCACTGCAATTGAACACTACCTGTTGTTGCTCTCACTCCTCTGGGAACTCACACACCCTGCTGCTGCCACTGTCAAATGCCCTGGGCACCTTGTCAATATACCTAAGGCTCATTACAACTTCCCAGGACCCTGCAACTAGGAGTAGCCTGCACCACCTTCCTGCAGGTCATTGCAGCTGTTAAGAGCCCAGCAACCAGGCACCAACTACTGTCCCTACCCATTGCCCCCATCTCCCTGGAAACACACTCAGCATCCTGGGGAAAACAGCCTGCTCACACTGAAGAAAGAGACAGCAAATACTCAAACTCCCACACCACAAATAAATACTAACCCCCCATAAAATACAAAGGGGTGCTCATGCATAGAAGTAGCCCTCCAAGACTACAGTTTGGCTTCCCTAAACTCACAGAAAAAGAAAAACATAAGCAATATGAAGAAACTCAGAAACCATTTCAAGTTAAATAAACAGAATTCACATGAATCAGCAAACAATGAAACAGATATCTGCAGTCTAACAGACATTGAGTTCAAAAGGGAGATAGTGAAAATACTGAAGGAATTAAGGCTGACTATCAATGAATTAAGAGCCTATATGAACAGTAAAGCAGATCCCTTTAGAAAGGAACTAGGATATATAATGAGGAATATAGAAATATTATAAAATTCATTTACAGAGATGCAAACTGAGCTAAAGGCAATAAAGAACAGAATGAATAATGCAGGGGAACAAATTAGTAACTTGGAAGAGAGAATAATGGAAATCACCCAATCAGGATAGGAGACAAAAAACTAAGTGAAAACACATGAAAGCAGAGATCTATGGGATAATACAAAGCAGGCCAATCTACACATAACTGGAATTCCAGAAGGAGAAGAAAAAGAAAAGGGGATTGAAGATATATTTGAAGATTTTATGTCCTAAAGTTTCCAAATGTAAAGGAAACTGATATGAAGTTATAGGAAGCATAGAGGGCCCCAAACAAACTAAACCCAAATAGTCACATACCAAGATATATTATAATAAAAGTGGTGATAGTTAAGGAGAGGATTCTAAAGGTAGCATGAGAAACACAAAGTGTTGATTATAAGGGAGCCCCCATGAGGCTATCAGCTGATTTCTCTACAGAAACACTACAGGCCAGAAGGGTGGGGCAAGATATATTTAAAGAATTGAAAGGGAAAAAAAAATTCAGCCTAGAATACTCTATCCAGTAAGAATATCATTGACGATAGAAGGGGAAATAAAGAATTTCTCCAACAAACAAAATACGAAAGAGTACAGCAATATTAAAACAATTCTAAAAGAAATACTAGAATAGTTTCTTTAAATTAAAAAAAAAAGTAAGAAGAAATAGGAAGAGGAAACCACAACTGGAAAGCAATCATTTAAAGAAGCCACCATAGAGATCTAAAAAAAAAAAAAACTGCTGTAAATGTGATGATAAACAGAAGGAATAGCAAAAGGACAGACATGAAGATGTTAAAGAAGGACTTCAAAATCATAGAATGTGTAGAAGGAAAGTAAGAAAATCTAGACTTGTTTTTCCCAATAATGTGCTTGATTCTGTATGACTATCAGACTAAAGCAAGCAAATACAGGAAGGGGTTAATGTACTTTAAAAACAGGACAACCACAAGTCAAAACCAAACATTACATTCACAAAAACTAAATAGAATAGTACATGAGTATAAATAAGTGGAAATCACCTAATCAAAATAAGCAAGGAAGAAAGGAAAAACATAGAATTAACTGGAAAACAAAGTTTAAAATGGCAACAAATCCATATCAATAATTACCTTAATGTCCAAGGACTGAATGCTCCATTCAAAAGACACAGATTGTCAGATTGGATAAAAAAGCAAAAACCTACAATCTGCTGTCTATATGTGTCCTTAAGGCAAAGGACACATATAGATTGAAAGTGAGGGGATGGGAAAAGATATTTCACACCAGTGGACAAGACAGGAAAGCAGGAGTTGCAATACTCATATCAGACAAAATAAATTTTAAAATGAAGGTCATAAAGAAAGACACTTTTTAATGGTAAAAGGATCCATTCAAGAAGAGGATATTATAATCGTCTCTATATATATGCCCCTAATATAGGAGCACCCAGATACCTACAACAAAAACTAATAGATATAAAAGGAGAAACTGATGGGAATACAATAATAGTTGGAGATTTTAGCATCCCACTCACATCAATGGACAAGATCCTCTAGACAGAAAATCAGTAAGGCAGCAGAGATCCTAAATGACACAATAGAAGAGTTAGACTTCTTTGACATTTTCAGGACATTATATCCAAAAAAATCAGAATATACATTCTTCTCAAGTGCACATGGAATATTCTCAAGGATTTATAACATACACAAAACACAAAGCTAACCTCAAGGAATTTAAGAGTATGGGGATTATTTCAAGTATCTTCTCTGACCACAAATCAACCACTGGAAAAGAAATGAGAAAAAACTAACCACATGGAAACTAAATAACATGCTATTAAAAAACCAATGGGTCAAAGAGGAAATCAAGAAGAATATTAAAAAAACCCCAAGAGAAATGATAATGAAGACACAACCACTCAAATCTATATGATGCTGCAAAAGCAGTGCTTAGAGGGAAATTCATAAATACAGGCCTTCTTCAAAAAAGAAGGAAAATCTCAAAACAACTTAACCCATTACCTAAATGAATTAGAAAAAGAAGACCAACAAAACTTAAAGTCAGCAGAAGGAAGGAAATCATAAAGATAAGAGAGGAAATCAATAAAACAGATATTCAAAAAACAATAGAAAAAAATAAAAAAAAGCAAGATCTGGTTCTTTGAAAAGGTAAACAATATTGACAAACCTCTGACCAGACTCACAAGAAGAGGACAGAAAAATTGAAATAAAGAAAATAAGAAATGAAAAAGGATAAATCACAATGGATATGGCAGAAATACAAAAAAAAAAAAGTAAGAGAATACTCTGAACAATTTTATGCCAACAAATTTGAAAACCTAGAAGAAATGAACAACTTTTTAGAGATATACATCCAGCTAAAACTGAATCAAGAAGAAATAGATCAACTGAACAGATTGATCACTAGAAATGAAATTGTATATATCATAAAAAACTCCCTACAAATAAATTCCAGGGCCAGACGGCTTCACAGCCAAATTCTACCAAACATACAAAGAGGAACTGATACCTATCCTTGTTAAATTTTCCTAAAGTTTGAAGAAGAAGGAACACTCCCAAAGACATTCTGTGAAGCCACCATCACCTAAAACCAAAACCGGAAAAGATACTACCAAAAAAAGGAAATTATAGGCCAATATCTTTGATGAACATAGACTCAAAAATTCTCAACAAAAATTTAGCTAACCAAATCCAACAATATTTAAACAAAATCATACATCATGACCAAGTGGGATCCATCCCAAGTTCACAAGGATGATTCAACATACACAAATCAATCAATATCATACACTGCAGTAACAAAAGAAAAGTTAAAACCACATAATCCTATCAAGAGATGCAGAAGAAGCATTTGACAAAGTCCAACATTTATTCATGATAAAAACTCTTACAAAAGTGTAGAAAGAGGGAACATAACATAATAAAAGCCATTTGTGACAAACCCACAGCAAATGTAATACCCAATGGAGAAATGCTGAAAGCCTTCCCACTAAAATCTGGAACAAGACAAGGATGCTCACTCTCACTACTGTTATCCCACATAGTATTGAAAGTCCTAGACACAACAGTCAGACAAACAAAAGAAATAAAGGGTAAACAAATTGGAAGAGAAGAGCTAAAACTGTCACTGTATGCAGATGACAATATACTATATACAGAAAACCCTGAGGACCCCACACAGAAACTACTCAAACCAATCAACAAATTCAGCAAAATATCAGGATACAAGATTAACATTCATAAATCAGTTGCCTTTCTGTACACTAAATATGAAATATTAAAAGAGGAATACAAAAATACAATACCTTTTAAAATTGCACCCCAAAAAAATCAAATACCTGGGAATAAACCTGGCCAAGGAGGTGAAAGACTTATATGCAGAGGACTACAAAACATTAATCAATGAGATCAAAGAAGATACAAAGAAATGGAAAGATATTTCATGCTCATGGGCCGGAAATATAAATATTGTAAAAATGGCCATAATACCCAAAGCAATCTACATGTTCAGTGCAATCCTTCCCATGACATTTTTCACAGAACTAGAACAACCAATCCAAAAATTTATGTGGAACCACAAAAGACCCAAAATTGCCACAGCAATCCTGAGGAATAAAAACCAAGCAGAAGGCATAACTCTCTCAGACTTAAGGCAATATTACAAAGCCACAGTGATCAAGAGAGTGTGGTACTGGTCTTTCAGCAAGTAGTGCCTGCAAAACTGGACAGTTGCATGTAAATCAGTGAAAATGGAACACACCCTCACACCATGCACAAAAATAAATTCAAAATGGCTTAAAGACTTAAATACAAGACAAGACATCATCAAACTCCTAGAAGAGGCAAAACATCCTCTGATATCAACCATACAAAAGTTTTCTCAGGTCAGTCCTTCAAGGCAACAGAAATAAAAGCAAAAATAAACCAATTCACCTAATCAAACTGACAAGCTTTTACACAGCAAAGGAAACCACCCACCCACCCACACACACACACCCACACACACACAAAAAACACAACCTACAGAATCAGAGAAAACAGTTTCAAGAACAGTTTCAAACAAAACTATTTTGAAACTATTTGAAAATAGCTTTGAATGATGCAATTGACAAGGGCTTAATATCTAAAATATACCAACAACTTGTAAAAGTCAACAGCAAAACAGCCTACAACCCAGTTGAAGGGTGGGAAAAAACTTGACATTCCTCCAATGAAGATATGCAGATGGCCAAAACGCACATGAGGAAATGCTCAACATCACTGATTATTAGAGAAATGCAAATCAAAACTACCATGAGGTACCACCTCACACCAATCAGAATGGCCATCATTAATAAGTCCACAGATAACAAATGCTCGAGAGGGTGTAGAAAAGGGAACCCCTATGCACTGTTGTTGGGAATGTAAATTTGTACAACCACCATGGAAAACAGTATGGAGGTACCTTAGAAAACTATACATAGAACTCCATATGGACGCAGCAATCCTTCTCTTGGGCATATATGTGGACAAATATTTCCTTAAAGAAGACACATGCACCTGTATGTTCATTGCAGCACTATTCACAATAGCTAAGACATGGAAACAATCTAAATGTCCAATGACTAATGATTGATTTAAGAAGATGTGTCATATATACACAATAAATATTATTCAGCCATAAAAAACAAAAAATTATGCCATTTTCAGCAACATGGATGAAACTAGAAACTCATACTATGTAAGTCAGAAAGAGAAAGACAAATAGCATATGATATCACTTATATCTGGAATCTAATATACAGCACAAATGAACTTTTTCACAGAAAAGTAACTCATGAACTTGGAGAACAGACTTGTGTTGCCGAGGGGGAAGGAGAGGGAGTTGGATGGATTGGGAATTTGGGGTTAATAGATGCAAATTACTGCCTTTGGAATGGATAAGCAATGAGATTCTGCTGTATAACACTGGGAACTATATCTAGTCACTTATGAGGGAGACTGATAATGTGAGAAAAAAGAATGTATACATGTATGTGTGACTGGGTCACATTGCTGTACAGTAGAAAATTGATAGAACCCTGTAAACTAGGTATAAGGGAAAAAATAAAAATCATTATAAAAAAACTGCAATGAGGTACCACCTCACACCAGTGAGAATGGCCATCATTAATAAAACTACAAATAACAAATGCTTGAGAGGCTGTGGAGAAAAGGGAACCCTCCTACAGTCTGGGAATGTCAATTGTCAAGATAACTGTGGAAAACAATATGGAGTTTCCTCATAAAACTAAATATAGGACTAACATACAATCCAGCAACCACACTCCTGGGCATACATCAGGATAAAAGTATAATTCAAAAAATTCATGCACCTGTATGTTCATAGCAGCACTAATCACAATAACCAAGACATGGAAGCAACCTAAATGTCATGATGACTGGATTAATGGGATATGGAATATTAGCCATAAAATTGAACAAAATAATGTCATTTGCAGCAACATGGGTGCAACAAGTGATTGCCATACTAAATGAAATAAGTCAGGAAGATAAAGACAACGTATCTTATCATTGATATGTAGGATCTAAATATGGCACAAATTAAAATATCTACAAAACAGAAACTGATTCACAGACATGGTAAATAAACTAGTGTTTGCCAAGGGGGAGGGAGTGGGATGCACTGGGAGTTTGGGGTTAGTATATGCAGAGTATTACATTTAGAATGGATAGGCAATGCAGTCTTACTGTGTAGCACAAGGAACTGTGCCCTGTCTATTGGGACAGACCATGATGGAAAATAATATTAAAAAGAAATGTAAATATATGTATGTCTGGATTGCTTTGCTGTATAGAAGTAATTGGAATAACATTGTAAATCAACTATATTTTAATAATAAAAATATCAAAAATAAAAATAAAACAATAAAGTGTTGCTTTTTTAATTTAGTCTGAAAACTCTCCCTTATTAGTTTCTAATAAATTCATTTTTATTAGAATATTATTGATATAGTTAAATTTAATCTGTCATTTTACTTTTGTTTTCTTTGTCTCCTGGTGTTCATTTCTCTATGATTCTTTTGTTACTTTGTTTTCAGCTAAATGAATATTTTATAGCATAATATTTTAATTATTTTTTCAAATGTATTTATTTATTAGTAGCTATTTGAGGCTTACCATGTACATTTTAATTTATCAGACTCTACTTCATTGTATACTGACTTAATTTTAGTAAGATTAAGTCCTATCTAGAGCTATTTCCTTTCCTCCTTTTATGCACATATTGTTATACATTTTTCATTTATGTATGTTGTAAAATCAACAATACAGTGTTATAAATATCACCTTATATAGTGTTATGTCTTTTAAAGAAGTTGAGGGGAAAAAGTATATATTTATAGAGTTCGTTATATCATCTTTCTTACTTCCTGTTTCTGGGTGTATTATTTTTTCCTGTGAATTCAAGTTATTGCCTGGTGTCAGTCCTTACTCCAAAGGCTGCATGTTGTGTCCCGTTACTATTGAAAACATTCCACTTCTAAATGTTATAGGTCCCGTGATGCGGCTATATACATATTGTCTTATACAATCACTTTTTTAAATGAGGTAAGACCAAACAGGAGAAGAAATATGCACTTTTACTGGCTGTTAAATTTTTATTATTTATTTTTATTATTATTTAAGTATAGTTGATTTAAAATGTTTCTTCAGGTTCTGTTGGACAGCAAATTGACCCAATCACACACATTTCCCTGTGCTCTACAGTCCCATTGCTCATCCATTCCAAATATAATAGTTTGCATCCAGAAAAAACCTAAAATACCCACCCATCCCACTCCCTCCACTTTCTGCCCTGAGAACTCAAGTCTGCATTCCTTAGCCATGATATGCTTCTCTTTTTTGTAATATATCGTATAATTAATTTTAAAAATTATTTTAATTTTTGGCATGGATTTGAACTTGTAATTTTCTTTCACATGATGGGAACAGTTTTAATATTTCCCATAAGTATAGCCTGCTAGCTAGAAATCTCTCAGTTTTAATTTATTTCATAATCAGTTTTGAAAGGTTATTTTGCTGGATATGAGTTGTGACTGACTTTGTATGTGTGCTTGTTTTTAGCATTTTGAATGTTATCACATTTCCTTTTTCCTCTACTGTTTCTGACAGTTAACGTTATTGCAATTCCCTTGTTTGTAATTGGTACAAGAAATTGTAGATTTCAGGATTTCCCGCTGTGGCACAACAGAAATTACTCTGACTAGGAACCATGAGGTTGCGGGTTCAATCCCTGGCCTCATTCAGTAAGCTAAGGATCTGGCATTGCCGTGAGCTGTGGTGTAGGTTGCAGTTGCAGCTCAGATCTGGCATTGCTGTGGCATAGGCTGGCAAGTATAGCTCTGACTGGACCCCTAGCCTGGGAACCTCCATATGCTGTGGGTACGGCCCTAAAAATCATTAAAACATAAAGAAATTGTAGCTTTCAAGATATTTTTGAAAACTTATGCTTTTTGTTAAATTTACTATGATGTATCTCAGTATGATTTATTTCCTTTTATCCTACTCGGAGTTGTTTGATATTCTCGGATGTGTAGAGGAAGGTTTTTCCTCAAATTTGGGAACTATTCATCATTATGTTTTTAATTTTTAAAAATTCTTTTCTCTCTCTCATCTCAAGGCCAAAGTATATGCTTCGGCCTGTGTTGGTCACAAAAGGACAGAAGTAGTTTTAGCCAGTTATCTTGGGCTGCCTCTTTCCCTGCCTTTCTTGGTATCATATGAACAGTTAGGTATCACTGATTGCTAGCTCTTGCTCTGTTTTTGACAAAGCCCTGGGATGTAACTTGCTACACATTAGGATCCAGTTAACTTAAGGATCTTTTTCAGGGGTGTTTTCAAGACAAATTTTGAAATTTTAATGGTTACAGGACAGCTCTTCTTAACTGTATCTTTTAGTCTTTGCAGTATATTAATTGTTCTGCAGTTCAGCTTGTTCTCTTAGAGCCACCAGCCTCCTGTACATTGCTTAACAAAGAGAGTCAGCTCATTTGGAGAAAGGTTTAGAGCTCTGTTCCTACAGCCTCTCCTTCTGGGTTAAATTTCTACAACATGCATTAGAGCCAGGATGTGCACAGTCACCTGTGTCTTTTAGAGTGACACCCCTGCTTTAAGATAATGGAGCTGGGCGGAGGCAGAGGTGGCAAACCTCTAGTCTTCTCAACTTAACTTTTGGTGTGTAGTGCCCACCATACACAGAAGCTAAGGCAAAAGTGATTGGCATCTCAGTATTCTCAATCTCCCATGTTTGGGGTGGAACTTCCAACCTATAGGGATAGGCTAGGTGGATAAAGGAAGCCCCTGAACTCGTGGAGTGTCAAAAGGAAGAAATGAAAAATGCTGACTGCTGCCTCTCCTGGGGAGACAGCCTCAACAGTGAGGTGGGAAAGAGGGAGCTCTGTATTCCTTTCACCACAGCCATCCATCAATGAGTTTCCGTCATGCTGAGCTGGGGAGGTAGCATATAGAGTGAGAGTGGTTGTTATAAGTCCAAATGGTTACTATTCTTCCTGAGATTTAGTAGACATTTTGACAATGTTTCTACATGTGTTGCAAGCACATAGGTCTACATGAGAATCTAGATAACTGTTTAATTTTCATGTTACATTGTTTTCCTGGGAAGAGTCACTGGAGCTCCTCAGGATGCCTTTGAGAATGTAAGCTTTATTTAATGCTTTCCTTCCTTTCCTCAACAATGACTGGATTCTTCTATACCAACAGATGTGGTTATGTAGTGTGCATTATTGTTATTGCATTACTTTACTTCATTTTGTGACTATATTACAATTCTTTGTTCTCAATCTAATATTGTTGACTTCTGTAAGATAGGAAATATTGTTACGAATATTATTGTAAATGTTTCTCCATAGCATAACTCCAAGATTTCTCTGGGATATATGCCTATTATCTTAACGGCTGGATTATATAGAGTGAAAATCACCAACTGCTAAAACGTAATGCCCCATTGTTTTCAAAACAATCTTTTATTAGCTGTGTTTAAGAGAGTTCAATGTGGATCTATATCACTGATATACCTTTATATTATATATAATTTGAAATGTTTACCTATGTTTTTGATGTTTTATTTCCTGATAATTAGTGTGAGTGAGTGATTTGTTTTTAATGTCTCTTGGTCATGTATATTTCCTACTTGTAATTTCTGTATATGTTTTGCCCATTTTTCTGTTGCGTTATGTGTGTTTGTATCAGTGATCTGATAGCTTTAAAAAAATATTCAGGAAACTACTGACACTTAATACTGAAATTCAGTTTTTGAAAAATCTGCAATTATTTGCTCTAAGGTTTTGCCTGGTCATTTCATTTATTATATATTGATGAGTAATGCATTATAAATAAATAAGTAAATAATTAATTCATTTATTACATATAATGTATAATATATTCATTAATTATATATTGATGAATAGAAGATCTAAGGTTAATGTAATTAAATTAATCATTTTTCCATGAGAGTTTTTGTCTTTACAATGCCTTTCCATTCCTCACCACAGGTAGTAAAGTGCTTTTCCTACTGTGCTCATCAAAGGCAAAGCATCAAACTTAGGGTTCTTCCATCCTTTCCCACAGGTTCTGCTCCATCCATACCATTCTTGAATTCTTCACCACAGGCACTGTTCCATCTGTGCTATATTTTCATTCTTCACCATCGTCAGAGCTTCATCCTTAGTGCTCTTTCTTTCACTTTCATCCACAGTGATTTTGGATCCTTCACCACACACTGTGCTCCATTCACAATACCTCCTTTTCTCCTTGCCCAGTATTTCATCCTTAGTGTTTTTTAACTTGTTACAACAAGCCATAGTCTTCTGGAGTATGTCTGGTCTTGCTCACGGGTGATGTTCCTTCCATAGTAGGAACACTCTACCAACCTTCACCTAACCTCTTGTCTAATACTGAAAGGCAGTTTTTGAAAAGCTCTTCTTCCTGTCACAAATGACCCAAATTTTCTCTCCATTCAGGGCCTTTCCTTCTGTTATTCTCTCAGCTTCTTTCCTTTATTATTTTATTCCTTATTTTCTTTGGTTTCAAATGTAATGATTATTATAAAATAGCATTTTGATCCACAGTGTATATTGTATCAACTGTCTGTTTCCTTGTTATTCTCTATTATTTTTATAAGGATATAATTTTGACCAAATTTTATATCATTTAATACTTTCTAATAAACTATGCAATTCATGATTTGGCCACACTAACACAAACTTTTTCTAATGTTGAACACAGTGCCACACGATAGATAATAAATCATACTTATTTTTAAAATGGGTGGGCAAAGGAATGAAAAAGTAAATAAGTATTGAGTATGTTAATCATCTCCATATTTAAGTTGTGTTTAAGCAAGGCAATGTTTTTTTTAACAGTTTTAACACTTTGAACTTATACTACCCAAATGTATTTTTCAATGCTAATCTTGTGATATAGAGGTTAAGTTCTTTTTGTTGATACTTACTTTTATCAGATATTTTTTAACTCCTTATGATTTACCCATTTCTTTTTAAGATAGATCTATTTTGAACACATTTTCTTACCATTCTTATAACAGAATTATTCTAAAATTCTAAGTATTTTCTCATTTCCAGTTATTGTATCCAATTGAATTTGAAATCATTTTCGGTGGTTTTTCTAATATTCTAATCATCACCTTCACTGAAAATCTTATATACAAAATATTTAATGAATTTATATCACACTAGAACAAATTCAGTTGTATGAACTCATTTGGGAACAAGGAAGTTAGAACCTTCGTAAGCATTCAGTTCAACACATAGAAGACGTGGGGTATATATACATTATATTCTGGGAATATAGATTTTACAGACTCTGTAATTAGGTTATACAGACTGTGAAAAATAATAGTTAATCTGATAATTCAGTTAATTGCAGATCAGTTAACAAACTTCTACTGTTTTTCCTTTTAAGATAGTTTATTCAGTAGACTATGGATACATTTTCAAGGCAGGGAATAGGTCATAAGCATTTAAATAAATGTGTCAGATTCTAACAGACTGTTCTGGATTTTTTTCAGTGTTTAAAGTGTAATAGCACAGTAATAACAGAGAACTATCATTATCTGAATCTGAATTTTTTTGTGATTTTAATCAAAATGCTGTTCATATCATTGAATTGTATGTTTCCATTACAAAAGATAAAATGTATTTGGAATAAAATTATCTTTAAAAAATATTCCCTTGGAGTTTCCTTTGTGGCTCAGTGGTTAATGAATCTGACTAGGAACCATGAGGTTGGGGGTTTGATCCCTGGCCTTGCTCAGTGGGTTAAGGATCTGGTGTTGCTGTGAGCTGTGGTGTAGTTTGCAGATGCAACTTGGATCCCGCATTGCTGTGCCTGTGGTGTAGGCCAATGGCTACAGCTCTGATTGGACCCCTAGCCTGGGAACCTCCATATGCTATGAGTGTGGCCCTAGAAAAAGGCAAAAAGACAAAAAAAACCTCCCTTTACCGAGTGATCAGAGTTACGCATAATCATTAATAAGTCCTGTTGATATCATGCTTCCTGATAAGATGTGAAGAGAAGGACACATTGGTTACTTGGTGTTCTTGGCCAAAACACAAAATCCCAGTCTAATAATGACAAAACATGAACCAAAAATAAATTGGTAGACATCTGAAAAAAATATCTGACCATGCTTTTCAAAGTGTCAGAGTCATGGATAACCAAACAAAAAGAAAAACAAACACACAACAAAGCAAAAACCTGAAAAATGGCCATAGATTTCAGGAGGCTGAGTCATGAAAACTAAATCTAAAGTAGTATCATTGATTGGATACAGGAGTAGAAAAGGCATAATTGTTAGAAACTAGTGAACATTGAATGAAGTCTATCATTTCCATAATAGCATCGTACCAATGTTAATACCCTGGTTTGAATAAATGCACCATGGTTATATAAGATGTTAACATTAGATGATGTTGTGAAGAATCTATACTATCTTTGTAAATACAATAGGATTTCAAAATAAAAACAAACTTAAAACACATTTTGCTTTGGTTTTTTCCTCTGCAAAGTTATTATAACTATATAGCTCTTTAAGTCTATCATTTTCTCCTAAAAAGCTAAATCTGATAATTGCTTATAAGATATCAAATCCAAATCCATATCACTGGTGTTATTGTCTCAGTGTATATTATTTAAATCATTTCCCAGTGCTAATAATGTCAAATGAGGAAAATGACAAACTGGTTCTTCAAACCTATTTTCAGTTAGCCATATGTAAATTTAGGAAGAGTCTTAGAAGGTCAAACTTTATTATACTTACGACTTAATTTTTCCAAAATTTCTGTTTAACCTATTGCCATCTGAAGATTTTTCACTATCATTCAATGATCAAAGTCAGATACATTTATGCATTCAGATACTGAAGAGAAAATCCTGTGGAGTATAATAGTCCAATTCATCCAATCTGTTTCCTGTGTTATCACACTGTTTATAACATCCAGCTGGATGAAGCAGTTGGACTTTAGCACAGTGAACAAAAACTCTGCAGTGAACTTGTTTTCTCAGTTAAACTCTTGAGACATCTTGCGCTTTCAACTCTACAAATATGTAATGCAATATCATTTGGAATGACAAGTTACACGTTCAAATTAGTTGATGCTGATATCCATATCTTGGAATAAGAAAACAATATAAACAAATAATTGTAAATTTCAAGAAGAAACCATCATAATCTTGCCAGTAAATGAAGAATATTGAATAAGATATCTACATATCCAAAAATACATTGATTAGTAAATTATATATGGACACATAATGAAATAACATATGAACATTAAATATATGAATGTATATCAGAACTTTATCTTATAATTGTGACATAAGTAAAGAAGTTATTAATTACTACCTCATCTCTGAAATTACAAATAAAAGTTAAAGCAAAATTAATCAGTCTTGCTACTTCTTTATCTTGATATAACACTGTATTCACAGAATTCGACTTCTAATGTAAAAATTTAAATTAATTTTGAAATTAAAAATCCAGGTTAAGTCCACACATAAAACCTTTTTATATTTTAATTCTAATTATGAAGAAATTTTATCATGTTAGATTTATTTTGACTTTTTATATCTAGCCCTTATGGAAAATAATTTCACTATATCATTTGGATATATTGAATAAACATAAATATGTTTACTTTCTATATAAGCAACAAGTTATTATTCATATGAAATTAAATATTGAAATTTCTGATTTAGGTTTATTCAGACATGAACAAACAAATTATTATTAGGTCTTTCCTCTTAAAGTTATATTTTTTTCTACCTAAGTCCTGGGCAAAGTGCAGGCTGTTTAATTTTAATTCACTCCCTCAAATAAATAATTTTCCTTGGTTCTCTGTTATTACCTGTAAAATCAAACTTACTTTAGCAGAGAAGCTTTGTGTGAGAAGCCCAGTTAAAGTGAAAATAATTTGTTACCATAGAATCCCAGAAGTAAAAATGGCAGCCAGTAAGGTGGTGCATTTAGCCATCATCTTAAAGAGAAAGATATCAAACAAATTAGCGTTATAGTTGGGGATATCATGTCATTGTTTAAATCCCATTAGTAAGAAGAATATTTCTGCTTCCCAAACTGCAATGCAGATAAGTTTACATAAAATAAAATAGAAGTGCTAATTAATACACATGACATTGTAACCTGAGTAATTTCAGCAATGATAATGACTAGGAAAACATACATACATACCACAACTTTAAAACGTTTATGATTTAATATTGTTTATTAAAAATTTCAAAGTAATGATTGACTCTTTAAGTATTGAAATTAATATTGAAATTGCCAACTAGCCAAAATTTTATTTATGCTTTGTTTTTTTATTTAATGATTTTTATTTTTTCCATTATTGCTGGTTTACAGTGTTCTGTCAATTTTCTACAGCACAGCAAGGTGACATAGATGTATACATTTTTTTTCTGACATTATCATGCTCCATCATAAGTGAGCGGATATAGATTCCAGTGCTACACAGAGGGATCTCTTTTCTTATCCAGTCCAAAGGCAATAGTTTGAATTTATTAACCCCGAATTCCCAATCCATACCAGTCCCTCCCCCTCCCCCTTGGCAACCACAAGTCTGTTCTCCATTTCCATCATCTTTTTTCCGTGAAAACATTCATTTGTACCATATATTAGAGTCCAGATATAAGTGATATCATATGGTATTTATCTTTCTCTATCTTACTTAACTTAGTATGAAAGTCTCTAGTTCAATTCATGTTGTTGCAAATAGCATTATTTTTTCTTTTTCATGGCTGAATAGTATTCCATTGTGAAGATATATAGTGGTACCAGTACCACGCTGTCTTGATTACTGTATCTTAACAATGTTGCCTGAAGTCTTGGAGAGTTACGCCTCCTGCTTGCTTTTTTTCCCCCTCAGGAGTGTTCCTTCTTCTTCAACATTTTGGAAAAGTTTAAGAAGGATGGGTATAAATTCCTCATTCTATGATTGGTTGAATTTGCCTGTGAAGCCATACGGCTTGGGCTTTTATTTGCAGAGATTGTTTTTATTACATATTCAATGTCATCTGTAGTGATTGGTCTGTTCCGTTGATCTATTTCTTCTTCTTTTTTAATTTTTAATTTTTATTTTTTTGGTCTTTTAGGTCCTCCCCCATGGCATATGGATGTTCCCAGTTGAGGGGTCCAATTGAAGTGGTAGCCGCTGGCCCACACCACAGCCACATCAAGCCTGGATTCTTAACCCACTGAGCGAGGCCAGGGATTGAACCTGACCTCCTCATGGCTGCTAATCGGGTTTGTTAACCACTGAGTCACAATGGGACTGTCACTATTTATTCTTGACTTACCTCTGGCTGGCTGTAAGTCTCTAGAAAGTTGTCCATTTCTTCTAGATTGTCAAATTTGTTGGCATTTAATTGTTCATAGTATTCTCCTATGGTTTTTTGTATTTCTGCAGTATTCATTGTGATTTCTCTTTTTTCATTTCTTATTTTCTTTATTTGTATTTTTTCCTCTCCTTTTCTTGGTGAGTCTGGTCAGAGGTTTGTCAATTTTGTTTACCTTTTCAAAGAACCAGCTATTGGTTTTTTTGATTTTTTCTATTGATTTTTGAATCTCTATTTTTTTGATTTCCTCTCTGATCTTTATGATTTCCTTCATTCTGCTGACATTAGGTTTTATTTGTTCTTCTTCTTCTAATTCATTTAGGTAGTAGGTTATGTTGTTGATTTGAGATTTTTCTTTTACTTTTTTTTAGGAAAGCCTGTATCACTATGAATTTCCCTCTAAGCACTGCTTTTGTGGCATCCCATAGATTTTGAATGGTTGTGCCTTCATTATCATTTGTCTCCAGGTATTTTTTAATTTCCTTCTTTTCTGTAGAAATGTTCATTTGAGCTGTATATTAGATTCCAGATATAAGTGATATAATATGATATTTGTCTTTCTCTTTATGATTTACTTAACTTAGTATGAGAGTCTCTATTTCCATCCATGTTGCTGTTAATGGCATTATTTTGTTTTATTTGATGGCTGAGTAGTATTCCATTATGTATATATACCACGTTTCTTTATTCAAACATCTTCTATGGACATTTATGTTGTTTCCATGTCTTTTTATTTGAGCATTCAGTCCATTGACATTTAAGGTAATTATTGGTGAATATGTATTTATTGCCATTTTAAAAATTGTTTTCCAGTTGATTCTGTGTTTCTCCTTTCTTCCTTGTCTTGGATGATTTCCACTTATTTTATGCTCGTGTACTTTTATTTTTAGTTTTTGTGAATGTAATGTTTGGTTGCCCTGTTTTTTCATTATGTTAACCCTTTGCTATATTTGCTATCTTTAACCTGATAGTCATATATGTTCAAAAACATTCTTTTTAAAAAAGTCTAGATTTTCTTACTTTCCTTTCCCACATTCTAGGATTCTGTAGTCATCTTTTAACATCTTCATGTTTATTTTTTTGCTGTTCCTTGTGTTTATCATCACTTTTACAGTATTTCTGTTTGTTTTTTCATTTCCACTTCTAGATATGTTGCTGGCTTAGTTAAGTGATTTCTTTCCAGTTATGGTTTCTTCCATCCTATTTCTTCTAACAGTTTTTATTTCAAGATGCCCTTTCAGTATTTCTTTTAGAATGCATTAACTATTGCTATACTCTTTAACTTTTGTTTGTTGGAGATTTTTTTATTTCCCTTTCTATTTTAAATGATGTTCTTGCTGGATAGAGGATTCTAGGCTGCAAATTTTTCCTTTCATAACTTTAAATGTATCTTGCCATGCCCTTCTGGTATGTAGTGTTTCTGTAGAGAAATAAGCTTATGGTTTCTCTTATGCAGAGAAATCAGCCTTATGGGTGTTCCCTTATAATTAACACTTTGTTCTTCTCTTGCTGCCTTTAGAATCCTGTCTTTATCTTTAACTTTTGCCATTTTTATTTTAGTATGTCCTGGTGTGGTCCTATTTGGGTTCAACTTATTTGCGGCCCTCTGTGCTTCCTGTATCTTGATATCACTTTCCTTTCAATTTAGAGAGTTTTCAGACATCATTTAATCAAATATATTTTCAATCCCCTTTTCTTTTTCTTCTCCTCCTGGAATTCCTATTATACATAGCTTGACCTGCTTTATATTATCCCATAGATCTTTTATATTGCTTTCATGCTTTTTCATTTGGTTTTCTGTCTACTGTCCTGATTGTGTGATTTCCATTATTCTATCTTCCCAGTTACTAAGTCGTTCTTCTGCATTATTCATTCTGCTCTTTAGGCCTTTTCCTCAGTTTGAATCTCTGCAAATGTGTTTTCTAATTTTTCTATGTTCCTCCTTATATTTTAGAGTTCCTTTCTAAAGTAATCTGCATTACTGTTTATACGTGCTCTTAATTCCTTGATATTCAGCCTTAATTCCTTCATTAGTTTCACTGTCTCCCTTTTGAACTCAGTGTCTGTCAGACTGCAGAGGTCTGTTTCATTGTTTGCTGTTTCAGGTGACTTGTCCTCTTCTTTTAACTGGGAATGGTTCGTAAGGTTTTTTGTCTTGCTTATGTTTTTCTTTTTGAGTGATTTTAGGGAAGCCAAACTGTAGTCTTGGAGAGCTACTTCTCTAAAAGAGCACCCCCTTTGTATTTTGTAAGGGGTCACTATTTTTCTTTTTTTTTTTTGGCATGGTATTTTGTATATTTGCTGTCTCTTTCTTCTGTGTGAGAAGGCTGTTATCCCCAGGGTGCTGAGTATGTTCCCAGGTAGAAAGAAACAATGGGTAGGTCTAGTAGTCAGTGCCTGGTTCCTGGGCTCTTAACAGCAGCAAAGACCTACAGGAAGGTGGTGCAGACTACTCCTAGTTGCAGGGCCCTGGGAAGTGGTAATGAGCCTTATGTATATTGACAAGGTGCCTAGAACATTTGGTTGGCAGTGGCAGCATCAGAGTGTGTGTTCCCAGCAGAGTGAGAGCAACAATGGTTAGTGTTTGATCACAACGCCTTCCTCTGAAGTGATTGGGGCCACACGTGGTGCCTGTTCAGGAACTCCTAGTGGTAGCAGTCCCCACCCACCTCTGGAGTCAGTGATAACTGCAGTGGTTTGCTCTGGCCACCTGTAGACCATGCAAGAAGCACCCTGTCCCACTTAGCCTACACAGGAGGTGACTCACAGTCTAATCCTTGCTGTTGGATCCTAGGAAGTGACAGTGATCAAGCATGAGAGCACGGCTTGGAGTATTTGGCAGTGGCAACATCCTGGCAACTGTGTTCCCAGGGGTGCAAGAACAACAAGTGGTGTTCAGTTGCTGTACCCTCCTCTGTGGTGCCCTCTCATGTTATTGGGGCTGCAAGTGTTGCCTATTCATGGAGCCCTAGTGGTGGGAGGCCACTCCCACCTCTGGAGTCAGGAATAACTGTGTTGGTTTGCCCCCACCAGCTATAGACCATGCAAGAAACACTCCAACCCACTTAGCCAACACAGGAGTTCCTGTATGGGCTTCTCCTAGTTTCAGGGCTCTGGGAAGTGACAGTGAGCATGTGTGTGCTCTGCCTGGAATGTTTGGCAGTGGCAGCAGCAGGACAAGTGTGTTCCCAGGGGAGTGAGGGCAACAAGGGGTGGTGCTTTGTTGCAGTGCCCTTTTTTTAACCAACACTCGAGGTCATTGTGGTTGCAGGTGGATCCTACTCACCAGACCCCAGTGGTGGCAGGCCATGCCTCCCTCTGGCCTCTGAGGCAACCACTGCACTCCATCTCTGCCAACCTTATATCATACAAGTGGCACAACATCACACTTACCCCCACCCCACACTGCTCTTTGCCCACACAAGAGGTGTCTGGCCACCTGTGGCCTGCACAAGAAGCACATGGTCTCCTGTAGCCTAAGCAAATGGATTTTCACCACCTGTAGCCTGTGCCAGAAGTGCCCTGCCCTCTGAGAGCCTGAGCATGTGCAGGGAGATTCATCTGGTGATCCACATCTCCTCCTCTTGCCATCCCTAACAATGGTGCCTTGTTTCTCCTGTGGGTCCAGACCTCCTCCTCGGTTCCCTCTGCAGTGGTGTTCAACTCCTTAGCTTGTAGCACACTTCTCCTCCACCCATGGCACACTGTTCCTTAGCCCCTCAGACTTTCCCCACTCAGCCAACCCTAGTCCACTCCCCAGAACTGACCTCCAGAGCATGAGTCTAAGCACCCACCCCCACATAAGCATCTCAGGATGTGATATCTGGGGCAGTGGTATAGATGATCTGTGCAGCGCTTACTCTGCTTTGCCCTCCTCTGTCCAGCTGCTGCACTTTTCTTGGTGACTTTGAGGTCCCTCCATCTCAGCCAATCTCCCCATTGGTTAGGTGACTTCCCAGGATGTGGGTTCCTTTTCTCTTTCACAACTCCCTCTCAGGAATGCTAGTCCCATTCTGATTCCTTTTCTCTCTCTTTTTCTTCTGTTCTACCCAGTTATGTCAAGAGTTTCTTGCCCTTTTTGTAAGTTTGTGTGGCACATACACAATGGAATACCACTCAGCCATAAAAAAGAATAAAATAATGTCATTTGCAGCAACATGGGTGGAACTAGATACTCCCATACTAAGTGAAGTAAGTCAGAAAGAGAAAGACAAATACCATATGATATCACTTATATCTGGAATCTAATATAGGGCACAAATGAACCTTTCCACAGAAAAGAAAATCATGGACATGGAGAACACTCTTGTGGTTGCCAAGAGAGAGGGGGAGGGAGTTGGATGGACTGGGAATTTTGGGGTTAATAGTGCAAACTATTGCCTTGTAATGGATAGGCAATGAGATCTTCTGTATAGCACTAAGAACTACATCTAGTAACTTATGATGGAGCATGATTGTATGAGAAAAGGAATGTATGTGTGTATGTGTGACTCAGTTACCTTGCTGTACAGTAGGAAATTGACAGAACACTGTAAATCAGATATAAAAATAAAAACCATTAAAAATTAAAAAAAAATTTCTTCTGCCAGCATTCAGTAGATGTTCTGTGCAAATTGTTTTACACGAAGAGTGTTTTTTGATGTGTTTGTGGGAGAAAGTGAGTGCAACATCTTACTCCTCCACCATCTTGATCCTTTCCCCTAAATCATAGAATTTTTAATGGCTTATTTGAATCTACATTGCACGAGAAATTTTTTACAAGAACCCACAATATGCTATTATTCTTTTAAAATAGCAATTTTTTTTTTCTTAATGGATTTTATTTCAATTATAGGTGTACATAAATCATCACAAGTCAATTTTACAGATTTTGTATCCCAAACCCACTAAAACAGCAAATTTTGAAGGTATATACTACTGTTTATTAGACAGTAAAATAATTAGGATCCAAATGTTAATCATCTCAAATCTATCAATCATGAGAAGAAGAAAAAGTTAATATTAAAAGCTCTCAAAATCTTGAGAGAAAAAATTATTTTCATATCTAAATATAATTTACCTAGGAATGAAAAATCCTCTCAAAAAAGAGTTCCCATTATGTCTTAGTGGTAAGGAACCTATCTATTATCAACGAGGATGCAGTCCAATCCCTGGCCCCTTGCTCAGTGGGTTAAGGATCTGGCATTGCATTGTGTATCACAGATGAAGCTCAGATCTGGCATTGCTGTTGTGTGCTGTAGACCCACAGCTGCCTCATGTGCAGTACATGGAATTTGCCAGACTAAGGGTCAAATTGGAGCTGCAGCTTCATGGATACTAGTCAGGTTCCTTACCACTGAGACACCATAGGCACTCTAGCCTGGGAATTTCTGTATGCCATGGATGTGGCACCAAAAAATAATAATAATGAAACAAAAATTTAAAATATTTAATTAAAAATATTTTTTGTGGATACTTTTATCACAATATTCCTTCTCATTTATAATTCCTTAATTAGGTTTGCGTTTCTATTTAGTTTTCAAAAATTCCATTTTCCCATTCATAAAAGTTTTTTTTGTCTTTATTTCCAGTTGAGCCGGAAATTTGAAATTACTCTGGATAAAAATTTTCCTAAGCAATTCCTTAATTATATAAATAAAAAATTTAAACATTTTAAATATTTTGGAAAAGTTGAAGGCTCTTCATCTTAAAAACGTGTGCTTTTTGGCCATACCCATGGCATGTGAAAGTTCCTGGCCCAGGGATCGAACGCATACCACAGCAGTGCTCTTCACCACAGCAATAACAATGCAGGACCCTTAACTCAATAGGCCACTAAGGAGATTCCTAAAAATATTTCAATCCTACTTTGATCTGCATTGAGAATTTCACAAAATTCCTGAAAAATCAATTTTTCTCCAAGGAGACTGCTTATACATGGCTCACTGTCACAGAAACTAGAGGGTCTGTATGTAGTTACTCTGTTAATAAATCACACAGGATACAAATAAATATAACACCACACTTTTATAATGGGTTTACTGGTTATCTTCCCATTAACTATCTGCATGACTTCTTAATTGTAAAAACAGGGAATAAATTTGGAAATAGATAACAATTACAGTTGGTGACCTAAAATACAGAAACTGGCACACTAAGGAGAGTATTAATGATTTGTTATGAAATAATAATTAATTGTCTTTTCATAGGTTTCTGTCAGATCTATAGACAACACTTTAATAAAACTGTTTAGCTTTTTTATTTTTCATAAAGAAGCATCAGGCATTATTTGATATTTACACTTTTGATGTTAACTTTCACATTTCACATGTTTCCTTGGGAAATTGTGGAGAAAATTGGAAAAATTTCCACTCACCAATGGATACAGGAGAATGAAAAGGTAAAGAGAAAAATAAGGGGAGGGAAAAAGTGGGTAAGAAGCAAGGAAGAGAGTAGGGGCAAAAAGAGGGAAGAGTGCAGGATAGTACTGATCATGTAACATATATTATAGGTTAAAACTTGCTTTTAAATCTCTGATTTAAGGGGTTGTATTCTGCTCATCAAATTTAAGTTATGGGATCACGTTCAAGTGAATCAGGTTAATGAGCACATACAGGCTAACACCTTCACAAGGAATTTTCTGTTCAGTTGTAAGAAATTATAGTAAATTTATTAATGGAAAGGATTAAGACACAACTTGTATTACTTGACTGTGTGTCAGAATTACATGGAGTGGTTTAAAAATTTTTGCAATAATTAAAAATATTTTTAATTCATAAAATAAAAAGTTTTGCAAAATGTATGAATTTTTAAAACTCTTACCTTGTAATTACATCTCTAATGTAAGCATAATGTACCTGTATTTTTAATGGGATTCATAAGTGATCCTTCTGCAACACAGTCACAAACATTTTCTTGATCTAAAGAGAGGTATTTTATTTTTAAAGTTGATTTATTTTATATATTACCATAACCAATCTGTTGAACTAGATGATTTTCTGAGCTGAAATATCATTACAAAAACCTTACTGAATTAATTTTTTACAGTAGGTAATTCTGAGCCTACTGTAAACTTTTATCCATGTGGGTAAAATCTATTTGCTCCTTCATTTTTTTTCCAGGCTCTAATTGAATAGTTCCCATGTAATTTTTTGAAGGGTAGGACTTTGATGGTATTTAGTTTGGTTTTATAACTCAGCTCCCTGTGGTTATTATAGAAGGAACTGGGAATATGGACAGTTATAACCTGGAAATATTTTTGTGTAGGTGAAAATATTTCTGCACCTTATGCCAAGTCTACTATTTAAATGCCAATTCATCCCCTGCTTTTGCTTGAATATGTTTCTTTGATTAGAAGTCAGGTTAAAATAAATCCCTCAACTCACAGGACTTTTTAAAAAACATCCTTTTTGTTTCTAGGTCATTGATTATTTTTCTACAGATATTCACCTCTCTTTGCACCTGCCAAATATGTTTGCCTCCAGGACTCATCTCTCCTAATTAAGAAGCTGAGTCAGAGAGAGAAAAAGAAGGGGGTTTGGTGCTCTTCACTGCAGTTTCTCTTCCACTTCTGATGATCTCTGTTTGTAAATCCTTCAAGTTGCAGTCCAGGGAGCCTTGTAAAATATCTTCCCCTTATTTATCAAAGCTTAAAGTATGTTCATGAGGGAAATCCTTGGAGAATATTCTGCCTTTACTTATCTCTTTTGTTCAAACTGTATTTTCTTTTGTGAATATTGTACAGAGCTTGTCAAACAGTGATTAGGTCATTCTCCAGTTGGGATTTAAGTCAAGTTTTATTTGATAGATACAGTAGCTCTTCCTCTGCCGTTTCTTTATCATTAAAGATTTGATGTCTGTAAATCTGTACAACTTGGATTAAATTAATCTGGGTTTTTGTTTTGTTTGTTGTTTTCTGTTTGTTTGTTTTTGATGCACCTGGGGAATACAGAATTTCCTGGGCCAGGGATGGAACCCACATCACAGCAGGGACAAGAGCCACAGGAGTGACAACAGTGAATCCTTAATCCTTTGCACCACAAGGGAACTCCCACTTATGTTTGTACATGAGTCCATATGCACAGAAGGAGCCAATATTATTAAACAAGACAGATAAAATGAGCACAGGTAACTAATGACTCAATTGACAAACAACAATTCAGTCAGTTATAAAAATCTTAATTTAGTATACCAAAAAATACACATCTCTCTAGGTGTTATATTTTTATTATGGACAATAGATAGAAAAAGTGAATTCACGGGCAGCTCTATATAATAATAAATATAAGAACTTTTAAAATTGTGTAAATTTTAGGAGAAATCACAAATCAGAAAAAAGACAAGATTTTCTCCTACTCCAAATAACTTAAAAAAGTACTTTGTTCATGTGAAAATGCTCTAGAAATATTATTTAGTTAATGAGATTATTAAAATAATTGGGGAGCCTCATTTAGATACAGTGGCAGAGTATACTACTTTCTAGAATACTCAACATTCATCTAAATAAGGATCCTGGAGCACAAAGTATTAAAGAGTTTCTGAAATGTTCTTATTAGATGAAAATAGGCACTTATTAAGTACATAATTTCTTTCTCCAGAAATTTATGAAATAATTTAAAAAAATGTGTTTAATCTCACTTATTTAGAAGTGAGGAAATATCTTATTTCTTACTTAGAAAACAGAGAACACACAAATATTCTTGTTTACTCATCATTTAATATAGGTATACTATTTGAAAGAAATGATTTTTATATGTAAATATAATCTGTAGAACCGTATAAACTTCTGCACTGATGCGGCATTACATAAACCTCACTAAATCTTTTACTATAGGTAATTCCAATTAAATACATTTGATATAATGCTTTGGAGACTGAAGAGGCAAATTTGACTTATTCATTCCAGGCATATGCACAAAGAGGAAAATTCAGAACTGCCAAATTTGAGCACTAGGCAGAAACATAGAAAGCCTCCAGAATTAAATGTGCATTCATTTGGCTTAGTTATATTCAGTATTTTCTCACTTCCACATTTTTATTTTTCAGAGAATTTTTCTAAGAGATCCAGGGTCTATTAAACCACTCATAAGATGTTGTCATGAACTGAAAAAATAAATACAGGTGTTCACACTGTGGCACAACAGGTTAAGGATCCAGCATTGTCTCTGTGGCAGCACAAGTTTAATCCCTGACCCAGTGCAGCGGATTAAGGATCTGCGGTTGCCACAACTGTGGCATAGGTTGTAGGTGAAGCTTAGATTCAATGCCTGGCTAGGGGACTTCCATATGCCATCAGTGCAAATAAACAAACAAACAAACAAAAAAACATTTAAATATATAGAAATCCAGAATTCCCATTGTGGTTCAGCAGAAAAGAATCTGACTAGGAACCATGATATTGTGAGACTGATCCCTGGTTCGCCCAGTGAGTTAAGGGTCCAGCATTGCCGTGAGCTGTGGTATAGGTCACAGATGGGGCTTGGATCCCACGTTGCTGTGCCTGCGGTGTAGGGTGGTAGCTGTAGCTCCAATTTGACTCCTAACCTGGGAATCTCCATATGCCACAGGTGTAGCCCTAAAAAGCAAATAAATAAAAGTAAAATTAAAAATAAATAAATATATAAAAACCTTCAATCAAAATTTATTTCTCATTTCCTGAGGGATTTTCTATGCCAATTTTAAGTTAGTTTATATTCAAATTTTAATCTGTTTGGAACTATTTCTTTGTTCTAGACAATATGTTGTGTCCATGATAATTTTTATATAGTTTACGATTAAAGATCAGGCACATGGGTTTCCCTTGCAGCATGGCAAGTTAAGGGTCTGGCATCGTCACTATAGTGGCTCAAGTCTCTGCTGCAGTTCAAATTCTGTCCCTGGCCTGGGAACTTCCATGTGCTGTGAGCATGCCCCCCTCCAAAAAAAAGGCAATATCAGGCACATTTAAAATACTTGACCTATCAAACAAAATCCAGAATGTGTCACAGAGAGCTGTGAGTGTTGTCTCCTGGCTGAGATAATGTGAAAAGATTTACAGAGAAGGAAGAAATATATATGTTTTGTAAAAACTAAGGTGGGAAGAAAAACCATTTTCAATAAATTTTTTTTTAGAAGACATGATATGGGAAATTTAAGCATCTCTTGAGGAAGAGAATGTCGTAGTAAATTAATAATGAATGAATAAATGAATGTAGTAGTAAATGAATAGTGAAAGTATTAGGAAGAGAATGCAGTGGTAGTTTGGAGACATTGAACATTTTTTAAAAGGTTGTAAATAAAGAAAGAAAATACATACGTAAAGTAAATATATTGGGAAATGGAATGGAAGATTAGACGAAGACACAAAGTTGTTTGGTTTTATTCACTTTTAACTGATGAATTTTTAATATTTAAGCTTCCAGGACAATATTTTCCAGTATTATTAAGTTGGTTCACTCAAAACCAGAACTTCAATGACAGTAGAACCTATTGCTACCAAGAGAATATTTCCCTAATTTTTACTATCCATTTTAAAATAACTTTTTACTGAAAGGCGTTTCAAATTGAGTATCATAAAAGTTCAAAAAATTGTAATTGTATAGCCGAATGAACTTTTACCAGGTGAATACATATGTTTAACCACAGCACAGATGAAGAAACAGATAATTTCCAAAACCCAGTATAGTCCTCATTCTCCTTTAGTTGCTATATCCTCTGAAAAGGTGATCAGTATCCTGACTTCTGGCATGATAAACTATTTTTTCTGTTTGCGAACATTAGGCAAATGAAATCATAATGTGTACTACTTAGTATCTGATATCTTTAACTTAAAATAGGCTTTTAATATTTATGACATATGTAAAAATTTTCTCTTATTTATTGTCCTATAGTGTCCCATGGTCCCAAATAAGAAAAAACACAATACACAAATTATCCATTTTACTGTTAGTGGTTATTTAAGCTATCTCCTTTAGAGCAGTGCTATAAGTAAAGCAAATATGAACAGTCTCTGTTATGGAATGAATCGTGTCCCCCTCTTCAAATTTATGTTAAAGCCTTAACCCCTAATGTAACTGTATTTCGGAAACAGGTCCTTTGGAGAGATAATGAAGTTTAAAAAGACCATAAGAGTGGTGCTATAGTTTCATGGATTAATGTCCTTGTAAGAAGAGAAAGAAAACTAGAGATCTCCTTTTCTCTGCCTCAGTGTAAAAACGAAAAAAGTCCAGGTGTAGACACAAGAAATGGCCATCTATAGACCAGGAAGAGAGGCTGCGCTTGGCACTTGACCTTGCATTCTGGCCTCCAGACCTGTTAGAAAATAAAAATCTGTTGTTTAAGCCATCTAATTTATGGTATCACAATCTAAGTATTCTATAATAAATTCATATATAAATATCATAAAATTCTTGTATCCATTTTAATATAGATATTTTGCAAATTTTTATTCTTTTATCCCTAGGTAATTGAAGATTTCTGCAGCTACTAAAATCTGAATCTTTAAATGTCACTTTGTACTCATGAGAATACTTCTGATTGGCCTTGCATACAGTTCCCTGGAAAATTTATCCTTTTAACTGTAATAGTTTATTTCTAGATTACCTTGTATTTTACACACATACCTAAAATCATCTCCAAATAAAGTGTTCCCTTTTTTTTCTCCAATTCTTATAATTTATATTTTTTGCCTTTTTATGCAAGGTAGGATTTCCTTGTTTTATTCCTAATCTTCCGAGTGATCACTTTCAGTCTTTCATTGTTAAGTGTGATGTTTAGTGAAAATTTTTTTTAAGATAGTTGGTCCTTGAATAACATGGGTTCAGACTGTGAGGGCTCACATGTTCAGACTGACATTTTTTTCAAAAGTAAACACTGCCATACTATGTGATCTGAGATTGGTTGAATCCCTGGAAGCAGAACCATGGATATAGAAGATCAACCATTAAGTTATATTCAGATATTCAACTGCGTGTACGGTTGGTGCCCCTATCCTCCATGTTGTTCAAGGGTCAACTGAACTTTCTAACAAACTGAAATAGTCCTTTACTATTTGTAGTTTACTAAGATGTTTTTCTAATGATAAATTTCATCTACTGAGAGTATGATTTTTTTCTATTCCTTTGTATCATTCAATATTTGATTAGAGAAGTAGGACAGTAGAAGTGTTTTCAAATAAGATTATTATTTTAATTTGACAGTAAATAATTGTGGTAATTAAAAAAAAACAGTTCATATAATTTTGTTGACTTGGACCCTGGTGCAACACAAGGTAACATCAGCAGCACAGGCAGTTAGAAAGGAAGATGAATGGGCAATAGAGAAGACAGAACAAACTGGAATCCATGAAGAGAAGCTCTAACTTGCAAATATAGATTTAAACTCATTAGTATCACCATATCTAGGCTTCCAACTTCAATGACCTAAGTGGCCTTCAAGAGCAAATGGTATTGTTTCATCTTATCCAGTAGTCAGAGAAGCAGAAAATAATGACCTAGAGGAAACTGTAGTAAGAATGTGAGCCAGCTGATTAATGAAAACATGCATGAGTTGCAATAGTGCCTAAACTTAATCTGACTTCCCAGCATAAAAATGGCAGTTGTTTAATTTTCACCTTCCAAATAGTGTGCAGACTTCTCCTGTAACCAGCCTTAGGCAAATAACATATGAAGAAGGAAGTTCTGTCCCAGATGACCTATATTGACACGAACAAATCCAAATTGGCATCCATACATACATATAAATAACTTGCAAACAAAGACAGAAGCATAAGCCTGATTCCACAAAACCTGAAAGTGTTATAGGTAATAAAACTGAAAACATTTTAACTGTAAACTTGTACCTCATCCCTCAGCATGTATTTCCTCAAAGTAGGAGGCATCAGAATAGAGTGGGTAGAAAGGATGGGAATATGGAGTGAGAGAGCCACTTCATGCCAATAAATGAGACATTGTGTTTAATTTCTATTGTGAGAAGCTGCCCACCCAGCTCAACCAAACAAACCTCTAATGGTTTCTCTTCACCCAAGTTCTACATCCTTATTCCTAATACCATGTATTTTATTGATGGGGATTTCTTGATTAAATAGCTATGAGTACTTTGTCCTTCTAGGGCTAGAGAACATGCTTTGTTGTTGTTATACTTCCTTCTGACTGTAGGAGAGTGAGGTATTTCCCTCTCTTTTTTTCTTTCTTTGGCTGCACCTGCAGCCGGCAGGAGTTCCTGGACAAGTGTTTGACCCACAACACAGCACCAAGCCACTGCAGCAACAATGACAGATCCTTAACTCATAGCACACAAAAGAACTTGGGAAAGCTCTTTTCAATACTTCAGCTCACTGTTCATCCTTTAAACATTCATTAATAGGTAGATAAGTGAGGGTCCCTACCACCATTCCCATTTACTCACTTCTTGAATAAGAACATTTGCTAAAACATCGAAGATAATGTTGGTATTCCTTACATCATCATCCAAACATTCATTCTTTTTCACCCAGAAAGCCATGTCTGTCAGCACTTCATCCTCATTGCCAAAACTCTCAGTACCTATGAAGAATCTGAAATTTGACTCTATTTGAAAGCTAACAAGTAAGACTGCCAAAGTTTGACTACACTTGGTCAAAGATAAAAGAGTTATTAGTCAGAGAAATAGCAGGCAGAGTATACGCATTTGTGCTGTTTCTCTGAGCCCCAATTCCCACCGAGCAATTCAAAGAGGCTTAGATATTGCTTGCACTTGCTACAGCTCGTATTACAGTACAAAAAAAGAGAGTATAGGAATCCCAAGCTTTTATAATGGCCTGTAGGCTGGACTGTTCTTTGCCCAGAAGGAAGATATTTCCTTTATTATAACGGATTGTAAGAAAATTTTCCATTTTCTCTAAAGGAAGTTGCTGTTTTAAATCTTCCAAGGTTCTGTGCTCAACAAACAACCTTCAAAGTATAGGGTGGGGGAATTCCCATTGTGGCACAGCAAAAACAAATCTGACTAGGAACCATGAGGTTGTGAGTTCAATCCCTGGCCTCACTCAGTGGGTTACAGATCAGGCATTGCCATGAGCTGTTGTGTAGGTCACAGACTTGGCTCAGATTCCATTGCTGTAGTTGTTGTGTAGGCAGGCAGCTGTAGTTCTAATATGACCCCTAGCCTGGGAACCATGGAGAATTATCCCTACACTATTCAGCTGAGCTCCACCGAGATCACAGATATAGACTGACAGGAAAGGAGTCAATACAACAGGAAGATGGGCCATGGACGTATGGGCCACCAGCCATGCAACCTACTTAGGACTTTAGGACCTATGCAAGCCCTTGTCTGTTTGATGGTAGGGTATTATTGTAAACACCCCCTTAAAATTTGAAAGGTCTTAGAAGACCCAAATCGTGATGGAAAGATCAGATCAAATAGTAATTTTAGGCAGTATGGTCGAACATTCTCTCTCTCTCTGGGCCAAGTGGCTGAATAAGTGTTTTGTTTTTTTATGTCACACTTTACCTATTGTAGGAATTTTTATATTGTTCTAAGTCCTATTCAAATCCAGCATCTTTTAGGGTTACTTGGTACATAGGTCAGAGATGCCCAGTCATGTGGGGTATATGTTGCCTCCAATATCCAAACAGTCCCATGAAGCAGTGTATCTCTTTTATTCTAGCAGTTCAAGGTGTCAGATGTAAAAACATGTATTTTGAAGAAATTTATCTCTTTGTGTTGAACAACTGGACCACAAGAAATTTAACATAGTTGACAGACCACTAAACTTTTAAAATGTATTTCCTACTTTCTAGCATACATGTGTTTTACAATGGACTAGTATTTTCTACTTTCTGCTACTAAATCAAAAGAAAAACTTATAATCAGTGTAATGGAAGAGAATGATTTCCTGTAGAAGAAAGAGGCAGTTAAGGATGGAGAGTAAAGTTAGCCCCAAGGGAGGACAGAGGGATTATATTACTAGCCCTAGAAGCTGGAATAAAACGGCTGCTGAGGATATTCAGCTAATAAACATAGAGGAAAATAAATGCACATGTCAGATTAATGACACTTACCAGATCCCAGCATGTGTTGATTTGTTCCAGCGATTCAATCACAACTGAAAGAATAACTATAGTTTGAAGAAAGAGCCCATAAAGTTTATAATAATCCACTTTAGTATCTAAAATTCATCTGTAAATTGTATGGGTGTGTAGTTGTAATCATGAACCCTGCATATTTCAAGATTTTAATGGTGGCAATAATCTCTGCAATTCCTTCAGTAAGGAGGCATATGTTTTGTTTTGATGTTTTTGTAGTTGGGAAGAAATTCTAATGGCTCCATTTGGCTTACTCTAACATCCCATTTCTCACTTCATAGATTAGGAAGCATATGTGGGTATTCAGCAAGTTACTAAATATGTCTGTCCTATTAGGTGTTCTGGGCTGGGGATACTATCACAGAAAGGGTTCATAGCCTACAGGGTTTACTGCGAGGACGGCTCAAGTCAAAAGTTCATTCCTAATACAACCTCCATACAAGTCTCTAGTATGACTATAGATCATAATAGTGTTTTGAGTCAGTTCAAATCAACATATTCGTCAATATTCAAAATGTCTGATTATTTTATTTCTCAAGGATATAGTTACCTTGGCAAATGGTCATATGTCCTTTGTAGAAGGCTGGGTAGGCAATTAGCAGAAAGTATCTGGCTGTATCATGGGATTATAGGATCCTTCCTCAAGCTGTACCATCATTCCCTTAATTCAAGGTATTTTTTGTGAACTAGCTCTAGCCTGGAAATTTTTGCAGACTGTTACTCGTTATTGTGGTGACTCAAGTCAGATCTCTGCTCATCAGATCTAGAGATTTTCAGGTTACAAAAATCAAGTAAGATTTTATCAATCCACCCATGTATTTTGGTTTTGGGGACACTGTAGTCAGCTAAGAAACTCTGAAGACCTCTGATGTCAGAACATTCTGGTCACAGTTTACTCCCTGCTACCCACTATGGTAGACAGGCTTTTATGTTTTTGTTGAGTATGAGCCACTTCTTTGAATCTCCATAGCTTTTTGTCAAAATTATCTTCTAACCCTCAATTTATTACGCCTTTTCTCCTATTCTTTGTGCTCCTGACTATTACACAGTATTAAAAATAGTTTGCATGTATTCATACAAATACACACACATAAAATATGACCGTTGAACTTAAATTTAAATGTATGTTTTGTTATGCTTAGAAGAATACTTTTCACATAGTAGTGTCTCCTTACTATTTGTTAAGTTAAATCCCTTCAAAATTATAAATGTGTTTAAAATGTAAATCAATTCTTCACAAACATTGTGATGGAAAATCAGCTCAACATAGCTTAAGGGTACAGAAGAATACAGTGCTTCCTGTAACTAAACCATAGGAAGGACAAGTATATAATCTAGCCTTAAATATATTGAGAATTATGATTTATATCACAATCCAGGACTTTGTCTCCACTGCTTGTTTTTATTCCTCTCTGAATGTTGACTTAATTATCCCTCATTAGCTTTCTCAATGTTGATCATTAATATGGCCCTCGGCATATATATTAGAACAATATATTTCCACTTCTCTCACTAGAGTATAAACAGGGTCAAATAAGCAAGGTAACAAAATAAATAACTCATTCCTAGAATATGTTATTGGCACAGAATTGATAATATTCTTCCCAAGTATATTCTCTGTAGCATAGAAAAACTAGATAGACAAAATAATTAGCATTACTGATAAGAAAGACTTAATATGCATTTGTCAAAGAATTTAATCTACATCATTAAAATTCAGTTGAACAAATAAAGACATGATTTATGTTCATGGAAATATTCATAGGAACTGTAAATTAAATATATGCATGCATATGTGTATACATATTTATGCATGCATGTAATTGTATTTATATTTAGCAAGGAAAAAATCTTACGTAAAGAAAATGCAAAATACTTTAGAAAGATGTAAACATTTGTTACTTCTGTTTTATTTAATTAACTAAGGAAATATCATCCAGCAAAATTAAATGATTCAAATTTGAAGTCTTATAAGCTTTAAATGCCATCTGTATTTATGTTACATTAGATGATTAAACTATCTTGGAGACTAAGTTGGGAAATTTCCTCACAGTATCAAAAGACAGCATAGATAGAATTTGTAAACTGACCTTAAACATGTGTATATACAGACATTTTAGAAAGATGGGTAGACAGAGAAAACAGTAAAGGAGAAAAGAAAATCAAATGGCAATTTAATAGTTTAGCATACGATTAATACAGAAATGAAAAAAACATGTTTTTAACCTAAGGGTATAGGTATATATTATGATCTGACAATTAACAAATCATGTTGTGTGTTAGAACTTGAGTCTAACAATCAATTCAAGCTGCCATGTTTCAAGTGAGTTCAAAAAATATCTATAATCTTAGACCTGACCATTCTTCCTACTGATTAAAGAGCCATTTACCGGTGATCTGATGTACAAAATAATGACAATGGCATGGATTGGTTGGATTCTGGCATTTTATAAGTGGGTATATTTCTGCTCCAAATAACCAGGACACATTCAATGGAATATTTTAAATTTTGGAAAAAAAAGATACAACATGTTAATGAATATGTAATTAGAGAAAATTCAATTTATCCAAAGTGAAACTACTTGCCTTTTCCTAAATGAAAATAATCTGTATTTTATAACTGATTCATACCACTCATATTAGTTATACAGTAAAAGAGGATGGGTTAACAACTTTATGTTTTAGATATATTGGCCTCTTTTCTCTGTGTTGAAATGTGCTCATGAGGCTCTTCTGTGTTTCACCTTGATCCATCACAGTCACAGAGTTGCCTTGTCTGTTATCAGGGTTCTATGAAATTATATTCAACAGGAGAATGTGACAGCCTAGCAGTTAAGGCTGGACTACCTACTAAATCCAAGGCCACACTGATAGTGCCAAGCCAGCTCCCAGCCATCAGGGATCACTTCCACATCGATATATAGATGTGTAAAACTTAACATAATATCATAAAAGTAGAATCAAAAGTACAGATGGTAGGCAAGTGAGGCGCAGAGCTAGGATATCAGCTGGATTGACGTGAAGTATTTACTTTATCAAATAAAGCACATATCTAGCCAAAAAACTCATGAAGGATGATTGAAATCTGGAAATATTTGTGAGATCTGCTCCGGTTGTGACCACTTCAATTATGTTACTAAGTGAACAATTTCACTGAAATAATTTCTTACAGTAGAATATTGTTTTTAAGTGTTTTTTTTGTTTTGTTTTGTTTTGTTTTGTCTTTTTGCTTTTATGTAGAGCCACACCCGCGGCATATGGAGGTTCCCAGGCTAGGGGTCTAACAGGAGCTGTAGCCGCCGGCCCTCGCCACAGCCACAGCAACGCGGGATCCGAGCCGCGTCTGCAACCTACACCACAGCTCACAGCAACGCCGGATCCTTAACCCACTGAGCGAGGCCAGGGATCGAACCCGCAACCTCATGGTTCTTAGTCGGATTCATTAACCACTGAGCCACGACTGGAACTCCTTAAGTGCTTTTTAAAGTATTAGTCATATCTCGCATTCAGTATTTTCAGATTTCAAGGGCAATAACTGTGCCATACATCTCTTTCTATACCACCTACTCAATAATAGTCAGTGTGGGTATTAAAAAACACATAAGTGATTGGTCATAGAAATGGATTAAATAATTAATAATTAAATAGAAAATAGATGCGGATTAAAAGGAGGAGGAGCTTCCTCAAACTATTATAATTCATAATATTAGGTGTCACCAGTTTCAGGAAATTATTTTCTCCTGAAATAGATTTAAAATGCAAGCTGTGGAATATATTATTTTTATCTCCCTCCTCCTTAAAAACTTAACCTTTAATAACTCACTGAGTTGAAGCTAGAGATAACTTTCTTATTTTTTTCTGTCTTTGAAATTTAATGATAACAGGGATACTCAAACATTCAGCCTTTATAAGCACTTGCACATTGATCTCTCATTGTTCGGATTGCTACCTATCTGTAGTGTATTAGATTATGTCACACTCAGTTATAGCAACCTCCTGGAAGCTTACTATGCATAAGAATGATTTAAATGTTATCAAACTTTATTGTACATAAAAAAACACCTGGAAGCTTGTGACCACATAGTCTTCTGGGCCCCACCTCCAGACTCCCTTATTCCATAGGTTCCCAGGTGTTGTAAACACTACTGGTCCAGATGCCACATTTTAAGAAAGGTTAATTAGACACTAATTCACTTATTTTGTGAATATTTAAATCTTGTGTTAGGCAGAATAACAGTCCCCAAAATATGTGAACACACTAATCTCCTGGAGCTGTGGACATGTCACATTGCATAGCAGAAGACATTTTTCAGACATCATTAAGATCAAGGACCATGAGAAGGGAAGATAAGTCTGGGTCATAAAGGTGGGCTCAATATATAATGACTTGTGTCTTTAAAAGTGGAGAACCTTCCCAAATGCATTAGATAAAAAGAGATGTGACTACAAAAGAACAGTCAGAGAGATGAAACTATATTGATTTGTAAGAGGAAGGAAAGCTACCATGAGCCAAGGAAAATGGGCAGCCTCTAGAAAATGAAAAAGACAGATTTTCATAAAGAACCTCCAGAAAGAAACTCAGCCTTACTGACACATTGAGTTTAGCTTACTGAGACTCACGTTAGACTGAACTATAGAAGTATAAGATAACGAATCCATCTTTTTAAATCAGAAAAAAATAGAAAATGTATATAGGTATTGAAAAATCCTATGACCCAGAATTACACCTCCCTAACTGGTTTTTGCTGAAACTTCACATGCCACAAATCTAAAATATAGATGCCTATAGCAGCAAAATCCCTGAACTTTATATCAGCACACCAGCATTTGAAATATGTATCTATCATTGTCTCCATATTAATTTAGGTGAATATATTTCTTCACTTAATTGACAAATATTTGAGATCCTCCCATGCTTATAGTATGTTTTGGGACAGAAAATAAAATCAGGAGTTGCTGTTATCTTTAAGTGGCTTAAATGTTGAAGGCAGAGAAGGAAATCAAGACATAGAGTAGTGTGAAATAATACATATATTGACATTCAGAATTGCGACGTGAAAACCTAGAAGAAGAGTGTTTTGTCTCAATGTTTCTAATTTCACTATTTTTTCATGTAAAGCAATAGTTTTCACAAAAAAAGGGACAAATATTTATTGACATAGATTAGAGCTTCCAAGTGTTTAGGTGGTTGATTAAGGCAATGAGTAATAGTTAACTCTTTATTCACTAACTGCAATAGCAAATGGCCAAAAAAGAATTGGATGCCTGCTAGCTTCTCCCTGTTACATCCTTTTCCAAGGACTGTCATCAGTGAGGATCAGAGGATGTGCAGGACAGACAAGGGAAATAGTCTTAGTGATGATGAACCCTGGACAAAATGGTATGGATATGTTTTGGACCAGAGGACTGGGGGGTGGAGACAGAGGGCTAGGAGGGAGAAAGTACTGAGTCGTCTTAGTCAGAGTCTCCATATACAAACATCCAGGTGTTTCACCTAGACTTGAAGTCTTGAACAGTGCTTCAACAGAGCCCTCAACTCTGTCCCCAAGAAAGAGACCTACAAATGGTTGTGTCTGGGCTAATGCAGATGTGTATTAGAGGATGACTGGCCCTGGGCGGAAAGGCAATGAATCCTTGAATACAACTTTCTCCAAAGGCTTCAGTGTATTGGCTGTGCATTGTCTGATGTGACGACAGAAGCTCCCCCATGAGGCCTGTGGGGCATACAGACTTTGTAATTACCAGTGCTTAGACCTAAGATCAAACAGTGGATTCTCTCTAGCCTGATAAGTCCTGTATGTATACACCAGTGCTGTCCAAAAGAAATATCATGTGAGACACTTGTATAATTTTAAATTTTATACTAGCCACATTAAAAAAGAATAACAGATAAAATCAGTTGAATAACACAATTTGTTTAAATCAACGTAGCCAAAATATTATTTCAAAGTATATTAATAATAAAAATTGTTACTGGGATTTTTTTTTATGCCCACATCCGCAGCATATGGCATATGAAAATTACCAGACTGGTAATCAAAACTATAGCCGCTGGCCTATACCACAGCTCACAGCAATATCCGATCCTTAATCCACTGAGCAGGGCCAGGAATCAAACCCACATCCTCATGTATACTAGTCAGGTTATTTACCACTGAGACACAATGGAACTCCTAATGGGATATATTAAATACCTTTTTTTTTTCATGCTAAGTTTTCAAACTCTGGTGCCCATACACACTTATAGAACCTCTCCATTAGGTCCAGCACACTTCAAGTGTGCCTTCATAGTCATATGTGACCACTGGTTATTATACTAGACAGTTCAGAACCTTTCTGAGTATTTTGAAAAAAGGCACAAACGTGTAGTACAAAATAATCCAATCCTGGTTTTCAGTTTCAGTTCCCTGAGTAGTAGCCACGTGACCAAAGGCAAAACTCTTACTTCCTTAAATTAAATAGTCAAATTATCTGGTAAAGACTCATACATATTTGGGAATAAAAATGCCTTGGTTCCCTTTACCTTAGAGTTCCTTTCTTTACACAGAGTATCTCAATTGGACAAATTCATTATGGGATTTTTTTGTGCTTTTTTTTTAGGGCTTCAACCACGGCATGTGGAGGTTCCCAGGCTAGGAGCAGAATCAGAGCTGTAGCTGCCAGCCACAGCCACAGCCACAGCCACAGCAGTGTGGGACCTGAGCAGCGTCTGTGACCTACACCGCATTTCACGGCAATGTCAGATCTTTAACCCACTGAACGGATTGAAACTGCATCCTCCTGGATACCAGTCAGGTTTATTAACCACTGAGCCAGGTTGGGAACTCCCATTATGGGGTTTTAATGAAATAAAATGTATTGCCATTTTGGTGGGTGGGAAGAAGAGTTTACAGCACATCTGAAACTATCTTTAGAAAGGACTGCCTGCAAATTGGACTTTGGCTTCTGTCTTGATCTATTTCTAACTGATTAAAGGTAAATCACTGTGTGTAGAGTGCTTGTACAAATATGTGATATATGGTAACTACCTGTTTTCCTTCTTAGAGGAAATCTGGAGTTTTGAAGATAAAGGAAAGGATGCCTGTGTGACCAGCCCACTAAAACCATGGGCACTGAGTTTCTAGCAGGTTTCTCTGGGAAGAAATACTACACAGATTTTTACTGCATTTTTTTTCATTGCAGAAGAAAGGATCATATATATAATTTGCCCCATCATAGGAAGAAGAGAGCATAAATAAACCCATGGATAGATTTCTACAGATACTGTCCATCCTGTGTTTTTTTTCTTGTTAATCCTATCATGTATCATTTTGCTATAATAAACATTAGTTCTGAGTCCATGTAGTAAATCACTAAACATGAGGGTGATCTTAGGGAATGATGAGACATTCTAAATAAACACTTAATTGTTATATGAGTTTAAATCTCTCTAAAAACTATTTCCACTTAAGCAATGTATTAGGGCTTACAGGAAAGGCAAAATTCGATAAATAAAACTTCCATGTAGGCAAATTCAGAAGATGGAATTTAAGAGGGGTTTCTGGCAGTATTTCTGGAAGACTTGAGAGCTCCTGCCATGGACCTCCCACCAGAGATTGTGATTTGGTGCAATGTGTCAAAGACTATTCAAGTCCATGGGAAAGAAGGAAATCAAGTGCTCTTCTCAGGACACTGATACGGGTTTTGTGATCTTGTATTAAAACAGCTGAATTCAAATCTTCACAATAAATTTATATGTAAAAACCTCATAAACATATAAGGAGCAAATGCCACTATGTTGGATATGAAGAACTGCCTTCAACAAATTGCTGACCCTGCCATGGTGGGCATTTGTTGATAGAACTGCCTAAACTAGAACTATGCATCCTAGTCTACTTTTCATCCTGATAGGACCAAATAACTAGTTATTAATAGAACAATAATGGAAGTGATATGTTACTTCCAGGTTCAGTTTTCTAAGTAGATGTCCTCCACTGCGTGCGGTAAAAGCTGGGTAAAAACAGAAGATAACAAGATCACAGTGGATGGCAAATCTGAAAAACAGAATGAGTCCATGCTTTGAACCATGTCACAAGACAATCAGCCGACCCAAAACATCCACAATGGCCTGTTGTAAGAATAAGCCATATGCACTCTTGCTTGAAGATTCAAAAGTTGTAAGGTTATTTATATATGGTGGATGTTACTCAAACACAAGAAAATCTCAGGATATAGAAAAATAACTTCCTTTAAAAACTCCCCTCTATTTGACCTCAACATTCAAAGACACCTTGGCAAAGTTTTAGCTCCAGGAGATCCTGTTACCTGTGGAGACATTAGTGCCTAGATAAGACAATACTGAGAGCACTCTCTGGGGTGATAAAGTTTTTTTCTAAAGGGTGAAATGCTATGAAGTTGTCGCAGATTAGAGCTGCTTTTAAGAATCCCAGGCCAAACAGAAATATACAAAATTTATTCTAAATTCTTTCATAAAGCGTTAAAGGGGGCTTTACAATAGATCCACTGCTGACAACACTCATCTCTCACCTAATGATTTTATATATGCAATGAATCATATATTTCAGTTGCCAGTTTGACACAGTCATCCCTCCGTATCCTGGGGGGATGGGTTTCAGGACTTTCTGTAGATACCGAAATCCACGGTGCTCAAATCTCTTCAATAAAATGATGTAAAATAACTGCAAATTTATTTTATTTTCATATTTCTATAACAGGAATTTTAGTTTTTTCTATGACCCTTTGAAGAATTTGAAAAACAGAATGTGTAATACTATATATTAAAAGTTTCAAGGAGTTCCTGTGTGGCTCAGTGGTATCCATGAGGATGAGGATTCAATCCTTAGCCTCCCTCAGTGGGTTAAGGATCTAGTGTTGTCATGTCCTGATCTATGGTGTAGGTCACAGACGTGGCTCAGATCTGGCTGTGACTGGCCGGCAGCTACAGCTCTGATTCAAACCCTAATCTGGGAAACTCCATGTGCCGCAGGTGTGACCTTAAAAAGACACACAAAAAAAAAGAAGGTTTCAATTTATTCTTAGTCTTTTCCAGTAACAAGTATTTGCCTTTAGATGCCTGCTAATTAGTGGTACAATATTATTTACTAAATGGACCACTGGAGTTTAAATCAAGTATAAAAACTCATCGAATAACTAATAAGGTACAATCCATTTTATTTTATTTATTGAAAGCATACAGTTTAAATTTTGTATAGGCAACTAAGCATGTTAATATGAAATGATATAGGTGTTTCTCTGCCTTTTCTTCTCTTTTTTTTTTTTTTTTTTTTTTTTGCTTTGGGTTTTTAGGGCTGCCCATGCTGTATATGAAAATTCCCAGGAGTTTCCGTAGTGGCACAGCAGAAACAAATCTGACTATGAACCATGAGTTTGCGGGTTTGATACCTGGCCTCATTCAGTGGGTCAAGGATTCAGCGTTGCCATGAACTGTGGTGTGGGTCACAGACCGCCACAGCCACAGCATGGCTCAGATCTGGCATTGCTGTGGCTGTGGCGTAGGCTGGCAGCTGAAGCTCCATCCGACTAGAGTCAGATCCTTATCAGATCCTTAACCCACTGAGTGAAGCCCGGCATAGAATCTGCATTCTCATGGATACTACTCAGGTTTGTAACCTGCTGAGCCACAAAAGGAATTCCAAATATAGGTGTTTCTTACTTGATAAGAAAATTTCTGCTAGGCAAAATTATTTTTATCAGCTGGAATTTTGTTTTAATTCCTATTAATGATGTTTTAGAGAATATCACTGAATGATAAAAAAAAAATTTCTCCTTCAAATAGACAAATGGGTAATGGTCAGAGAGTCAACCCTTATTTTGTGAATATGTGAATCTGTATAAATTTCAGAATGACATCCACTAGAATAATGTAAAATTTATCAACAATATTGTTGATACCGTTCCAGATGCTTCAAAATGCTCCTTTATTTTTTTTCAAAATTTCTTCTAAAATACGAAAAATATTCGAGATGGAATAAATAACAATTAAAATTTTTTATTTTCTCTATTTGAAACAAAGATAAAATATGACAACTTTTGGAAAATGTATTATTTTCACATTTAGTTTTAGCTTTTATAATAACAAAATGAGAAAGATAATACATGATCTACCATAATAAAATGAAAAAGATAATACATGATTTACCATAACAAAATGAGAAAGATAATACATGATTTACCATTGCAAAAATTATGTGTTAGGAGATTAGAGGTTCAAGGATTATTTCTAGGTTGGAAGGTCCAAGAACTTTCGATTTTAAAACAATATATTAAGATTTTTCTAGAAGTTATGTGAAGTATGCAGTCTTAGTTTGTAAATAAAATCAAAGTACCCTACTGTGATTTATACTGCTCTAAATGATACATTTGAATTTCTTTGTTTTAATGTGGAAACAACTTTGCAGAAGTTTTATGATAACTGCTAGCAGTCAGTTTTATTCCATTTCATTACTAATCCTTCCACTTTCTTTTAAATTACTATTATAATCCTCGTTCAAACTCTGCTTTTCTCTTTGCATAACAAAATCGAAAGTTCTGAATTCCAAAATGAGCACCTATCAGGTCAGACAGAATAATTTATGTGGTTTTCTCATTTTTGATTTTTGTTACAGGACTCAATCCAGAAATAGTTGATGAAACAGCGTATCATGTGTACTCTAGGACCGTTTTCACGGCTCATCATGATTTGGGATAATTTGTGTGTAAGAGCACAAAAAGTACTATGTGAAAATATCTGATCCATTATTGATCTTATTGTCACACTGCATAACAGGGGGGCCTGGCTTTTGTGTCATGGATTCATTTTTTAAGGGTCAATTCACTCATTCTCCATTTAGAAAGGAATTTTTAAGTGTACATGTAAAATATTGATTTTTTAAAATAAATGTCTTTAAGAATTATTTTGATATACCCAAGAAAATGCCACACTCACAAACCAGGTTAAATATGATATTAATATTTTACAGAAAAATACTCTGAGACTGACATAATAAAACCTACAATAATGAAAATACAGAGATAGTAATTAAATTGAGTTGAATAAATCAGAAAGAGGTGATGAATGAAAAAGGTTATGAATGGATTAAAGATTAAGAATACGGACAGATGAATCAGTTAATTTAGTATCTTGTTAGCAAATAGGTGGCAGCATCTTAAAATGGCTTTTCAGAGCAAGCAAGAGACATCTGAGTAAAAAGGAAAAATTAATTCATTCCTCCTTAAATAATCCATATTGTTTAATCCAACTGAGTTAATTCTCATCCAGCTTTGAAAAAATGAAGAGAGAGCGGTTTAACTGGATGCAGACAACTAAAGAGAAGCCGCTTAAACTGCATGTAGCCTACTCATTCGCTAAGCACGCTTTACAAGGCAGTTGAGTTATTTTCCCCAGATGAAAACATAGCTCAGTAGATATGATATGATATTATGTACCTCAACTAGACAACAGCTTACTGCTGACGTGCATTCCACTTACTTTATTTTTAAGGGGTAAGTAATTGAGTGGAGTTGTACCTCAAAGCAAAATGAACACAGAGACAAATCACATCCCCAGGCAGTCTTGATGCTTTAGACAGATTCTTGGCAACCACATTGTTGTGTACTAGGAGAAAACTTAATAGCTGCTTTTGCCTAAGTTGGAGTTTACTTCCTATCAGCTTATTTAAATCTAAAACTAGTTCTTAGAATAAGAAAATTTTAATTAATATTGGCTAAATATTTTATCTCACTTGAAGAATAAAAAAGTTGAGATTAAGAATGAAAATACTTAAAAGAAAAAAGAATGAAATGTTCTTTGTGTGCAAGTCTCACTATCAGGAAAAAATTATGTCTAATTTCCCACAAATAACAACAGATTATTCACTAATAATGTTTGATTTGACTTCTGATTCCCTTCTCTTCAGGGTAAAAAAAAAGTCACAGTAATAGAATTTGAGGACATACACAAACCAGCATCTGTTCTTTTTCTTCATCTTTCAAAACAACATGTCAAAACAGAACTCTTTAAAATATTCTAACACCTTTTTGATAAAACTATTCATATTTGTAAGTTGGGTAAGTGTGCTGCATGTATTATCCCTTGATTTGCTTATCTTCATTAATGAATTTTACTTTATTGAAGTATAGTTGATTTATAGTGTGCTAATTTCTGCTCTACGGTAGAGCAACTCAGTCACACACACACATACACACACGCACGCACATATATTCCTTTTGTATTTTTTTCCATTATGGATTGTCACAGGACATTGAATATAGTCCCCTGTACTATACAGTAGGACCTTGATGTTTATCCACCCCATACATAATATTTACCTCTGCTAATCCCAGACCCCCAATCCTTCTTCTCCACACCAACAGCTCCTCTGCCTTGGTAACCACAATTCTTTCTACCTGTAAGTTTGTTTTTATTTATAGGTATGTTGGTTTGTATCATATTTGCTTATATTTTAAGCTACATTCCTAATATATTGATTCTTTGTAATCATGACAACACCCTAGATTTACTTTTTACATTTTCTGTGCAAAGTCAAATTCTACACTTTAAGAGTTCTTGTTGAGAAAGCTACTTTAGTAGGGTCACAGATATTTTTCAAGAGCAAGTATTTATTGGACTGAGGAGCTAAGATTTTGATGCCGTGTGTGTTACTTAACATGGGAGCAGAACTGCCCTGATATTGTTTAATGTAGAAAGAGGAAAATATTTGATATAAGTTCTCGGTCTTCAGTCCAAAATCAAATACTACCAAATGAAATGGTAGAGCCAGGAAGAAAACTACATACTTTCAACTCTTGCTGTTCCAGATATTAGGAACTAGTTCATACTCAGAAAATTTATAGTTTGCTTTACTTTTCAAGGTACAGAAAGAAAAAGCCCAGATTCTTAAGAAATAATGAAGTCAACATGTCAATCTTTACTACAGACAACCAGTTTAAAATTTCAGTGATTGCTATGGAAATTTATATTCTTCACCTTAATAAATGTGAAACACAGTAGAAAGCAAACAAACCATGCACCAGTTCAAAACATTCATGAAAATAAGAAAATATTTCACTCAAAAAACTATTTGTGTAAATATATATATATATATATATATATATATATATATATAGTCATGTGTGGAAGGAAATAAACAATGGTTATAAAAGTTAATTCATAATCAATAAGTTAATTTAAAATACAATCTTTGTGAAACTTCATTGATGTGCTTCTCTATTGATATACTTATTACTTTGCACTGTGCACTGATGTTACTAAAACAAAGTAAGAGATACAGCAGAAGTTATATATCACTTTCCAAAATTTTTACACTTTCCCATTCCTAAGAACAAAACATGCCTTTGATAGGTATTCACATCAACATCACTGCAATTTTAAGTCAAGTAAAGGCACGCCATGCATGAATTCTAGTCTTTGAAATGATGTTGAAATTGCATTATACTGCTTCTGCAAGCCAGAGCCATCACTGCTAATGAGATTTCTTTGGCCAAAGCAGTATTTTTGTTTTACTTTGGATGGGTTTTGTTTGTTGTTGTGGCATCTTTGGAGGTGTTGAGAGAGAAGCCCTGTTCTTTCAGTGTTTGTGGAGGGCAACACTCTTTCATTCTCTTAAATCAGGGCACATTACCTGTCTGAATTGGAAAATATTTGCTTTTGTGATTGCTGTTTATTATCAAGGTAATCAGACCCATGTGGCATAGACTTTCAAAGGCAGAACAGAAAATAGGTAAGCAGAAGAGCTGAACATTTGAGTTGAAAAGCATGACACAAAAGTAACTAGAATACTGGTGTATGAAAAATTGCTAAGTCAAAACAGGTATGTTAGATTACAGAATATTTTAAATTATAACTAGATGATTGGGATGAATGCTCACCGTCAATAGAAATAAAACTGATATTAAAGCATTATACAACTTGATCAAGTTCTTGCTTTAGAAACTCAGTTTGTGCTGGAACACAGTAATGATTAAAACAGGGAAAATAAGAATAGTATGTAGAGATACAGATATTAATAAAAATAAGTATGACTACGGAAAATAGTTCTAATGATAGTTTATCAAAGAAAAAAGAAAGTGAAAGAAAAAATCAATACGATAATGATAATGATAGTTATTAATTTTAGTAGAGCAGACAGAATTAGATTATTATTCTAAAATATGAATTTTGTTTTAAATATGTTGCGTATGATCTCACTATCTGATATCTGAGAAGAAATACCCCAAATACAGTTAAAAAGTACAAAATTCATTATTTATTTATTTATGTGATACCAAAAATAGTTATATTAAAATGGAGTGACTTAACAGGTCATTTTTTACATGCAGAGTTACAATCATGGATGCTCAAAAAGGACAGCAAGAAATCAATATTTTTTTTAAAAGAAAACATGAAAATTATGACAGATGAAAGTATCTATGCAGAAAAAGATAGATAGATCTCAATTTTTTTCCTATTTCACTGACTGCAAACCTCCCATCTGGTGAATTTAAGACCATAACATATCCCAGAAAATATTTTTATGACACACTGAGAAAATTCATAAATCATAAAAATTATTGTAAAAATAGTTCTAACAATCTGATCATATCAACTTGAAGAGTTTACACTCATCTTTACTACAAAGCCAGGTGGAGGAGTTAACCCGTGGTGTGGCCTAAAGCTATGGTTCCTAGGTTTTTACTCAAAAATTCTTGAGATGGTTTAGAGGTTATGGTTCAGAAAAACACATGTGCAACTTTTTTGCATCCACTTTCCATGTTATTTCTAAGTTTCCTGAAGCTTATTCGCAGACCCAAGCTTTGGAATATCTGACCTAGGTTGCATATGCCATACACAAAGCCTATATTCCCTTTCCATAAAAATCATATTGCTAAACATCACCAACTCTCTGCTCATTTTTGACAAACTGAATTCTATACAACATTAAATTTTCAAAAAATCAGAAAAAGGTTAAGAGACTTGAATTTGGAAAGAAATTTAATTTTTGAATTCCCCTCATATTTTGTCTAATACTCAGGCAGTACCATGCCATTTATTATTTAAAAGTAGCTAAACAACCTTTAAAAAATGAGAGTTTTTGAATATCTTTTTTCCAAAAATGACTACTTTTCAATCTCAAAAAAAACACCCGTCATAGCTTTAATACAACAACATTCAAAACAGCATTTCTTGGGGCTTGCCCATGACATCAGTGAAATGGTATTACAGGAATTTCTACTGTTCAGTCCCCTCAACCAAGATCCATTTGAATCATTCTCTGTGTGAGAAAATACCTTCACAAGAGCCAAGGATTCCAGAACCTGGGTAAAACACAGACCTGAGACAAGACACTATGAAGATGGTAGGAGAGATAGAGTCACACCACCCCTCCAATCCTTCCCCAGGCTCTGCCTGCCCTGATCAAAGAGAGAGAAAAACCTGACCTGCTGGGAAGAGTACTGATGAGCTATGGCAGCAATAGAGAGCCCTGACTCCTTTCTTCTGCCCTTGCTGTCCAGGAATAGAGACTCCAGCTCAATGCAGTGCCTGCCAGAGGCCCCAAGTGTCTCTTTGACACAAAGATCCTAGAAACTCAGACCCCCCCCAGGTCACCCCAGTACCTACTCCAGTGGCTCCAGGAGGCTTCCCTACACCTCAGCCCCGGACTCGCTCCAGCACTCATCACCACAGCCACTACAGGCAGATCCAGTGGCAACATGCCCTCAGTATACTTGCTTGTTCCAATGACCCTTGTGGTCTTTGGGGGTCTCCCCACAAGTTTCCCAGGGAAGGTCCTGAGAATCCTAGTCCATGCCCTTCAGTCCATCCCCTGATGGCTTCAGTGTCCCCAGGTAGCTCAGGAGGCACCACCGGCTTCTACAGGCTCAGGCAGCGTCCACGGCATGAAACTCCCAGAAATCCCCCTCAAATTGAGGCCTCAGCCTCACCTCAGTGCCTGCCGTCGCTACAACCCCTGTGCACTGGCCGTGGGGGGATTATACAATTAACAATACTATATTATATACTTGAAAGCAGTTAAAAGTGTGGGTCTTAAAATTAATCATGATAAAAAAATGGTAATTATGTGAAGGATTGGAGGTGTTAACGAACCTATTATGATTAACATTTTACAACATATTCATGAATCAAATCATCACTTTCTGCACCCTAAACTTACGTCAATAATATATCAATAAGGTAAAAAATAATTTTTAAAAATTGATGAAATTAATGGAAAATGTCCTTATAAATGTGCTTACTAATTTGCATCTCTAACAGCAATGCATATGGGGACATTTGGAAATTTTTAATAACAAACATATTTATCATGGAATTTAATTAATTTTCATATCTGCTAATAAAGAATATAACTGGCCAAAAGTGATAAAGTACCGAATTTATCTTCCCTGTTTCATTATATTACTAAATATTTATACTATATTTCAAAATTCTAATCTTCCATGTCTGGACTCTGTCCAAACTGTCAGTTTACTTTTATTTATAATTGCTACTCACCCTTTACTCATATTCAGGCTTCTGTTATAACTGCCCCTCTTAGCTTTCAAAACCATAATGCTAAGGTAAATACAAATTTAATTTTCTATTTATCTTTATTTTTTAAAAAATTTAAAGTAACTTAAAAAATTCACATAAAATGTAACCATTACCCTTATCCTGATTGTTATGAAATATCACATTCTATTTTGTAAATCTGAAGCATTTCTGCCTAGGTTTGATTTCTAAAATATGGCCACCTCAGTTATATGATTCCACTTTCCTGTCCTAATTTTCTTCTATTTTTCTGTACAACAAATTTATACTTCAAATGAAAATATTTAACAAGAAATTTTTGTGACATTTTTAACTGAAGAATAGTTACTTTACAGTGTAGTATTAGTTTCAAGTACACAACAAAGTGATTCAGTTTTATATATATGTGTGTATATGTTTTCCATTTTAGGGTATTACAAAATTTGAGCGTAGTTTATTGTGCTATATAGTAGGTCCTTGTTGGTTGTCTATTTTATACATAGCAGTGTGAATATGTTAATCCCAAATATTCAGTTTATCTCCCTCCTTTCCCCTTTGGTAACCATTAAGTTTATCTTCCATATGTGTGAGTCTATTTCTATTTTGGAAATAAGTTCATTTATATCATTTTTTGAAATTCCACATATAAATGATATCATATCACTTTCTTTGTGTATTTCCTTTCCCTCTTATTCACTTAATGTGATTATCTCTAGGTTCACTCATATTGCTGCAAATAGCATATCATTCTTTTTTATGTTCCATTCCATTAACATATGTGTGTGTGTACACACACACACACACACACACACACACACACACATCTTCTTTATCCATTCATAGTGTTGCTATGATCATTGGCATATATGTATCTTTTTGTTTTAGTTTCATCTGAATATATACCCACGAGTAGGATTACAAGATAATATGTAACTCTATTTTTAGGTTTTTAAGAAACCTTCATACTGTATTCCATAGCAGTTTGCACCAATTTACATTTCCATCAACACTGTAGTAGCATTCCTTTTCACCCACACCCTCTCCAGCATTTATTATTTGCAGACCTTATGATGATGGCCATTTTGACTGGTGTGAGGTGATACCTCATTGTAGTTTTGATTTGCATTTCTCTAATAATTGGTGATATTATATCAAAATTAAAAATTGTGGATTTTTTTGCCTATAATTTTAATTTAATATTAATTCATTATAACTTACAAAATGGGCAACATTTAAAATGAAAATACTCCTGGAAGTGGCTAAGATTCTAGTAGCCGAATGGGTGCAGTGAAACACAATTAATCAATTAAATTTAGATTCATTATAAATTTAAAAAAAATGTCCACACTAAAGAGAAAATTGCAGGAGTTCCGGTTGTGTCACAGTGGAAGTGAATCTGACTAGTACCCATGAGGATGTGGGTTGATCCCCGGCCGGGGATCTGTTGTTGCTGTCAGCTGTGGTATAACTGACAGCTATAGCTCTGATTCCATCTCCTAGACTGGGAACATCCATATACCATGGGTGCAGCCCTAAAAAGCATAAATAAATAAATAAATAAATAAATAATTTAAAAAATATTTAAAAAGAGCTATTGTATGTTATTCTGTTCCCCTCAAGTGTTGTGCAGCCTCTTGAGAATGAAAAGTTTGAAGCTCAATCGTTCCTGAAATACTGCTCAGGGAGTAATTTTCGCACCAGTTTAGGAAATGTAAGTGAACTCTCAGTCTTTTATTTCTGTTCCAGTTTTCCTCTACCCAATTCAATATAGCTTTATATTGTACACTCACTTCAAGTGGACCTATTGTTTTCTAATATCCTAGAGTCTGATTTTTTTTTCATTTCCCTGAATTTAAAAACTGCAATATTTTAATTATACGTTATTTCCTCACTATATCTGCAACTGTATTTTAACTCCAAACTACTCTGAGCCAAGGTCACCTCAAACACTTATATACCATATTTCTTTCTATAGTAAGTTCAAATACAAATAGGACTGGTGGTCATTGTAGATCAGGTCACATGAAATGACTGCACTCTTGCTCTCTGTACATTCCCTGCCAAAAGTTTCCCTGCCTTGTCCTTAGTTCATGTACATGACTACATCCCCTACCTAAGCTGAAAGTCAATCAGTAACTACCTGTGGGATCCACCCAACTTCCAGCTAATAATTTTTTTAGCCTTTAGACCAGAACAGCTTTAGTACCCTGAGTCCTCAACAGGAAACAGCAGCCCTCTAAAAAGTCGCTAACTCAAAGTGCTGGGGAGGGACACGTTCAGCAACCCCCCTGGCAACTAAAAAGCCCTTCTCATTCATGCCCTCTGTAACTGACAGCATCCTCCTCGCTGCATAGCAAAGACTACTGCTGTGTCCTGCCTGCCATTGGCCTTCCAAGATAAAGTGTTGCCCTAGGACCTTTCCCCGCCGACTACTAAGATGTCCTGTCCAATAAATTGTTGATGTCTCTGTAGTTGACTGAGTTCTTTCCTCAGTCTCAGAGCTGAGCAGTTGCAAGTATTGCAGGACTGTGGGGTGCAGCCCAAAGTCATGTACAAGACTGCCTATATTTAAATAGTTTAAATATTATGAATAAAACCTTGCATCTGTTGACCTACTTGCCCATAGGATGGGTTTTCCAACTCTAAATACTAAATCCATTACACTTCAGTTTCCCTGAAATCCTGATTAGTCCAGAATCATTCAGAGATTTCTCAATGCAAAAGATCACTGCACTGTTTCTCTCTGGACATGGACCAGATCATAGTGATGGTCTAGACAGGAAGTACCTCTTAATCCTAAGACTAGCAGCTAACTTGGCACTTTTGGCTAACTGTTAACAAAAGTTTGGAGCCACCAAGAAAATTACAAACTGAAAAGTCTCACTTAGAAATTATCCCTTGTTTATATCTCTCTACCATTCCCAAATGGTAAATTATACTGTGTAAAAATTAAAAATGGAAAAAATGTTGACCATAATAATTTCATGTGAAGTTCAAATAGTAAACATTTTTAAAATTTTAGTTGAAATGAATCAAAGCCAGAGTAATATAATACTCTAAAGCTATTTTGCCTAATATGATAGGCACTTTACACAGATGGCTACTTAAATATAAAATGTAAATTTGTTAAAACCAAATAAAGTTTAAAAATCATTCCTTTGGTGGCACTAGCCATATTTCAAGTGCTCAAGAGACATATGCATTTCCACCATCATAGAAGTTGTATTGAGCTGTGCTACTAAAGGGTAAAGAATTACATTCTAATTTAAATTTTGCTTGAAGATGGAAAACAATTTTCCACCTTTAAATGCACAGAAATACCTTGGTTATGTACTTTCCCCAAAACTTGGAAGCCAGCATGAATGGTTCTGAATGATCAAAGACAAAGGTAATTGTTAGATTAATTATGATAAACACATGACAAAACCTGCTAATTTTGCGTTAATAAATTTCCACTTTTATGTAATATTTGATTTAACAGTGATAAATTACAGCTCCCAATGCACCTCTGCAAAAATTCCTATCTCCAAAATTGTAAGTTATGAATCTTCTCTTTCCTTTATAAAAACATGGAGGAAAATCAACAAATGGAACACCAAAATTAAATTAGCATGTACAATTTGTGCATGAACAAATGTTTCATAACTACTAAGAAAAATATAATTACTTTGTTATGCTACAGTTCTATGTAGAAATAGAAAAACAAAGAAATTCCACATTTTGGCTTACATCTTTTTTTAGAAATGGAAATCTGTATTTAAATTTCAAAACAGTTAATTTAACTTCTAGCTATCTTTCAAAGACAAAAATGATTGAGTTTACATTTTAAACCTACAGAAAACAATTTATAAACCACAAGAAATAGAATAGGGCAAGGTGTCGATGAGAAGCAACGCTAATACAAATGTTCTTAAAAAGAGAACATTTAACAGAACAATTGAAACACTATCATTCTCCACAGTAAAGCAAATGACTATTATTTTCCTCAATATCAATACACATGTATGTATTACTATAATTTTAAGTTATTAAATACGGTATGGGACAGAGTTCTGTCCTCTAAACCATATTTTCATGAAAAATTAGTAAGTTGTTAATATAAATAAATTTGCATTTCTCCTTCAAACAGATAATTTTCCTTTCTGTTGGTAATGAAAATTTTTCACAAACTGTAGTTTTGTTTCTATTCCTATTTTGTTTTTTGTGTTTTTGACTCTCAGTTTTGCCTTCTATTTTTAATTGCCTAAGGATCATATTACATTACAACTAGAGTAAAACTGAACAGTACAAATAATATCAATCATGGTACTTCTATAGAAACAATTCTCTCAATGATATTTTCAAAATATAGCATTATTCTTTATTAACATATATTGCAAATGTGTTTTTTCTAAGCTAATACAATACATATTATTTAAAGCAATGTAATGAAATTTAGCATTATTTCCAACAATTTTAATAATTATATGTACAAATAAGGATGGGTATAGTGATCAAAGGGATGAATTATAATATATAATTGGAAATCAATTTGAATAGAGATAGTTTAAATATGTTTCTATATGCCAATATATGAGAACAAATTTATGAGACTCTCACAGTGTCAATTATTATGAAAGAATACGGTATATTGACGTTTAGTTTGTAAATTAGCTAATTTCATCACACTTAAAAATGCTTTCCAGACAACAGCATCTTTTCCACTCAAAATTTTAGTTACTCAACAGGACTTCCTTCCATTTGTGAATATAAGTTTGCAATTTTTAAAATAGCTGCATGCAGCCCATTCTTAGCAATGTTCCAAATTTAATGCACTTACATCTATATTTGAATGGAAGACTTATGATTTTGATTTTCAGATTAAGTAATGATTAAACCCTGTTCAGTCTTTTCAACATAAACAACCTAGATTAGCTATTTGAAGCTCACAAAAAAAGCGATGATTACAAGTGAAAGTATAAAAGCCTTTTTTGTGCTGGATATGATGCAATAAAATGCATATTTATTCATATATAAATAGCATCAGTGGTTTCTCTTTCTATGGACAATTTATGTCCCAGCCATCTACTAAAGTGTTATTTATCCTTAATAGGTTGACAAGTACTTAGGCTTGGATTTTAATACTTAATACAGTTTTAACTCTTGGCAAATTGAAGCACTCCTTCAAAATCTGAAATATATATATGCATATTAAGTTGAACTATTTATTGAAAAATCTTGAATTTTCTAAAATATTATAATTGTCAAAAGTCACAAAATGTCAATTACTTTCTCCTTTAACCCACCTATGATATATTTAATATTTATAGTTATGTTTTAACTAAAATATTAGTTAAATATTTAACTAATTAAATTAAATTCGACTAATTTAATATTTAAATTTAAATATGTTTGTTAAATAATATTAAATATTAAATAATTTTAACATTTAAATGTATATGCAAAATTTGAAATACTTTTAGCTAATTATTCAGAAAGTGGAACAAGCTATGTCTTACTTTATATGAAATATATTCTTTGGAAGATATCTAACTTAGTCAAATATGCTATTTTTACATATTTTTCTCATTTATATTTAGTCAGTTCAGTGATACTCCTATAAAATCATAAAAATTGTCCATCTTATTATCATTTTTATAGCTTACAGAAGTAATATAGAAGGTCTTTTAGTATTGCATGAGTTAATTGAGGAAAATATACACTACGTGGCTAGGTAAATACTGAAATTAATACTCTAGAAACAGATTATAACAATTTTAATCTAATAAAAGTAAGAATCAGATAAAAACAGAAGTCTGACTTGTCCCTAAATTCAAAAGTTTAGGCCAACAAGCCTGATATTAACTGAGGGCATACTGTGAACTGTGTCAAGTACTTCCTATATTTTAACCTGCAGGAAGTCTTCTCACTCATTTTACAGAAAAAATACTTAATCGTAGCAACTGCTAGCAAATTCTTTTTCTTTTTGTTTTTCTTCTTTTATGTCTGCCTCACTGGCATGTGGAGCTCCTGGACCAGGGATCATATCCAAGCCACAGCTGCAGCCTATGCAGCAGCTATGGCAACACCAGATCCTTTTAACTCACTGTGCAGGGCTGGGGAATGAGATAGCATCCTAGCACCGCAGAGATGGTACCGATCCCTCTGCACCACAGTAGGAACTTTTAGAACAGTGTTTTTGACTTTGCATGTGCTGTGAGAAATAGCTTTCAAAACATGGAAACACAAATGTTATTCTGGCTGAAGTTGAGTGAGCATCTTTCAAAGCCAATCCCCAGCAAGTACTCCCTGAGGGACATCCTAGGAAGTTTTTTTTTTTTTTTTTAAGTCACAGTAGAAACTATGCCCATAGCAGTTCAAGTGGAAAATTAATATCTTTGCAATTGCCAACAATATCTAAAATTGAGAGATCATAAAGAATTGAAGAATGACATAGTGGTTTGTATTAGTCCCATTTAAGAATTTTCTTCAAAGATACTATCATTTCAATTGAAATATTTATATGATAAAATAAGTTTTTCTACTTAATATTTCTCCCTTATATTTTAAACAAATATGTATTTGTAACACAACATCAAACTGTTTTCCAGAGGGCCATTGATGTTCAAATTATCATGCCATAAATATTATTTTATCATCAGGAACTTTTAGATAATTGTTAAAAATATTAAACTCTCTTGACATTAATACTTTACAGCTATGCTTTCATGTATAAAGTGTTGCCAAATAGTGCAATTTATCACTTCAATAAAGACATTTCTTTCACTGTGATGGGTAAATATTTCCAAGTAAGCATCACAAAAATTTTGCAAATAAAGCTATCTTGTATTTTTGGTGATATATTTAAAGCTTTGAATATGATCAAGAGGACTACAAAACTGACTCAAGGAAAACACATGTAAAACTTAAAAAGAATGCTAAATTAGGAGGCATGATCTAAAATTAGAAAACTAGTCATAAGTGTAAGCAAATGGAGAACATAAGTTATCCAAAAATCAAATTAGATAATTGCCTCTATAGATTGCATTCAGAAGTAGAGAGGAAAGATGCTAATACAGATACTGGCATTTAAAATAAAGAGGCATTTTCTTAATATTTGGAACATTTCGTCTAAATAAGTGAGGTAATGGAAACTTAGAATAGATTCAGAGTCAAAAGCAGAATATGAGTAACCTTCAGTATAATGGACTTAAACGCACCTTTTTCTATAAATATTGCTAGCATTTTTTCCTTGTCTATAAATTTTCATTTGATCCTGCCTATCATTCAGATATGGGCCGATAATACTTGCAAAATAACTTATTTAAGCACGCTTTAGACAATTTCAGTTTAACTCTGTCACATCTTCAGAAGTGTAAAGAAAACACAGACAGCATTTTTCATAAGGCACACTATAATTTTTCACTAAACATAAAAATGTTGCATTTTATTCATCATGCACAAAGACAATATTACTAAAGCACATACGATAACTTCAAATATTCATATAATTTCTTTATACCCATGTAAAATAGTGTACACTCTCCTTAGAATTTTGGATTAGATTTTTAAAAAGTGGAAAAAAGAAAGTAAGACAATCCATTACTTGGAGAAAGGAGAATTACATACTATTGTGAGGACAAGGAAAAATAGACTAAAGCCACATTTTGAGTAAAACAAAAATGTCATTACTCTTAACTCTAGATATTTTGTTTATGAAGAATAAATTCCTATTTTAGCTTATCAGAGGCTTTGATTTAAAATCTATTTGACTTATTTATTTATTTATTTATTTATGTCTTTTTGCCTTATCTAGGGCCGCACCCACGGCATATGGAGGTTCCCAGGCTAGGGGTCTAACAAGAGCTGTAGCTGCCGGCCTTCACCACAGCCACAGCAATGTGGAATTCGAGCCGCGTCTGCAGTCTACACCACAGCTCATGGCAACGCCGGATCCTTAACCCACTGAGCAAGACCAGGGATCGAACCGGCAACCTCATGGTTCCTAGTCGGATTCATTAACCACTGAGCCACGACGGGAACTCCAGGCTTTTAAGTCCCTTTAAAATGTTTATAATGAGTAGGCAAAAGTTAGAACATGTACTTACACAGATAATTAGAACAAAATTCAAGTGAAGATATTTCCCAGTTTACAGCCTTCCAACAACTTCCCACTGTACACAGAATAAATCCTAGCTTTAAATAGGCTGGCAGTGTCATCTAAAATTTTCTCCCGAATTCATCCTCGATTCTCATCATATAAAACCCTCTCCATCCTCTAGTCCATAGCTCTTTCTCATCCCCAGCCCTATGTGTTTTGCCTTACATTTCCTATTCTTGTTTGACTATACTTTCTTTTTTTTCTTTCCTTTCCCTTTCTTTCTTTCCTTTTTCTTTTTTTTTTTTTTGCCTTTTGAGTCTCAGAATAATAGTTAACTTCTCAAGAGGCATTCCATAACTCTATAACCACTGTTTTAGTTAGATATATTTGATACCGCATTCTTTCTCTACTCAAAGACATTTATCTTGATTTGCTGTTATGTTACAGGCTTTTGTGCTTTTTCAAATGGTGCAGCCCTTTGTGACAACATGGCCATAAGTTTTCTTAGACCATAACTCATTTTTAAATAGCACAGCATTTATTATTTTTTAAATCATATTTTCTGGAAATATTTTGAAGTGAGGAAATTTCCCATAATAATCCTGAGTTCTAACTTTACTCAAACCCCAGAAAATCTCACACTACTGAACTAGCACTTCTCATAGAGTAGCAGCTATATCTATGAAGGGACAGTTTTCAACCCATAAAGGATCCCCCACTCTTATATCTCTGAAATTGTTGAACTCACTCCTCTGTGGCCTCTTTATCTGAATAAGGACTTGCACTTCTTACCATTGGTTTCTCCATTTATTAATAGTGTGATAATGACCTGTTTTTTTCATCACTGTAATGTGACATCTTCTTCAATAACTTATATGCATGTAGTGGCTTGCATGCATTCTATAAATATGTATTCAATGAACAAGTGAAAGATGAAATTATTATTCCATAATCTAAAAATAACTCTTCTAAATTCTAGGCTGGTAGAACTGAAATGAAACTTATGATTAAATTGTGCTATGCTAATAAAAACTAATAAAACTTTCCCTTCAGAAGCTATTTATAATGATTACTGACCTCTCCCAGCTATACATTTCCTCTACCAGCTTTTTTTTCACTAGAAAACAAAACATTGCTTATCCATTATTTCAGTTTACTGTCTAAGTTTCTTTTTTTTTTTTGAGACAAATATGATTTCTTTATCCTGCTTACATATTTACTCCTATAGGTAATTCACATCCTATATCCTAAAGCCTAAAAAAATCACAAAAACAAATATACAAGTGGGAAAGTGGCCACAATGTTAGAGGGATACAGTGCACCAGCCTTTTATTTTTTATATCCTCTACATCTTCAGATTGTTAGGAAACTAGATTTCCTGTTTAAAAAAATGATTGAGATCAGCATTTGTAAAAACCTGTTAAACATGAAGAATTGGTTAGAAAATTTCCACCTAAATTACCCTATACCACAATGCTGAATAAGTAGTTGCCCATACACAAATGGTATCAAGATCAACCCACAAGAGCTGCCTTTTGATAATACCAACTTAGGTTAGAGATAATTTATCTTAAGGATGATACAATAGAAAAAAATTCATACCTGCAACAAGTACTTGGTTAACATCTATGAGGTGCCAGGCACTGTCCTATGCATTTAGAAAGCAAAGGTGAAAAAGGAATTCCTATTCTTTGTTCTTATGAATCTTAAACAGGAATATATAGTTTACGAAAAATTGCCTCTTAACAAGTGAAGAGTTATCCTTCAGTCTCATTTCAGGAAGAACATCAGTGTGCACATGATTCTGAACATGACTGAAATAGATGATCCAAAAACTACATAAATAAGTTAGTATGAATATTAGAAAACAAAAATTATTAAATCAAGTAAAAATACAGTTATCAGTAAAGGGATAACAATGAAAATGTAAAATATGACATCAACAAAACAAAGGTGGGAAAAGAGTAAAAAATGCAGATGTTCTAGAATGTGCTTGAAATTAAAGGACTACAAGTTCTAAAAATTAATATAGTTATAGGTCAACATATATAAACCCCATTGTAACCATAAATCAAAAATCTGCAATAGATACACAAAAACAAAGATAAATGAACATAAGCATACCAATAAACATCAAATTACAAGTAAAGAAACTAAAAGAAAAAAGAACGGGAAGACCTAAAAAATAACCAGAAAACAGGTAATAAAACGTCAATAAGTCTATACCTATAAATAATTACTTTAAATGTCAATGGACAAAGTGCTCTAATCAAAAGACATAGGATGGGGAGTTTCCATTATGGCTCAGCAGTAATCAACCTGACTAAATTCCGTGAGCTGTGTTGTAGGTCACAGACGCAGCTTGGATCCTGCATTGCTGTGGCCATGGCATAGGCTAGTGTCTACAGCTCTGATTTCACCCACAGCCTGGTAACTTCCATATGCCATGGGTGCAGTCCTAAAAAAAAAAAAAAGACATAGGATGACTTGTTGAATAAAAGTACAAAATTAATCTATATGTTGCTTATAAGACAATCACCGCAAAACTAACTAATTATATATACACAGACTGAAGGTAAAAGGAAGGAAAAAAATATTTCATACAAAAGGAAATGACAATAAAGCACAGGTAACAAAACATTTCAGGCATAAAAGACTTTAAAACAAGTTTAGACAAAATGGCAGAGTAGGAGGACCTTGAGCACACCAAAATCAAAACTAACTACTGAACAATTATTGATTAAAAAGACTAGAATCTACCAAAAAATCTGCAACCAAGACATAAAAAGAAACCATGAGGCAAGGGGCACACGTGATATAATCAAATCCCATGCCATCTGGGAGGGCAACACAAAGTTGGAGAATACTTATAGAGCAAAAATTATCCCACAGGAGTGAGATAACTCACATGAGGCTCCCCAGTCTAGGAGTCAAGGATTGGGAGCAGGATCCCCCAGATCATTTGGATTTGAAGGCCAGTAGGTCTTAATTGAAGGAGTACCACAGGACTGGAGGAAACTCCATTCTTGAAGGGTACACACACGTCCTGCATAAACTGGATTCCAGAACAATAGTGGTGACTCCATAGGACCCTGAGCCAAAACTACCCTCTGTTCTTGAAGGCTCTCCTGGGGAGGCAAGGAGCAACTGTAGCTGTCTCTGGGGTTATAAAATCCAGTGGCAGGAGTTCCCATTATGGGGCAGTGGAAATGAATCTGACTAGGAACCATAAGGTTGCAGGTTTAATCCCTGGCCTCACTCAGTGGGTAAAGGATCCAGTGTTGCTGTGAGCTGTGGTGTAGGTTGCAGATGTGGCTCGGATCTGGTGTTGCTGTGGCTGTGGTGTAGGCCAGCAGCTGTAGCTCTGATTAGACTCCTAGCCTGGGAACTTCCATATGCTGTGGGTGTGGCCATAAAAGGACAAAACACACACACACAAAAAGAAAGCCAGTGGAAGACATAGCATGGACCTATGTGAATTCTGGATGGAGACAGACATTTTGGATCCTAGGCATTGAGAACTATAAGCTCAGTGTTGGATGCCTGAGGCCAAAACACCAACATGGTAGTAACGCAGTCCCACCCATCAGTATACAAAATGCCTAAAGGCTTCTTGAACACACATTCACCTATAGGCATGTCCCTTGAATGGCCCTGCCCACCAGAGGGGCAAGATCCAGCTCCATCCACCAATTGGTAGTCACCCGCCCCTCCAATCCAGAAGTTACACAAACCTCTAAATGAAGCTCACTCATCAGGGGTGAACCATGGAAACTACAGTCCAACAGCTTGCAGAACTGAGTTCTCAAATGCAGCTTAGAACCTACTCTGGGAGCAGTTGGTCCCTGGCCCTTGGGTAATAAGACAGGACTGTATTACTGGGTAACAGAGGACATTTCTTACAGAAGGCCATTTCTCTATTGTAAAGAAATCATAAATAGGCTACTATATACATAAAAATACTAATATGGATTTAAAGAAAATGAAATGTCAAAGGAATATGTTTCAGATAAAAGGACAAGATAAAACCCCAGAAGAACAACTAAGTGAAGTGGAGATAGCCAATCTTCCAGAAAAAGAGTTCAAGGTAATGATCATTAAAAAGATCCAAGAATTTGGTAAGAGAATGGATGCAATGTGTGAGTTATGACAAGAATTTTTAGTAAAGAGTAATGGAATATACAGAACAACCAAACAGAGTTGAATAATACAATAATTGCAATGAAAAATAATACACTGGAAGGAATCAATAGCAGAACAAATAAGGTGAAGAATTAATCAAGGAACTGGGAGATAGAGTGGTGGAAATTACTGCCACAGGACAGAATAAGAAAAAACGAAGGCAAAGAAATGAGAATAATTTAAGAGACATCTGGGACAATGTCTAATGCAACAATATTCACATGATAGGGGTCCCAGAAGGTGAAGAGGAAGAAAAATAGCCTGAAAAAAATATCTGAAGAGATAACAGTTGAAAACTTCCCTAACATGGGAAGGGGAATAGTCACCCATATCTAGGAAGAAGAGAGGTCCATACAGATAAATCCAAGGAGGAACCTGCCAAGAAACATAGTAATAGAATTTATAAAAATTAAAGACAAAGCAAAAATATTAAAAGCAACAAGATAAAAGGAACATAAAACATACAAGGGAATCCTTATAAGACTGGCAGCTGATTTTTCAGCAGAAACCTGGCTTGCCAGAAGAGAGTGGCATGATACATTTCAAGTGATAAAAGGTAAAAACATGCAACCAAGAATACTCTATCCAGAAGGTTATCATTCTGATTTAATGGAAAAGTCAAAAGCTTTACAGATTAGCAAAAGCTAAAAGAATACAATAGTACCAAATCATCTCTAAAACAACTGCTAAAGGATCTTCTCTAATAAGAAAAAAAAGGCCACAATGAGAAACAAGAAAATTACAAAATGAGAAAGCTTATCAGTAAAGGCTAAATACTGTAAAGGTAGGAAATCATCCACACAAAATATGATATCCAAATCAGTAATCCTGATGGGAAGAGGGTAGAAATGCAGGATAGAAAGCCCAGAAATAGTCCCAAGTACATATGGCCAATTAATCTATGACAAAGGAGGTAAGAATGTACAACAGAGAAAAGAGAGTTTCTTCAATAAGTAGTGTTGGAAAAACTGAAAAGCTAGATGTAAAAGAATGAAATTAGAACATTCTCTAACACCATGCAAAAAGTAAACTCAAAATGGATAAGACCTACATGCAAGACCAGTTAATATAAAACATCTAGAGGAAAACATAGGCAGGACATTCTTTGACATGAAACACAGCAATATCTTTTTGGATCCATCTCCTAGAGTAACAGAAATAAGAACAAAAATAAACAAATGTAAACTTAATTAAACTTAAAAGCCTTTTCACAGCAAAAGAGACCATAAGTGCAACTAAAAGACAACGTACAAAATGGTAGAAAATAGTTGCAAATGATGCAACCAACAAGGAACTGTTCTCCAAGATATGCAAACAGCTCATACAATTCAATCACAAAATATATATATATATATGAAAATAAAAAAATTGTCAAAAGATTTAAAATAGACATTTCTCCAAAGAAGACCTAAGATGGCCAAAAAGAACATGGAAAGATGCTTAACATCACTAATTATTAGAGAAATTCATATCAAAACTACAGTGAGTTACACCAGTCAGAATGGCTATCATCAAAATTCTACAAATAATAAATGCTGAGGAGGATGAAGAGAAAAGTGAACACTCTTACACATTTGGTGCAATGTAAATTTGTGCAGTTACTATGAGAACAGTATGGAGGTTCCTTGACAAAGTAAAATAACGCTACCATATGATACTCCAATCCCACTCCTCATCATACATCTGGAGAAGACCATAATTTGAATAAACACATGCACCCCAGTGTTCATAGCAGCACAGCTTACAATAGTCAGAACACATGACCAACCTAAATGTCCAACAACAGAGGAACGGATAAAGACAATGTGGTACATATATACAATGGAATATTGCTCAGCCATAAAAAATAATGAAACAATGCCATTTGCAGCAACATGGATAAACCTAGAGACTATTAAGTGAAGTAAGTCAGACAGAGAAAGACACATACAATTTATGTGGAATCTAAAAAAAGATAGAAATGAACTTAACAGAAAAAGATTCACAGACCTAGAAAACAAACTTGTAATTACCAAAGTGGAAAGGGGAATGTGGGAGATAGATATTAGCAAATTGGGATTAACACACTACTATATAAAAGGAGATAACCAACAAGGATCTACTGTATAGGATAGGGAACGATACACAGTATTTTGTAATACTCTACAAGGGAAAAGAATCTGAAAAGATATGTAAATATATATAATATACATATTATATATATATATATGTATATATATACATCACTGTATCATACAACTGAAACTAATACAATATTGCAAGTCAACTATATTTCAGTTAAAAATAAAAATGAACAGGAAGATGCAGAAAGAACACATAGATATTCTGCATACCTTTGCCCAGCTTCTCCTGATGATACCATCATACTTAATTATAGTTCAGTATTCTACAAGGAAATTGACATTGGTACCATCTACAGCCCTTTATTAGATTTCACCAGTTTTACATGTACTCCTATCTTGTGTGTGTGTGTGTGTGTGTGTGTGTGTGTGTGCGTGCGCGTGCAAGTGCACAGGCTGGTAGATTTTGTAACCACCACCACAATCAAGGTACAGAACAAGTCCCTCATCACAAAAGTCTCCCTCATACTACACTTCATAATCTTACTCACTGCTACCTTCTGCCATCCCAAACCCCTAGCCATCACTGACCTCTGCTCCATCTCTCTAATTTTGTAATTTCAGGAACGCTATACAGATGGAGTCACAACATTTTGAGATTACCTTATTTCCCTCATCAGAATTTCCTGGAGATGAATCCAGGTGTTTGTATGCTAAAGTTTATTCCTTTTTCTCCCTGAATAGGACTTCATGGTATGACCATATCACAGGCATTTTGTCCTCTCACTTACTCAAGAACACTTGGGTTATTTTCAGTTTGGGACTGTTATGAATGAAGCTGCTATGAACATTCATGCAATGGTTTTTAAATGGACAATTTTTTTTTCTTTTCTTTGGAATAAAGGTTCAGAAATGCAATTGTTGGGTTCTATGTCAAAAGCATACTTAGTTCTTAAAGAACCTAACAAACTGTTTTCCAGTGTATCAGTGATATTTTATATACCCAATATGAGTACTCCATTCTCTTTGCATCCACATTAGCATTTAGTGTTGTCATTTTTTTTTTTTTTTTTGGCTGCACACATGGCATGAAGAAGTCCTCAGGCTGGGGGTTGAACCCTAGCCGCATCAGTGACAACGACAAATCCTTTACACTCTGAGCCACCAGGAAACTCCTCATCATCTTTTTTTTTTTAATATAAATGTTCTAATAGGTATACAGTAATAACCACTATGGTTTTAGTTTGAATTTTCCTAAAGACAAACGACATTGAATATCTTCTCATGCACTTACTTGCTATCCAAATACCCTCTTTGATCAAAAAAAGAAAAGAAAAGAAAAGAAAAAAGCACAAAGAGAAAACAAAATCCATAACAAAAGAAAAAGAAGGGCACTCTATAATGATAAAATATCAATACATGAAGAAAATATTCTTTCTTTAAGAAACATACAACAGATACAGGTACATATAAATATATAAAGAAAATATCAACAGGCATAAAATTAGAGACTGGAAATAGTATAATAACAGTAAGAGACTTTAACTCCCTACTAACATTAATGGATAGATCACCCAGACAGAAACCAATAAGGCAAGTGTTCTTAAATGACACAACAGGCCAGTTGGACCTAATAGATAACTTTAGGACATTATATCAAAAAATAGCAGAATACACATTATTTTCAAGTGAACACAGAACATTCTCCAGGATAGATCATGTGCTTGGCCACAAAACAAGTCTCAAAAAAATAAGAAGATAAAAATTATACAAAGCATTTTTCTTACTGCAATGGTATAAAATTAGAAATCAGCTACAGGGAGGAAAAAAAAAATAGAGACCAGAAAATATGTTACTAAAGAACCAATGAGTCAATAAAAAATTCAAAGAGAAAGTAAGAAAATATATTAAAACAAATTAAGATGGAAGTCCATAATTTATGGGATGTAGCAAAAGTATTTCTTAAGGAGAAGTTTATAGTGATACAGGTTTACCTCAAGAAACAAGAAATATATTAAATGAAAACCATGAACTTCCAACTACAATAATTAAAAATAGAAGAACAAAGTTCAAAGTCAATACAAGGAAGGAAATAGTAAATATCAGAGGTAAAATAAATAAATAAAATAGGGATTAAAAAATCAACAGAAAAGATCAATGAAAACAGGAGCTCATTCTTTGAAAAAAAAAATTGATAAAACTTTAGCTAGACTCAAAAAAGAGAGGACTCAAATAAACAAATAAATAATGAAAGAAGATAAATAGTAACTGATACCACAGAGATACCAAAAAAAGAATACTATGAACAGTTACATGCCACAATTTGGAAAGCCTAGAAGAAATAGACAAATTTCTAGAAACATACAACCTGTGAAGACTGAATCAGGAAGAAACAGACAATCTGGTAGTGATACAGAATTTGTAATAACAAAGTTCGCAGCAGCAAAAATACAGGATTGGATGTCTTCACTGGTGAACTGTAGCGAACATACAAAGAAAAGAGAATATCTATCCAAATTAATCTAAAAAATGTAAAAGAATGAAACACTCCCAAATTCATTCTACAAATCCACCATTACCATGATCCAAAACCAGACAAAGACACTATACAAAAAGAAAATACAGGCCAATATCTCTGATGAATATACATGCAAAAATCTTCCACAAAATATTAGCAAATGGATTTATAAATATATATTTATATGTATATATATTTATATATATAAAGGATTATACAACATGACTAAATGGTATTTAGTCAAGCAGTGCCAAGATGTTTCAATACCTCCAAATCAATCAATGTGATACACTGCATTATCAAAAGAAAGAATAAAAATAACACTATCATCTCCTTAGAGGCAAACAAAAGCATTTGACAAAATTTAACATCGTTCATGATAAAAGCTGTCATCAAAACTGGTATAGAAGGAGCATATCTCAACACAATAAACACATAGCTAACACCATAGTCAATGGTGAAAAGCTGAAAGTTTTTCCTCTAAAATAAGAAACAAGCAATGATGACACTCTCACCACTTCTACCTAACATAATATTCAAATTCCTAACAAAAGCAATCAGAGAAGAATAAGAAGTCAAAAGAATCCAAACTGGGAAAGGAAGAAATAAAATTATCACAGTTTGCAGAAGACTTGGTACTACAGAAATAACTAGAAAGCATCCACCAAGAAACTGTTAGAACTACAAAGGTATTCAGTAATATTGCTGGATCCTAGATTAATATATAGCAATCTGTTAGTTTTCTAAACTCTAATTGTGAGCTATCAGAAAGAGAAGGAAGACAAAAATTAAATTTTAAATCACAACAAAAAGAATAAAATACCTGTGAATAAACATGACCAAAGAAGTGAATGACCTATAGTTTGAAAACAATAAACCATTTATGAAGGTATTTTAAAATAAAACAAAGAAATGGCAAGATATCTTGTGTTCTTGTTCTGGAAGAATTAACAGTGTTAAAATATGCATACATCCAAAGCAATCTATAAGTTTAATGCAATCCCTATCAAAGACCCATGACATTTTTCACAAAACTAGAAGAAATAATCATAAAATTCAGTTGCAATCACAAAAGATTACACATTACCAAAACAATAGTAGGAAAAAAAGAAGAAAGCTGGAGGTTATCACCCTCTGAGATCTCAGACTATACTATAAAACTATAGCAATCTAAAACCAGGCACAAAATACAGACAAAATACTGGCACAAAAAGAGACATAGATTAATGGAACAGAATAGAGTGCCAAGAAATAAAACCATGCGTCTTTTATCAATTAATTTTCGACCAAGAAGGCAAAAATATACAATGGAGAGAAGATGGTCTCTTCAATAAGCGGTGTTGAGAAAATTGGACAGCTACATAAAAAAGAGTAACACTCCAGTATAAAAAATGACTGGCCAACACGCCTGCTGTATAGCACAGGGAATTCTACCCAATTTTCTGTGACAATCTATATGGGAAGAGAATCTGAAAAAGAATGAATCTATGTATAACTGAATCACTTTATTGTACAGCAGAAATAATCACAACATTGTAAATCAACTATACTTGAATACAACCTTAAAAAAAGAAAAAAAGAACATTGCCTCACACCAGATACAAAAATATACCCAAAATGGATTAAAGAATTAAATGTAAGCTCTTGAAACCATAAAACTTATAGAAGAGAATATAAGTGGAACATTCTTTGTCACAAATCACAGCAGCAATGTGAATGGATATAGAGAATATTACATTTAGTGAAGGAAGTCACACATAGAAAGGGAAATACTCTGTTATTACTTTCAGAATCTAAAATTAAAATGAATGTATAAAACAAAACAGAAATAGACTTATAGAGAGCAAACTAGTGGTTACCAGTGGGAAAGGGGAAGATGGCAGAGGTAAGATAAGAATATGGCATAAAAACCATACAAACTACAATGTATAAAACAAGCAACAAAGATACATTGTACAGCACAAGAATTATACTCATTATTTTGAAATAATTTGAAATAGATTATTATCTATAAAATTATTGAATCATCATGTTGTGTATCTAAAAGTAATATGTCAATGAAAAAGAATTAATGAAAGTTTAGCTGATAGTGATGGCCATTCAGAGGAAGATACCGTGAGTCTGGAATAAGAAAATGAGCAGAACAGGTGAAAAGACTTGAGACAAGATGAATTTATGATGTTTTGTTTCAGAGTTCCCATTGTGGCACAGCGGAAATGAATCTGACCAGTATCTATGAGGAAGCAGATTTGCTTCCTGGCCTCACATTAGTGGGTTGGGAATCTGGTGTTGCTGTGAGCTCTGGTGTAGGTCACAGATGTGGGCTTGTATTTCACGTAGCTATGGTGTAGGCCAGCAGCTGTAGCTGTGATTTGATCTCTAGCCTGGGAACTTCCGTATGCGGTGGTTGTGGCCATAAAAGGAAAAATAAAAAAAGATGTTTTGTATTAATGATGAGTTTATTATGAAGGAGGTGCTAGGCAGAAAAATGTTGGCTCTTTTTTTTTATAAAATTTACATGTTTGGCGTTCCCATCGTGGCGCAGCAGAAACGAATCCAGCTAGGAACCACGAGGTTTTAAGTTCGATCCCTGGTTTCGCTCAGTGGGTTAAGTATCCAGGGTTGCCATGAGCTGTGGTGTAGGGCACAGACACAGCTCGCATCCCACGTTGCTGTGGCGTAGGCCGGTGGCTACAGCTCTGATTGGACCCCTAGCCTGGGAACCTCCATATGCCATGGGTGAAGCCATAAAAGGACAAAAAGACAAAAAAAAAGTACATGTTTAACAGACTTTGGGGTCAATAATTTAGCTATTTAGTTGGAAATACATATTTCTAAAGCTCAGAAGAGAAACATAAGTTGTAGATTATAATTTTACTAATTCCTTTAAGATAAATTTGGATAAATAGAAGGAACTGATGCTAATTTCTCAAATTACTAAAATTTCTAAATTTATAAAATTTCTTCTCTTATTTATAAAATAAGAATTTTCCATCAATCACTGACTCTCTTGTTTCAGATTTTAATAAGGAACTTCCTATATTTCTACACTTACTATCTGTTCCATGGCTTCTTACTGATTTGATGCTTTCCTTTCAGTCTTGAATGATTTATATATACTGTATCCCTGTGAACCATGATTAAACATTTAAATTTTAACTCAGATATTGTTCCTGCAGAAATAGTTTCCTGAGCTCCTAGGTTAGGGAAAGGCCTGCTCACCAAAGTACTAATGCTGTAATTACACTAATATATTTTATTTAAAATTTTGGACATTTGATTGTTTCATTTTCATTATTATTAACAATTCCAGATAAACAACTTCAAAATTAAATTTTTCCAGATAACTGTGATAATTTAATAATAATAAAAAATGTGTCCATGGAGTTTCTGTCGTGGTGCAGTGGTTAACGAATCCGACTAGGAACCATGAGGTTGCGGGTTCGATCCCTGGCCTTGCTCAGTGGGTTAAGGATCTGGCGTTGCTGTGAGCTGTGGTGTAGGTTGCAGACGCGGCTCGGGTCCCACGTTGCTGTGCCTGTGGTGAAGGCCGGCAGCTACAGCTCCTTTTAGACCCCTAGTCTGGGAACCTCCATATGCCATGGATGTGGCCCTAGATAAGGCAAAAAGACAAAAAAATAAAAAATAAAAATAAAAAATAAAATTGTGTCCAAACAGATTGCATATTTTAAGGCTTAATATACCATAAATATAGCTCACCTGAAAAGTGGTATTAATTTAGACTCTCTAAAGCATATTTAAATATTTAAATGGAATATTTTAAATACTCCATTTCATTTGGGAAATTTGTAAATTTTTAACCATTTTCTACCAGAGATTTTAAATTTTTTCTTTTAAAAGATGAATGTATGCAGTAAATATATTAACATTATTTTACATGTACTAAACTACCTTAGCTTATTATTTTATTAGAAATAAATTTTTAAATGATTTTTTTAATTTTTTCCGTTATAGTTGGTTTACAGTATTCTGCCATTTTTCTACAGTACAGCAGGGTGACCCAGTCACACACACATATATATATTTTTTTCACACATTACCCTTTATCACGCTCCATCATAAGGAACTAGATACAGTTCCCAGTGATATACAGCAGGATCGCATTGCTTATCTATTCTAAAGACAATAGTTTGCATCTATTAACCCCAGATTCCCAGTTCATTCCACTCCCTCCCACACTTCCTTGGCAACCACGAGGCTCTTCTCTAAGTCCATGAGATTCTTTTCTGTGGAAAGGTTCATTTGTGCTGTATATTAGATGCCAGATATGTGAGATCACATGGTATTTGTTTTTCTCTTTCTGACTTACGTCACTTAGTATGAGTCTCTAGTTCCATCTATTTTGCTGCTACTGCCATTATTTTGTTCTTTTCTTAAAGCTGAGTAGTATTCCCAGTGTATATATACCACATCTTCTTAATCCCTTCATCTGTCGATGGACATTTAGCCATGTCTTGGCTATTGTGAATGGTGCTGCAGTGAACATACAGGTGCATGTATCTTTTTCAAGGAAAATTTTGTTGGGATATGTGCCCAAGAGTGGGATTGCTGGGTCATATTTAGTTTTCTGAGGTACCTCCATATTGTTTTTCATAGTGGTTGTACCAATTTACATTGCCACCAACAGTGTAGGAGGATACCCCTTTCTGCACACCCTCTCTAGCATTTGTTATTTGGAGACTTATTAATGATGGCCATTCTGACTGGTGTGAGGTGGTTTTCATTTGCACTCCTCTAATAATCAGTGATGCATGTGCTTTTGACCATTTGTATATCTTCTTTGGAGAAATGTCTATTCAAGTATTTTGCCCATTTTTCAATGGGGTTGTTGTCTTTTTTGCTATTAAGTTGTATAAGTTGTTTGTATATTTTAGAGATTAAGCACTTGTCAGATGCATCATTTGAAATTATTTTCTCCCATTCCACAGGTTGTTGTTTTTTTTTTTTAATTATTTCCTTTTCTGTGCAAAAGCTTTTCAGTTTGATTAGGTCCCTTCATTTATTTTTATTTATTTTTATTTTTTTGCCTTGGAAGACTGACCTAAGAAAACATTTGTAAGGTTGTTTTACCTATGTTCTCTTCTAGGAGTTTGATGGTGTCTTGTCTTACATTTAAGTCTTAAACCATTTCGTGTTGATTTTTGTACATGGTGAGGGTGTGTTCCAGTTTCATTGATTTACATGTGGCTCTCCGGTTTTCTGAGCACCACTTCCTGAAAAGACTGTCTTTTTCCCACTTTATATTCTATCCTCTTTTGTAAAAGATTAATTGACCATAGGTATCTGGGTTTATTCTCTATTCTGTTCCATTGGTCTGGATGTCTTTTTTGGCACCAGTACCATACTGTCTTGATTACTTTGGCTTTGTAATATTGCATGAAGTCTGGGAAAGTGATATGTCTCCTGCTTGGTTTTTGTTCCATAGGATTGCTTTGGCAATTCTGGGTCTTTTACAGTTCCATATAAATTTTTTGGATTATTTCTTCTAGTTCTGTGACAAATGTCATTAGTAATTTGATACAGATCACATTGAATCAGTAGATCACTTCAAGCAGTATGGGCATTTTTATATTAATTTTTCCAACCCAGGAGCATGGAATATCTTTCCATTTCTTTGAACCCACTTTAAATTCCTTGATTAATGTTTTATAGTACTCAGCATATAATCTTCCACTTCCTTGGTCAAGTTTATTCCCAGGTATTTAATTTTTTGTGGTGCAATTTTAAAAGTTACTCTATTCCTTTTCTAGTATTTCATATTTAGTATACAGAAATGCAACTGATTTCTGAACGTTAATCTTGTACCCTGCTAATCTGCGGAATTTGCTGATCAGTTCGAGTAGTTTTTGTGTGCTGTCCTTAGGGTTTTCTACATGTAGTATCATGTCATTTGCATACAGTGACAATTTTACCTCTTTGCTTCAAATTTGGATAACTTTTATTTCTTTTGTTGTCTGATTGCTGTGGCTAGGACTTCCAATATTTTGTTGAATAAAAGTGGTGAGAGTGGTCATATCTGTTTTATCCAGATTTTAGTGGGAAGGCTTTCAGATCTTCTCCACTGAGTATTATACTTGCTGTGGGTTTGTCATAAACGGCTTTATTATGTTAAGGTATGTTCCCTCTACACCCACTTTGGTAAGAGTTTTTATCATGAATGGATGTTGAAGTTTGTCAAATGCTTTTTCTGTATCTATTGAGATGATCATGTGGTTTTTGGCTTCTACTAATGTGGTGTATGACACTGATGGGTTTGCAGATATTGAACCATCCTGGTGAAACTGGTATGAATCCTACTTGGTTGTGTGTTTAACCTTTTTTATGTTGTTGGATTTGGTTGGCTAAAATTTTGTTGAGAATTTTTGAGTCTATATTCATCAAAGATATTTATATATTGATACATTTGGCATATAGTTCTCTTTTTTGGTAGTATCTTTGTCTGTATTTGTTACTAGGGTGGTGGCTTCATAGAATGTCTTTGGGAGTGTTCCTTCTTCTTCAGCCTTATGGAAAAGTTTAAGGAGGATGGGTAAAATTTCCTCTTTGTGAGTTTGGTAGAATTTGCATGTGATGCCTGCTGATCCTGGACTTTTATTTGAAGGGGTTTTTTAAATTACATAATCAATTTCATTTCTAGTGATTGGTCTGTTCAGTTGATCTGTTTCTTCTTGATTCACTTTTGCATGGCTGTATATCTCTAAAAATTTGACCATTTCTTCTAGGGTGTTACATCTGTTGGCATACAATTGTTCATAGTATTCTCTTTATTTATTTATTTTTTTTGTATTTCTTCAGTATCCGTTGAGATCTCTCCTTTTTCATTTCTTATTTTATTTGGGTTTTTTTCTCTACTCTTCTTCATAAGTATAGCCAGAGAAATACATTTTTTTGGTGATTCAAAATGTCAAAGTCTCTGAGAAGCCCTGAAATAGAGAATCTCCTGTAAGTTGACTTTATATTTTCTCTTGTTCTGATTTGCTTTGGGGAGGTTTTGATTTTTTGTCTTAACACAGAAGTTACTCCATGGAACTAGCTCTCTATTAGAAATAGCTTATTATGTAATTTTATATAGTAAGCGTTTTATATGTAAAATTTAGCAAATTTAAGAGTACACATAAAAATAATTATCAGAGCAATAGAATAAAATACAAGAGTCTCTAGCTAGCAATAAGTGGAGGAGACAATTTCCAGCAAAATATGTGGTCAAAGGATAAAACACTGTAGAGCTGTAAGATAGAATGAAAATGGAATGAGGTTTCTTGGATTGGGAACTTATATAGAGTTGTCATTTTATATTCATTAATTTATGGAGTTATTTTATTATTCGCTAACATTAAATTATAAATAATTCTGAAGGTCTTACTCTGATTAAAATGCTTACTAGAAAAGATGAGTATAATAGAGATTTCAAGTCCACACAGATCATATTTTTTGTTTTTACTCAAAAATATGAATTAAAAAATATTTGAAAAGCTTCCCTGAGAAGGTCTTGATGACAGTGATAAACACTTAGCAGTATGAACAATTTTATATTTCTCCTGAAAAGAATGTTTTGCTATCCTCATTCACTACTGACTTTTTTTTCTCTTTAACTCTTTGGGTAGTTTATTGGTGCTTTATATTCCTGTGTTTGAAGAATGCAAGTTAACCAAAGTATTTAAGTGTTGGAATAAATCATAGACCTCTTAAGCTGTACCTTTTAAATAAAAAAAATAATTTTAGTAGTGGAATGATAATTAAGAATTTTTCCTAAATTATTTTGCACTTTAGAATGTTGTTAATGTTGTTTTCTTAGTGAAGATGGAGATTGAATTAATCATATATGTATAAAAATCTCAAAATATAATTTGAAATAAATGGACATTCTAAAACATGTTTGTTTAGTTTTATATGTAGAATTATAATTAGATATTACAGTGCCACAGGAAAAACTTTTGGGTTTCTTTGAAATATGTAAGTAGGAATTGGGGACAAGAAGCAATGGGAAACACAAAGTCTTGCATGTTGGAGCAAAATGGGGATGGTGGTTAAAACACAACAGCCAGGTTTTTAATATTTTAAGATCTTTTTGTCTTGGTTTCTAATACATTTACATATAAATATTTCAGTGGATTTTAAGAACATGGGACATTTAAAACTTTTTTATATGATCTTACATCAGTGAAAATAATACCAATGTCAATCTAGTTTGTTTTCTGGTTGATTTTCTATGAACAATAACAATCTCTTTAATGCAGAATATCGTAGATATTCTACACCATAATACATAAATATCCAAACCACTAGATACATGGTGATTAGCGTGTACAAATGCATGTGTGTGTATGTTTATGTGCCTGTGTGAGAGACAAAAAGATAGAGATGGATGTAAATAGATACTGATGGTATTGAAAAGTAAGTTTTTATGCCTATGTAAAACTTTATTTTATTGTTTAAAATATAATAAAAGAAATAGTTTTCTCATTGTCACATTCACAAATTGTTTTAACTTATTTTCAGTAAACTCTAAAATAAAAATTGAGCATTAAAATTTGAATATATTGCAGTCTTATTCAAGAATCCAACAGAAAGCAGAGGACAGATATGTCAATATATTTGTCAATATATTTGTCTTCTGTTTTGACGTATATATTTATTCCATGCCTCATATATATATATTCCATGCCACTCTGATATATCAAGAAAATACCTCACTTCAATTTTTAACACATTTTCTGTTTGCTCTAGAAGAGCATGACACTCTAGAATATAATGGCTTCCTAATACATTTTTTCACTTCTTGATTTAATTTTAGTATTTATCTAATTAAAGAAAAAATAATGATAAAAAGTCAAATTGTTGAAGGGTCTATAAGATAAATAGTGCTTCTCACTTCCAACCTTTTTCATTCCTGATTCTTTTCAGAGGCAGATTCTTTCCATTATTTTAGCTTTTTACATTTGATATGTATTTACATATTTCTAAAAAATACGATTATATTGATATTTCTTAATTTTTTAGTTGTCTATATTATGCACTGACATATATATTATGTCCAGGTACATAACTCTCAATTGTTTGGTCTCATTTTTCAGCTTGAAATAATATTATCATGATTAGGTTCTAATTTCAGTTCCCATTTTCTTCTTAGCTTCTACTTAATTATTCACAAATTATTATTCATCATTTTTCTATGAATTTATTATTATTAAATTATAACAACTATGTGATGAGATTTAATTTTGAAGCTGTTTACCCAGCATTCTTAATGATAATAAGATTAAATAAACCTCATATCCAAAAACAAGTAACTGGTAAAATAAATTATGGCAAAATATCACATTAGAATATAATAGTTTTTGACATTTATTTTTAGAAAAATATCTGTAACATATTATAACAGGAAAGAAAGGATTTTAAGTAAAAGTTTCAGCATTAAATTAACAGTATTCTCCTTTTCTCTATCAACTTAGTTAAAAAAGGTAATTCATCTGATTTCTCCAAATCTTAACCAAAGTGTTTAATACATACTCATTTGACCACACAACTTGGGAAAGAAGAAAAGTCTATAGGAAGTAGTATTGTGAGGACACAATAAAAGGACACATTTTTAGCTTTTCCCATCACTTATTTGGTATTTACAAATATCCAATCACCCCACAGTTAGTCCTGGTGGGGTTTTTTTGTTTTGTTTTGTTTTGTTTTGTTTTCCTTTTTAGGGCCACACTCATGGCCTATGGAAGTTTCCAGGCCAGGAGTTGAATCAGAGCTACACTTGCCAGCCTAGGCCACAGCCAAAGCAATGCCAGATCTGAGCTGTGTCTGTAACCTACATCACAGCTCACAGCAATGCTGGATCGTTAACCCACTGAGAGAGGACAAGGATCTAACCCACAACCTCATGGTTCCTGGTTGGATTTGTTTTCACTGTTCCAAAATGGGAACTCCCCTGGTGGTTTCTGGATAGAATGTTATGTTATTAAGTGACTCCTCTTAGATGCAATGTGACAAGAGCCACTTGCTTTTGCTGTGGACCTTCCAGTAACACTGGCTACAATTTTTCTGCCTGAGAGTCCCCCGAAGCCAGCATGACCTTAACTTTATGACCCTTAAGTACTGGGTCAACGTGCTATCTTCAGATGCTCCCAAAGTCACCACCATGCCCCTGACTCCTTGTTCTGTGTCCTTTCCCACAAAACCCTTGGACAACAAGGGTTTATGTCATATCCTAGATACTGCTGTCTTCTATGGTTGCCACAATGATACTGCTAACTCACTGTTGTTCTAGATGGAACAATACTCATTTTCATCACAACAAATTCATTTTTCACTGTAGTCTTAAGCAGAAAAACTGCCTCTCTCCCTCTTCTGTATTTGTTCAGTAAGTGGTAAATGTAAATCAAATACCAAATTTATTTTGCCTTCTTTCGCCTGCATTTTTCTATCGTTTATTATAGTTGTTCTAAGACTGCATTTTTTTTAATGCTGCTCAGTATGTGGTGAGCTTTCACCACAAATCTTTCATTTTCCTATTTTTAGAGATCTTTTAATGATTATATTATTATTATTATCTATTTTATTCTTATTTTTAGAAATGTGTTTTAGAACTGCTGGGGGCCTCTTATTTAAACTCGTTGTCTTAAAACTTAACTTTCATATTCTGCATATGTTTACCTCTGTACTGATTTCTTCATCAAATATTCAATGCTAACTTCTAAGTAACCAATTCTTTTATTTATTCTGTATAGAATAGAAAACACAGCATGTAACTAGGTTTTATAGATCAATTAGTATGAAACACATGCATATACAATTTTTAATGGGTTAGTTTTCATGTCCATATTTTATTTTTCTTTTTACAGCTACACTTGAGAGATATGGAAGTTCCCTGGGCCAGGGGTCAAATCGGAATTGCAGATGTGGCATACATCACAGCCACAGAAATACCAAATATGAGCTGCATCTATGATCACCGCAGCTTATGGCAATACCACATCCTTAACTCGTTGAGTGAGACCAGGGATTGAACCCACATCCTCACATATATGATGTTCGTTTTTTAACCCACTGAGCCACAACGGTAATTCCCATGTTCATATGTTCTTAATACATAATGCATTTTTAATAAATTATTGCTTTTTACTGATAGTAGTTTTTTTAATATTTTGTATAGTGATTTCCTTTATATATTGAGTGCTTTAACATATATACACACATATATTTAACAAATGTTGTGGTTGTTCTGTTCAGTGTATTTATTTCCTGATAATTTACAAAAAAAAACCATTTTTAGTAATTATTTTCCCCATGCTCTTTGATTTATTAGATTTTAGTTTCACTTTAATAAGAGGTTTTTGTATTTTTTACCTTTTGTTTACCCTATTTTTTTTTCCTAGTGGTCTTGTGGATTACTAAAATTCCTATCTAAAAATTGTTCTTAAAATGATGGTTCAGGGCCCTTGCCTTGGAAGAAATTTGGATACCCTGAGACATAAACCAGATCCTGAAAGGACAGGTTTCCCTACCCTTTACATCACTGACAACATGCAGCATTACAGCAATGGAGCCTCCTTCGTGTTATCAGTAAGCACTTTGCTCAGTCTTATTTCACGGGTAATACAGCTCCATTCTAATCCCTGATTTTATGAAATGAGTCTATCTCAGGCCCCTCCCATGCATGTAAATCTTTTAGTCTCTATTATTCTGAACAAATTCTGCCTGTCTTTTTCTCTCTTGCAGGTTCCCAACTCTAGTTTCTGCCTATGGTTGTAGTTTTTGGCACATGATAATTACACAATTTTCTACTCCTACATGTTAAGACGAGTGGTTAAAGTTTTGCACATGGCTCTACACTGCATCTTAACCTGAAGTTTCAAGTGTTATTTTCCCTCTTTATATCATTAACAGACTCAAAGTTTGTATGTTCCTATTTGCCTTTAAATAGTGGTCCTCTTCTAAAGTTTTCCACATAGTTGTAGAAGGATATTATTTAAATAACATTTCCTATGTCACATAGGTTCTTTTAATATAGTCTGGGTTTACACCAAAAATAAATGAATGCTAAGGTCCACCAAATGCTACTGCAAGAATGTTCATATTAGACTTATTTGTAAAAGCTAAAACCTGGAAAATGGGCTCGGGTATCAGATCCACAGTAGGAGAGTGTGGTTTCCCTCATATCATCAAGCAATCCTCCTGACACTAGCTGGGTATCCTAAAACTCAACAATTTTGACATTGTCTAACCAGGGAGAGTGTCAGGTTCCATAGGTTAAAGTTCAGTCTTATGAGACTGTGTCCACCCTTCCCACATACAAATGTATACATACACACACAGACACACACACGCACTCACACACAGTTTGGATGCCAGCCCAGGTAGCTTTAAGCAACTTGCTATAATTCAGAGATCCTCACAACCTCTCTTAGGGTTCAATTAATTTGCTAGAACAGTTCACAGAACTCAATAAACTGTGTTTATTCAATATGATTACCAGTTTATTATACAAGGATATAACTCAGGATCAACAAGACAAAAAAAAAAAAAAAGATGATGCATAGGGCAAGGTATGGGGTAGTGAGCAAGAAGCCTCTATGCCCTCTCTAGGCATTTGGCACTTCAAGTATTTCCACATGTTCACCAACCTGAAAGCTCTCAGAACCCTGTCCCTTGGTATTTTACGGAGAGTTTATTACACAGTCATGACTGATTATGTCAGTGACCACTGGGATTGATTCAACCACCAGGCCCACTCCCCTCCCTAGGCGGGGGGTACAAAGTGAGGGAGGTGAGACTGAAAGTTCTAACCCTTCAACCACACATTGGTTTCCATGACAACCAGCCCCCATTCTAAGGTGAAGTCCAAAATTTAAATCATTAATATGAGAAAATATATCTTCAAGACTCTCCACACTTAGGAATTCTAAGGTTTCTAGGAGCTCTATGACAGAAAAAAGGCTAAGACCAAATATATATTTCATATTATAAATCATAATATCATACCTGGAAACAGCCTCACTAAAAGTGCCATCAGTTCTCAATTCAGTAGCACTGCATGGTGGTTTTTAAAATTATATCATGCTTATATTATGTCTCACTTTCTATTTACTGAAAAAATTGAAGAAAGAAACCCAAAATTCAAAAGAAACCAATATAATTATGAGATCATTAGTCCTTCTTCTGAAAAACTATTAAAATTTTAGGAAAATAAGAGAAATCAATTGCTTAGTTCCATGGTATTTAGGATTCAATAAAAAAATATTATTGAGTTATAGAGATGAGAATTGAAAGGATGATTATCCTAATCATTTGCTTGCTCATAATTTTTCTCTTTCTGTGGTCACAGTTGTTTGAAGAATAACTTATTGGTCCTATTGTCATTAATGGATGTCTGTATATTTTATATTATTTTATTTATGTGTACTACAAAGGGCTATTTATTATTTATAAATTTGATAGTAACAGTGAAAAAAATGAGAACCTACTTTATACAAGCAGTACTTTTTTGCAGAGTAAATACCTCATGTATTTGAAGAAGTTTGCTACACATGATACAAATAGAAATTTTATTCTGACTTTGTCATTTTCTTCCCCTCTGCAAACTTGAAAACTAAGAGAATAGCTTTATCTCCTCAATTACATTGTGTTTCTACATGAATTATTACAACTATATTAAATATTGTGCTATGATGATGATTTTATCTTTTTGCCTTCAGTATTTGCCCTTTATATAGAATATCACATATACGGTACCAAATTACGTTTGTCAATAAATTTTTATAGAGGTTTGGTGTGTAACTGTGCCTGTGTTAACCTAGAGTCTGTATAGTTAAATATGAAAAACAAATAATTTTCTCAATTATTTAGATGATTTTAATTTTATATATTTGCTAGAATCACCTACGTACTTTGAATGCTATTGCTATTTTGGATAAAAGGAGTGAGTAGATGATTTACTTGCCTTTTTCAATGAAGAAAATAAGATAATGAGGTTAAAAAAAATCAATCTGAAAGTGTGCAGGCAATAAGAAGAATGCTGAGGAAAGACCATTTTCTTCTTCCATGTTCCTTGAGGTATGCCACCTAACACTCCACTCCCTCTTTCCCACAGTGGCATAACTTCTTTGTCAGTGCTTTAAATCCTTTAAGAAACAAAAGAGTATAATAACTATGAGTGAGATATATGCAGTTTCTCAAGATAATTCCAGTGGAAATTCATTGTTTAAAATTCATTTCCTCCCACTTAGTTGTTAGAATTTCAGCAGTGGTGATCCTCATAGAAACATATGTTCCATTGATCTTTATATCGTGTAGAGCATCATGGAAGAAACAGCAGATTTTGCAATTACACCAACGTACATCAGTAGTAATTCTCATCAACACCATCACATTCAGTGGTATAGGGAAATAATTGTGTACTTTTTATCCCATAGTAAATTACTTTAGAAAAGGGGCAGATAAATAGTTTTTCAGAAAAATCTTAATAATATTCATGTTTTGCTAATTCAGATTTGGTGATAGTTGGCTTGTTCCATGCCTTTATATTTATGTCTTTTTAAGTTTCACTTTTTATTTACAGAGCTAATTTATAATGTCAATAAGTTTGCACTGGCAATAATTGCTACTTAAAATGAAACAAAATTAAAATAACCTTTTTACAACACTCTCAAGATTTAAAGACACTCAAAGACATATAATTGGAAAGATAATAAAGATGTATTATTAACTCTCATTAACTTAGATTCACTCACGACTTCTACAGAGGCATACTTAAAAAATAAAGTAGTTCTATATTTCAAGATGAGGTAATTAATTAAGATTAGGTTCAGCTACATATAAGAAAAAAAATTGCCTTAAAGAAGAGAAAGGCTTATTTAAGCTCTCCTTGTTAAATATGTATGGGAGTCAGGCAGTGTACAACTTGTAATGCAGCCCCAAATCCATTAGAGACCCAGGCTACTTTCAGTTCTCTGCTCTGTCAACTGAGACTCAGCCTTTTCCCTTGTGATCCAAGGCAACCGCTACTCCTTCAACATAACAGCCATTTCTAAGCCGTGGAGTAAAGGGAAGAATGCATCCTCTCTGAATAGTGACATTTCTAAATCACCACATTTTCATCCAGGTTGAAAATGATAAAGGATGTTGGGGTAGTTAATTTTTTATTTTTTATTTTTTAAGAAGTAATATAACTATATTTTTAACAAGTCATGTAAATTACTATTCTATATCCAAATAGAAGATTATTGAAATTGCAGAATATCCTAATGTTGAGGATTCATTATGTTTTCAATAAAGGAAACTTTGCCACAAACTTGGTAGTAATAGTTTTTTTTTTTTCAAATGTTTTGCTTAGGATTCAGAGAAAAAAATAGAAAAATAATCAGTATTTACTTACATCTGCTTTTCGGTATTTTATTATGTATCTCTGTAGGAGGGAGGCAGAAAGATAGTGGGAAGGATGATCTTTTGTGTCAGACTTAGGAGTGTGCCCTAGTAGCAGCTTTCTTGCCCTAATTTTCCACATCCTCTGTGCCTGGCATCTTTCTCCCACTACTCAGCTCTAAGACTCAATCTCTACCGAAGGCAAATCCCATGCCTCTTCACGTGAGGAAGTACTTAGTCCTCTTTATCTAACTGTGACACATCAAGTCTTTACCAGATATTAGTGGAGAGATTATTTTGCCCAGAATGTATTGAAAACAAGATGGAAGAGAAGAAACTAATCCAATGAGAAGTGAAGAGATGTGAAAGCTCTATCCATTTTCTTCATGAATTATTTCTTCACTTAGAAATGTTTGATTTCTCCCAAAATCTACCCAATGTAATCACACAGGAATAAATATATATTTTCCTATTGGAAGTACTTTAACCCAGTTCCAAAATGACTAGTGTATCTTTCTTGTATTTAGAAGCATTTGACTTCTTACTGAGGCTGATCTCATTCTTAAGGAAGGCTGCATAGTCTGGAGTATAGTGAGGGACTAGCACCAACATAAATAAATTCCCTTTGATACTATAATGTCCTCTCTGATACAAAGAAAAAAGGTGTATGATTTATTTGCTTCAAAAATAGTCTTTATTATGAAATATGATAATTCAAAATTTCTACTATTAGTTTGGAGGAAAATAGTAAAACAGTGTTTTTAAAAACAGTGTTATTATTAGCTAGAGAGTTGATAAGGTATTTTTAATGAGATAGTTCAAAGTTGAGACAAATCATGAAGTTTTCAAAGTGGACTTCGAATTACTCTCTATATGTACTTAGTATAATCTTCCAGTACCTCTCTATTGTGCCATTGTATAATTGACATTAGTTTTTTTTTTCTTTTTTTTTCCTTTTCAAGACCTCACTTGTAGCATAGGGAAGTTCCTAGACTAGGGGTTGAGTCAGAGCTGCAGCTGCTGGCCTACGCCACAGCCAAAGCAATACCACATACAAATCACATCTGTGACCTACACCACAGCTTGTGGCACCATTGGATCCTTAACCCACTAAGCAGGGGGAGGGATCCAGCTCACATCCTTAGGGTTACTAGTCTGGTTCATATCCCACAGAGACATAATGAAAACTCCCTAAAGTTAGATTTTTTAGAAACTGCTGTTTCTGGGAGTTCCCCTCATGGTGCAGCAGAAACAAATTTGACTAGAATACATTAGGATGTGGGTCTGATCTCTGGCTTTGCTCAGTGGGTTAAGGATCCGGGGTTGCTGTGAGCTGTGGTGTAGGTCACAGATGCAGCTTGGATCCTGCGTTGCTGTGGCTGTGGTGTAGGCTGGCAGCTGTAGCTCAGATTTGACCCCTAGCTGGGAATTTCCATACACTTTTTAGGTGCGGCCCTAAAAAGCAAAAAAAGAAACAAAAAAACCTCTGATATTTCAAAATTCCTTGTGAGCAACCGGACTGCTGAATTTGGGCTTATGTTTTATTTAATTTATTTCTTATAACCACAGTGGTAAGCACCAAGAAGTGGATTTTCAAAATCTCCATTTAGAAATGTCATTTGCATCCCCTCAGGGTAATTATAAGTACCGAGGAAAAAAAAAAAAGCTAAAAGTCCTTTGTAAAACACTGAACACAAATTAACTTGTATTATATAAAATCTTTTTAATATATTTAATATTACATTGAGACAATAAACTTCCTGTAACTTTAATTAATCTTCAAAAATGTGCATTTTCTTAGAAAATTTGGGGGTTTTGGTGTTAGGGAGAAAATGTCTAATTAAAGATAATAAAATTTAGTTGAAATAGTAAGTGCTGTTTAAACTCCAAATTAATTTTCTGTTGCTCTTTTTGCTCAAAGGATCAAAAGTGCTTTATCATAAGATATCATAAATGGATTTTATGGATAACTTTATGATGTGATGCATAATCAATTAAATCATAAGTATGTAAATTAATAAGAATTAATTAAAAAGTAAAACTCCAGGAAGTTCCCATTGTGGCTCAATGGTTATGAGCCTGACTAGTATCTATGAGGTTGCAGGTTCGATCCCTGGCCTTGCTCAGCTGGTTAAGGATCTGGCGTTGCCTTGAGCTGTGGAGTAGGTCACAGATTCAGCTTGGATCCTATTTTGCTGTGGCTGTTGTGTAAGCCAGCAGCTGTAGCTCTGATTTGACCCCTAGCCGGGGAACTTCCAATATGCTGCTGGTGTGGCCCTAAAAAAAAAAAAAACAAAAAAGAAAAACTCCAAGGATGTATATACTTCATAGCTGATAAACTTAACTTCTATTTACTTAACATATTAATTATATCCCTTTATATCCATTCTATTGTAAGGATTTCAGAAAAGAACAAAATATATAAGCCTGGAAAATAAATACTATAGCATTTCTCAGGGTATGATGATGGTGTTTATAGTTTTGACATAATGCTCCTCTCCCCTTTCAGCAAAGGTATTTGAATATTTCTTTATAGAACAACCTTTTGTTATGCAGAATTTTGCTGATTCAACTTTCAGAGTTGAGAGTGTAATTCAAAGCTAGCTTGTCACTGCCTAGTTACAGTGAATGGATTGTAGGTGGACAAATGACCATATTTGTTGTAAACTGGTACTTTTGCATTCAATAAATTAGTAAAATTTACTGTAAAAAACACCATTAGAGAAATCCAAGTAACAAAGTCTGGTTGTGATATAGAAGGTGGGCCAGGGCAAGATTAAGTGGCAATACATGTGTAAGACATGGTACAGGTGGGTTCACACTACCTTATAGATTGAATAATCTTATTGTACTCCATTGAGCTGTATAAAAATATGGTATAATACTTTTTCCTTTAGCCTTCTACTCATGTTACTTTAATTTGAAGCAATATACAAAAATATGTAAAATTTAAAGAGATGTTTGTACATGTTTTCTGGATACCTGTATTGTCAGCTTTGTTCAAATGTATTTGTTACAGTGGTGATATGAATCAAGCAGCAATAGGAATTTGCTGTCTTTACTGGAACTTTGACTCAATGACTTGAGGTTTCTTTTAGGAGTAGAACAAAGCTGACTTTGATTTTAATGTAACAATTAAATATTTGTGGAATGATAAAATTCCTCTTTTTAATTATAAGATGTACACATTAGCATAAAGCAAAAAGCTTCACTGTGAAGCTTTTTGAATGGCCTACACTGATCTCATCCTAGGCTGAAAAAAGTAGACATTGGTCAACCTGGTCTAAGAATAGAAAACAAATATCATTTCTCTGTATTACACAGTTCAACTGAGTTGATTTTATTAAAGCTTTCACTGGCTTCATCAAGATATGTTGTAATCAAAACCACAGTCATGCAGATCAAGGGAGAATGTCAGCTTAAAGTGGAACATATTTTCTTCAAGTAATTTTTAATGAATACTTCATAGTGCAAATGCTTAATATTCACATACATTTTCTATAAAAGGTCACTTCTCTGTCTAATTATGGCTTAATTTATTTCTTGTTTAAATACATTGTGATTGAAAGATCCACACTTCTTAAATAACCCAGAACACTCTTGGTTATTTTTACAATATTTGTTTTTGATGGATCCAGCTTGTTCAGAGATCAAGAAAATTTTATATATAAAATTTAAAATATTATATTTTAGAACTACACATTGAAGTGATGTTTAACATTTCTTTTTTTTCTTGTTCTTTTCTTTTATTGTTATTATTATTTTTATTATTATTATTATTATTTTTTTGGCCTCACCAGCACCATGTGGAAGCTCTGGGGGCCAGAGATTAAACCCACACTACAGCAGTAACCAGGCACACAACACCAGATGCTTAAAACACTGAGCCACCAGAGAACTCCTTTAACATCTTTATATGATACAATTATTTACCCTTCCCCAAAGTTTGTCTTTTATTCACCATAATTCTGTTTTATTAGCTCTTATTCATTTATTGAAGTCAATTGAATGAATATTTACATAGTCCTTAATGTGTGAGCTTTGGCAAGAGACAAAAATGATGAACCAGGATTATTCAATCTAATTTTCCTACAGTGCTGAGTGAAGAATGTGCTATTATGAGATATAAGTAGCATACGGAGAGAATAATCCTTTCTAGTGATATTAGGAAGAAATCACAGAGAAGCAGAAGCAGAATCACTTCTTGACACTGAAAGATGTTTAGCTCATGTCCATTACATTCACTGAGTAATATTGGGCCATGTCTTCAAAAACCAGTAAAAGTTTTTTTTTCTGAATAATAATACATCTATAAGTTAATTTCTAGAAAATGTATTGTATTCATAAGTGTAAAATTACCTCATTGGGGATATAATTAAAATAATTTTTGGTTTATAATGAATGTTATAGCCAAAAGAGAGCACATTACTCATCTATCAAAAGTTAACTAGAGGAATTTATCTGTATCAATATAAAATGGTATCCAACATACACTAATAAAAAAAAAGCTGATTGCCAAAGATTATGGTTATACTTATATGGATAAGCATATACATAAGCACAGGAGGAATTTATAACAACTAAATAATTGTATTTTCGGTGTTGTAATTTGGGAAAATATTGCTTTGTGCAACATATTTTTAGTAATCTTTTTTATTTTTTATTTTTTTATTTATGTTTTTTTTTAATTTATGTTATTTTTACATTATACCCAGCTGTACAGTGTGGTGACAGGGCTACGCATCACAAGTGGTTAGACATAGTTCCCAGTGCTATACAGTAGGATCTCCTTGCTTTTCCTTATTTCTCCTTGATTCTTTATCTCTGATTCTATCCACAAACCAGGCTTTCCCTTAATTAATCTCACATAAGTTTTCAAGAGAAATAAAAAAGAAATGAGAGTAAAGAAGAGAAAAAGAAAAAATGAAAAAAAATTAATGTAAATTAAAATAAATAATTTTTCAAGGCTCTGTTTAAAACTACTCTACTCCCTTGAACTATTTATATTCTATCATTGTTTTTTTTACTTCTCCTTGCTGACTCCTTTTTTGCTTTTTCTCAGCTTTTTGGCAATAGCTAAAATATTTGATGTGTACCCAATATTCATTTCCATTCTTTATACTTGCTAACTTTCAACTTTATTCAAATATTCACCCTTCCTCTTCATTCCTCAAGAGATATTTACTCATCCATACCTGACACAGAAGTAGATTCTGAACAGACTGAACCAATTAGAGTGGATCTATTTCCTGCTTAATAATGAGCTTAAGCATGGCCATGTGTTGTCCTATTCAATGAGATTTTAAAATAGATCTGAGTTCACAGATATGAATGATTTTCTATTTTACCTATATGTGTTATGTGTTACCTGTAACTGCTGCAGTGCTTTAGGTAATCATAACAGAGGCACTCTGAGGGCAGAGCCAAAAATAAGGATAGTGAAGCCCTGGAGTTCCTTAGCTCAGTGGGTTAAGGATCCTTTGTTGTCACTGCTGTGGTGCTGATTTCTTCTCTGGCTTGGGAACTTCCTCATGCTCTGGGCCAAATAACACACAAAAAAAGGATAGTGAAGTCCTAAGATGATAATAGTGTTAATTACAAAAAGCAATCTAGAAATTTGCCTTGAAGTTCTTGATCTTTGAGGCAATTCCTTTTCCTTCCTATTTAAGCCAATTGAACCTGAGGTTTCCAGATACTTCCAGCCCAAATCAATCTAAAAAGAGAATGGCTACTGGCAGACTATCAGCTGTCCCAGTGGCCACACACAAAGCCACCACCCTTGGAATTGTAATCTCCAGATCTCTAGTTTAAATTTCCTTACTAGGAGTTCCCGTCTTGGCTCAGTGGTTAACGAATCTGACTAGGAACCATGAGGTTGCAGGTTTGATCCCTGGCCTTGCTCAGTGGGTTAAGGATCCGGCATTGCCCATGAGCTGCGGTGTAGGTTGCAGACGCGGCTCGGATCCCGCGTTGCTGTGGCTGTGGCAAAAGCAGGAGGCTACAGCTCTTGTTAGACCCCTAGCCTGGGAACCTCCATATGCTGTGGGTGCGGCCCTAGATAAGGCAAACAGACACACACACACAAAAAGTTTCCTTTAAATACATATTAATGAATCACAATTCCTGCTAACTTTGTGTTGGTGCCTCATGTGTACTTTTTTTCTCTAAATTGCACACTTTAAATTATTGAATTATATGGCAAGTGAATTATCTGTCAGTAAAGATGTTAAAAGAGAAACAGTCAGTAAATATTGGATTTGAAGATTTACCTTAATCTAACTCATTCTAATCTCACTCATTCCACCCCAGTTTTGAAACAATATTTTTTCTTTTCATAAGCATACAAATTTGGAGTTCCTTCTGTGGTGCAATGGGATGGATGTCATCTCTGCAGCACCAGGTCATAGGTTGAATCCAGGCCCGCATAGTGGTTTAAAGGATATGGCTTTGCCCAACCATGGCATAGGTCAAAACTATGGCTTGGATATGATCCTTAGCCCAGGAACTCGATATACCACGGGGTGCCCAAAAAAGAAAAAGAAAAAGAAATCGTAACTGGTCACAGACATATTCAAGCCAAGAAAAACGTAAAGGTACTTGAGTTCATACATTTTCTTCTAGAGGGTAAGCAGGGAACTGGATAGCAAGGTACTGTGATAAATTGACTTAATGTATTTCTGCTTATATTGCAAGAAGTTTAAGAAAATAGAAGTTTTGTTACAGAAATAAATTCAAAATTCACAAAGAAATGTTATAAAGAAATTCACACAATGATATCAATAATAATAAAAAATTAGTGCCATAAAGTTCCAAAACTAAGGAAAAAGAAAGATAAAGATGGGAAGAAATATACCAAATTTGAATCCCAACTCTTCAGCTTTCTGGCTGGATGATGTTAGGCAAACATAAACCATTCTAAGCTTTGCTTTTGTCCTTTATGAAATAGAAGTTTTTATAATATGAAAGGTTGTTTTGAAGATTAAAGATAATGTGTACAAATGCCTGGCATATAGAGAGCACTGAGTGAACAGTAGTTCTTATTGTAAAAAGGCATATACTGAGGCTCTACCATAGGTCCAACATTCTATGCATATCGTGAGAAAACTTGTAGCTGTCAGGATAGTCTATTATGTTTCAAAACCAACAATCTCAAAGTCTCAGAGCCTTCAGGAAAGAAAAAAAAAAACAGAAATTTATTTCTTACTCAGTTTACATATCCATCACAGAGTTGGGGTTCAACTCTGTGCCATCCTTAACTCTAAGACCGATTTTAAAGGCGAGTATAACACAAAATACTTCTGACAACATAGGAGGGAAAACAATGTGGTCGATTTCACACAGATTATTAGACTATATCTGGAGATGCCATGTGTTACTATTACTTCTATTTCACTGGCTAAAGCAAGTCACAAGGCCATATCTATCTTCAAGGGAGAAAGGAAATGCATTTAAACATGTGCATTTCCAGTTCCCATCGTGGCTCAGAGGTAACCAACCTGACTAGTATCCAGGAAGATGCAGGTTCGATCCCTGTCCTTGCTCAGGGTTAAGGATCAGCATTGCTGTGAGCTGTGGAATAGGTCACAGATGCAGCTCAGATCATGTGTTGCTGTGGCTGTGGCGTAGGCCAGCAGTTACAGCTCTGATTTGATCCCTAGCCTGGGAACTTCCATATGCCACAGATGTGTTCCTATAAATCAAAAAATAAAAATAAAAACAAAAATATGGGCATAGAAGATGATGAAAATTAAATATTTATTAAAAGCCTTAGTGATTACTGTGCAATCTTATGAAGGAGATTATTTATTTAGTTATTTATCTTTATTTTCAACAATTGCTATGTGCATTTTATTATCAACCTATTGTCAATGAAATCAAACTTCTACTCTTTAATCTCCAATCCAAGTCAGAGATTTAGAAAACATCTTAAATGTGTCTTTCCTTTCATATAGTTACATTTTTAAACCAGCAAACAATGTTGATTCTACTTCATTAATATATTTTTTTCTATTCACAGTTATTATTATATTGTGCTTAAAAAACATGGATCCTAGATCCAAATTTCCTAGGTTTAAATTTTGTCTTGGCCACTTATTCACTGTGTATTAGCTATGATATCCAGTTAATCACTTAACCTCTCTGAGCTCCACTACCTTCAAATGTAAAATGGGGATGGATGGCCATCATTATATATATCATACATAAATATATATAAATTAAAAGGGTTGATAAATATAAAAATTCACAATAGTGTATAGGACTTGAAAAGTACTCGGTAAACATCACCTATGGTGGTGATTTATTTATTTGGTGATGTTTATCCTCACTTCAGTAGCTTTTGTGTCAGTTTAAGCTCTCACCATATCTCATTGGAATTATAGAACTACACATCCCCATCCCCTTTCTCAATTACATTCAATCCATTCTCATGTTCTGAGAGGTCTCATCCAGTTCTTTCTTTGGTCAATGACATTTCTCAGCAAAATCTGTTCACATAACCCTCAACATGGAATCTTTCCTTGACTCTGTCAATGACATAAAACCTAAGCTCTGTAGATCAGTAGGCAATGCCCTGCCACTCCTCCATAGCTATCTTCCCTACTTTCTCATTTCCAGAGTCTTTAGACTCTCAAACCCTGAGACATTTGTAGGTGCTATTCCTGATGACTAGAAAGCATTTCTCTCTTTTCCTTATGACTGACACACATTTGTCTCTGAGAGTCAGCCCAGTTACCATTATTCCAGGCATTCTTCTTTCCCTCTTCAGGGCTCACTGGACACTTATGCTCTGTGAATACTTGAATCTCTAGCATATCGTTTTTCCTGTGTTGCAAATATTCCTTCTGTATTGACTTTTTTCTTGTTGTTACTAGGATACATGCTATGTGGGGCTAGAAATTATGCCTTTTATCTCTCTATACATAGGCACATGACAACTATTCAATAAATGTACTAAAAAAATATATATGAGCTATGCCTAACCCATCATTTCCTAGCTATCTGAAATCTGCTAGCCTAAAATCTACCAACACAATTCAAATGCCACCATACATATTTCTTCCTTGGAAACCATTAAATCTGTTCAATTCAATAAGCAATTAATGTAAATGTATTTAAACTCATTTATTGTATAAAGTCATTAATTAAATTAGTTCAAGAAATATTTATTGAACAGACAATATGTGTCAGAGCCTGATATAGGAAGTAAAAATGCACTTATGAATAAAAATGATGAAAACATCTTGAAGCAACTTATGTTCTTGATGTGGTGGCAAAAAATATCTTACCGTTATCTGTTAGATACAATTCTCGTGTTTTCCCAAGAATATTATCATCACCAGAATACCCAGAACTTTTCTTTCACACTTTGTAATCTCCAAAATGCTGACATGTTTCCTTGAATTTAAATGTTCTTTTTTTCAATCCTATTTCCTGTCTCCCTCATTCTTTTTCTTTTCTGCCTTTTCCTTACTTTTTCTCATTCTTCCTCAAAAGTATTACATGTATTCAATTATATATAAGTAAACTCTATAGTTTCTCTTGAAATTTGTGTATATTTCAACTATTCCATTCTGCCTTTCAGACATTTGAAAATTTTGTATTTTGATACTGAGAAACTGAGAATAAGCACTGATAATGAGCATATAAAATTTCACCAGAGTAGTCTGTTTTCCCTAATCATGTTCTGCTTTCTCTTGAAATTTGACCTGATGAGGTACCATTTGAGACTAAAACTGATGACTCCTGTATCATAGGTGCTGTTTAGGCGTGGTTGGTAAAATAGGTAAATGTGCTTACCTGAGTTTTTCCTATTGAGTCAAAAATGAAAGTGAAGTATTTACTGCCTATCTCAACTTAGATTAATACTTAAATCTCAAAATTCATGAACAGTGTCAAATATACATTTTCCATTTTGTTGGGGAGCGTGACAACTAAAAACAAGTTCTTTAGCTTATTGATTTTAATTTAAATAATTCTTTAATATGAAGTTAATTAAGATTACCACTTCACAGTTTGTTTCTAAGTACATTGTGCTCTTTTAAGTGTGTGTGTGTTTGTGTTGTATGACACTTATTTCCCTTGAAACAAATCAAGAAAACCTATACTTCTTATTCCCAAATTCATGACCCCTAGATTATATAATTTTTTGATAGGAAAGATCACAGTGAAGGGCTGTTTTAAAGAATCCCTTAATGGTTATATGACTAACATTGAAATTGTTTAATAAATTACCTTGATCTTCCCAAGGAGGAAACTAGAATTTTAATTAATGTATAAAGTTATTTCGGGGTTACTTGACAAAAGGTGACTAGATTTTATTTTTGAAGTTAGGAAGGGTGTATACAAATTTAAAGTTATATTGAGATAACATTTCTTAAGTTTTTGGATTTCTTGTTTTTTAATGTCGTTATGCTAAAAGCAAAACGAATTACTGAATTTGCAATTACTGAAAAGAGTATTAGTATTCTGCAAGTAAAATGACATTAATTGAGGTCATTTCACATTGGCACTAAAAAAATAGTGAAGTTGAGAATAATTCCAATAATACAAATCATGCCAGACTACCCTAGGCAGTCCTGTACAATTTCACATAGTATCAGAAGCTCAAGTATCAAAACAAAAGGAATAATAGACCTGTTCCCTCGACAGAATCTATGTTTTTTAAAAAGCTACTAGTAAATGATAAAATGTGAGCAGCAATAAAATAATATTTAAATAACTATTTTATTTCTCCTGTTACATAACCTAACTGAATGAAGTATAGGATAAGAATATCAAAATCTTTTTTTTTAATAATTGCTACAATATGCTTGAAGTGGTATATTGTAAGACCTATATACAATGAGAAATCATAGACTCCTAATTTACCAAGTTAATTAAAAGTGCTTAAATATTTTCTCATTCTTAGAATAAGTATCATTAGTGACAGAAGCTCAAAAACAAAGCACTTTGTGATCCACGTTTTGATGATCTTTAAACCAAGTTTTCTTAATCTAATATCTTGGCATGTTTGTTGACTTTCACTCAATAAATAAGCAGATGCTTATGGAGTAGCATCAGGCACCATAATAGGCTCAGGGGAATCCACAATAAAGTCTCTTCACTTGCAGACTTTACATTCTATGGAAGAGGAAAGACAGTAAACAAATGCGTCTGGTACATAGTGGTTGATTGTGAGTTCAGTGAAGAAAATGAAGATTAAGTGGTGATTTTCATATTAAAATATCATGTTTTTTCTATGATTAAGATTGTGTTCAATTTTTATAGCAAGAAGACATTCTTAGATTATACACAAACTTTCTGAGGTATTTACAGGTAGTGGAATTGAGAGAAGAAAATCCAGTGTGTAATCAGGTCTCCACGAGTTTGTGGAAAACAATGGAAATACAACTAGGTAAAAGGACCTATGTGGTCAGGATGTCTAGTGGTAAAAGTGGGATGACAGTTGTACTGTGAATACAAATAGAATTTAAGTAAGTGGACACCATGAACAAACACCTGAGTTGAAATACTTAGAACGTGCAAAATACAAGTCTGGTGGAAAAGGGCATATTGTGAAACAGCTGGGTAGGATACAGAAGTTTTGATTGGATTATAGAAATTTTAGATTATATCACATTAGATTCATAATTTATAATCTGTTACTTGTGTATTTATGCTGTTACAAGTTGAAGACTGTTATCTTCTTTTGAAGAGCTAAAGCTGGAGTAACACCAAGAGACTTCTAGACAAATCTTAATGTGTTCTGGGCCATGACTTTAGTATTGTTTAATTAGGAGAGACAGCGTGCTCTGAAAAACACATGTGGGAGAAATAACCTAGTTTATAGCTTTGATTTTATTCACTGTAATCATTCATTATAAGTTACTGGGCTTTATTATTTAATATATGTGGCATAAGAGGAATCTATAACAAAGCCCAGGTGTATAATATCCTGGAGAAACAACTTGTGAAACAGTCTAAATGAAAATGCTTTTATTATAAAAAAAAGCCTTAGAAGAATTTCTCTAACTCAAAGCTCCTAGACATAGTCAATACTTTACTTACTTTATTCTAAATTCTTTCCTATATTTGATATTCTTGTAGAGGATCTTATTCTTCTATATGAAGAGATACATGTGAAAAATAATGTAATTTTTTAATGAAAATTGAAACACTAATATTGAAAACTAGTGAAACATTATACAATATGGTTGAACTTACATGCCCATCAAAGAGAGAACTGATCTCATTATTTAGCAGCTTACAGACAATTAAATGAAAAAAAGTGGGCTGTTTTGAGTCTTCATTTGCAAATGACAAATATTCAGATTTTCCTTCTTGGCACTGATGCATACTCAAATTGAAGCCATTTTAGTCAAATAATTGTGGTTCTAGAAAACAGAACACAACTGGTAGAGTTAAACAATTCTTTGAAATTTCCCACATGTAAAGCCTTTATTTTATTTTATTTTATTTTATTTTTCATTTATTTATTTTTGTCTTTTTGCCTTATCTAGGGCCGCACCTGCAGCATATGGAGGTTCCCAGAAGAGGGGTCTAATCGGAGCTGTAGCTGCCAGCCTGTGCCACAGCCACAGCAATGTGGGATCCGAGCCGCGTCTGCAACCTATATCACAGCTCATGGCAACGCCAGATCCTTAACCCACTGAGCAAGGCCAGGGATCTATCCCACAACCTCATGGTTCCTAGTCCAATTCGTTAATCACTGAGCCACGACGGGAACTCCTAAAGCCATTATTAAATCCAGGTCTAGACTAAAGAGGGGAACTCATTATACAATATTGAATGACATGGTACTGCTTCCTGCACTTGGAACACTTGCTTACTTTATAACATAATGAATCTTTAGTCACTTTTTAAATCTCACTGGAATGATTTTAAAACTTTCAAAGTATGTGTTGATCATCATAGGTATGTGAGGTATATTATTTTAATAGAGTGCTTTATCAACAAAAATTCTTATATCACAACTTTTTTATTTACATCACAAATTGAGGCACTTTATCATTTCCTTATCAGTGCAATGTCTTGACTTACATCTCAAAAAAAGTCAGCTGCCACATTGTATAAGCAGTGATAGTGAAAAAAATACCATCAAAGGAGAAATAATTATGATGGGGGAAACTTAAAATTTCCCACATCTCTGTAATCAGCAGTGCTAAGAAGTAACCCCACTTCTAGAACTATAATCAGCAGTGACAAAGATACAGAAATGTAATCATCAGTGATGGAAACATGAAAACATTACCAACAGCAAGATAAGTTTGGAACAATCATGTAACTCTTTAATGAAGTATCAGTACAATTTATATGTATTTTATGTCCATGAAGAGACTCAGAAACCTGGCTGTCCAATTTACAAATAGCTGTTAAATCCCCAAAATCATGATCGTTATCCAAATCCCACGATTCTGAGTATTGAGATGGAAGATGATATTTGCAAATCCTCATAAAAGTTGTATTATCTTAACCAAGTTATTTTGTGTAATAAATCTTTTGCTGTCTCTCTTTTTTAATATGGAGAAAGGCCTCAGTCTTGTATCTCCATGTGACACCTGCATATATCACCATTTCATACAACTATCTTAGTCCTTGTAAGTAGCTCTTTTCTGAGTTCTGGCCAATTTTTGAAGTGAGTAACAGCTGGTAATTTTCTAATTTAATCCCTTCAGCTGCTCACAACTTCTACAATAAACATCGTTAGCTCGTGATTACAACCGTTTGTTGAAATATCTGAACTAAAGAAGGTAATTAAACCACTTGTCCCAAGAAAGGATCTGTTAATTCTGATTGTATAAACATAATACTCACCTGATTAATATGCCCTTCTACCTGAATAGATCATTAGGGTATCCGCCTGGTGATAAACTGACATTTATGTGAACATTTTATGGAATTCAAGCATTCCAGAAAAATATCTCTTTTGATAATGACAATGGACCCTTAATAATTACATAAAGACATTAAGCACATCATTGATGAAATCCCTACATTCTAAATTTCTGCTTTTCAAAAACTACAGGACTTATGGAAAGAACTTAAGGAATGAAATGTTATTTTCAATACAGGGACAGGATAGGATAGGACAGTAGAGAGATAGGAAAAGCCATATCTTCAAAATTAGAAAAAGTTTTTCATGTCACACAGCTTTCAAGTACTTTAGAATTTGGAAGAAATTTCCAAAAGCTATTTCAAACTACTCTTCATAGTTGAGAGATCTTTTAAATCTATAAGTAGAATTTCATCTTGGAACTAGGCAAGTTTTCCTTCCTAGACACTGTAAGACCAATGTACTTGAGAGTCTAGCATTAATAAAATAAGCTTAAAGTCATCTATTTTAATAGCACTTTTGTGAAGAAAAAAGCACAGGTCTTTCTATAATTTGATTGTCACCAAATACCATCCTGTGTAGTTTCTGGTTTATCTTACTCTCCCCTTTCATCACAATGGCTATTCATCACACTTTCCTTAAAACTCACCCAATAACAATTCTCCATTCTTATTTCTCAGAAAAAATGAAAAACAGAAGAAAATCTCTCAGCCGTCTACTCACCTAAGAAAATTCATTTGAAATAGCATTATATGAAGATAGTAACGTACAATCAATATCATCCTTATTATTAGCATTTGAGTACCCTGTAGGTCTCTTTGCATTTATTTAATGATTGTAAAATCACTTACTTGTATTTTTTTTTCCTATTGACATTATGAGCAGACTCAATTTTTTTTTTTTCCTCTTTTGGCCACCCTGTGACATATGGAGTTCCTAAGCCACGGATCAGATCTGAGCAATAGCTGTGAGCTAATCTGCAGCTGTAGCAAATTTAGATCCTTAACCCACTGTGCCAGGCTGGAGATCTAACCTCAACCCAGTGTTCCCAAGATGCTTCTGTTCCTGTTGCAGAACAGTGGGAACTCTGAGCAGAATTTTTTTAAAAATTTGAATTCTTGACCTTTTAATATATTAAAAAAAAAAATAAAAGGATGGTGTCTCCAGCTGTCATTTATAACTTCTTCAAAGATAACGCAATGCTTTGGTACCATAATAAGAAGGCTTATGGATGGAGTTCCCTTCCTGGGGCAGTGGAAATGAATCAAACTACTATCCAAAAGAATGGGAGTTCAATCCCTGGCTTTGCTTAGTGGGTCAGAGATCTGGCATTGCTGTGGTGTAGGTCACAGAAATAGCTCAGATCCTGCATTGCTATGGCTATGGTGTAAGCCAGCAGCTATAGCTCCCATTTGACCTCTAGATTGAAAAATTCCATATGCTGTGAATGCAGCCCTAAAAAACAAAACAAACAAACAAACTTATGTTGAAGATTTTTTCATGTGCTTGTTGGCCATCTGCATATGTTCTTTGGAGAAGTATCTATTCAGGTCCTTTGCCCATTTTTCAGTTGGGTTGTTGGCTTTTTTGCTGTTGAGTTGTATACATTGTTTGTATATTTTAGAGATTAAGTCCTTGTCAGTTGCATCATTTGACACTATTTTCTCCCATTCTGTAAGCTGTCTTTTAGTTTTTAGTTTTCTTTTTGGTTTCCTTTACTAATATACTGCACAAATGAACCTTTCTACAGAAAAGAAAATCACGGACTTGGAGAACAGACTTGTGGTTGCCAAGAGGGTGGGGGAGGGAGTGGGATGGTATGAGAGTCTGGGGTTAACAGTTGTAGACTATTGCCTCTGGGATGGAAAAGTAAGGACATCCAGCTCTGTAGCACCAGGAACTATGTCTAATCACTTGTGACAAATCCATATATGTATGTATAACCGGGTCACCATGCTGTGCAGTTGGAAAACTGACAGAAATCTGTAAACCAGCTATAATGGAAAAATAAAAATAAAAAAATTAAATTAAATTAAATTAAAAAAAAACTAATGGATGACTCAACCATCTTGATTGAATTATACTATTGCATAATTCTTCTGGGTGATTCCATTCCTTGTCCATTTCCTTATTTTAATCCTTTGTATCACAGATTGACAATAGATGAGTGATGCTGAAATCATTTCTAGGATTAAAAATTGCCAAAATTTGCAAAAGATCAATTATTACAAATTGTTAGAATTGCTTAATGAAGAAAAACTCAAAATTACATTGGGTCCAATAAATATTCGTGACACAACAAGAAGTTAAGATGAAAGCTGGAGATCAGCTGCTTGGAAAAGACTCCTACCAACCGGATGTTAAAGACATAGTATTATGTATGACAGAGGATGGAAACCATAAACACAAGCTCTAAATTTATGATCATTGCACAAAGTATAATTGGAGCTTCTCCTTGCATTTCCCAGTTTATCAAAACATATATCTTGTTTTTATTTTTACCCTTTTCCTTCATTTTTCTACTTATTAATCTTTTATGTGCTGGTTGTAGCATTTACCTTTTCACTCACAGGATGTAGAATACCAATGTCGCATTACTATAGAATAAACAACCTAAATTCTAGCCTAAAGATTTACTTAGTAACTGGGTTTGAATTTCGATTGTTTTTGGTATGGATGAGGTTAAATATTCTCAATCACTTCTGGGAGGGAAAGAGGAGTGGAGGTTAATATTAGTGAAGAATTCTTCTTTTCCACAAGAAGAATTTTCCTGATTAGAGGGAAGTCATAGTATTGACTAATCATGCATTTAATAGAGAATAATGATGGAAAGTCACACTTCTACCCAACTTCTGATTTATATTCCACATGACAAGTTGGTAGGAAGATAAACACTGGAGAGGGATAAATAATCCAGGTAGATAGAACAGCATTTGAAAGGGACTATAGAGCTTAAAACACTCAAGGAATTTAAAGAACATTAAAATGAGTGAAGAGTCAAATTGCATGAGTAAAGCTGGTAATAAATAAGATTAAGGAAGTAAGAGTGGGCTTTCTGATTTGTAATAAACCCAAACCAAAAGAATAGAAATAAATATAATCAACAGATATTTTGAAAATTGAAGTTAATTTACTTGGTGATTAACTGAATCTGAGAAAGTATCAGAAAATGAAATTAACAAGAATAATTTCCATATTTCTGAGTTGGTTGATTGGATGGATAGCAGTGCCATCACCTATAAAAGGATTAAATAAGAGATTTGGGGACAAAGGGGACGTATTCTCTTTTAGACATATTCAAATATGTTTCCATTTGAAAAACTTCCAAGTGAAGATGCTGAATAAATGGCTGGCTATAAATATTTAGAAATCTGGAGAGAAATATAAACACCTATTTATCTGAGAATAAAATTTAACTAGATAATAATTAATATCATGGGCATGTAGAACTTCACATAGAATTCATATGTGGATGGAGAAAAGAAGAAAGCAAAAACTAAAACAAAACTGAAAATCAGTAAAGTAATAAATACCTAAAGGAGGAGTGAGAGATCTGGAAAAGGATGATAACAAAAGTCAAGTAAGCATGGTTTTGAAAAGGCAGTGGAAGATGATGTTTATTGAAAGAGAGTGTGATGAAGAGTGTTTTAAAATGTGAGGAAATGAAATAACAGGCAGAATAATGCCCATTGGATTTGACAAGAAGGAAGTCACTGGGGAAATTAGAAATTTCTAAGCAATTATAATGGCTTGGTGGATCTAAGGAAGAAGAGGTAGAGACAAAAGTAGGAATTTTTTTTTTTTTGTCTTTTGTCATTTTAGGGCTGCACCCTCAGCATGTGGAGACTCCCAGGCTAGGGGTCTAATTGGAGCTACAGCTGCCGGCCTATACCACAGCCACAGCAAAGTGGGATCCAAGCTGTGTCTGCAACCTACACCATAGCTCATGGCAATGCCGGAGTCTTAACCCACTGAGTGAGGCCAGTGAGCGAACCCGCAACCTCATCGTTCCTAGTCGGATTAGTTTCCCCGAGCCATGACAGGAACTCAAAAAGTAGGAAATTTTCTTGATGTTGGAATGTGTTAAAGTCAAATGACAGTATAATAGCCTGGAATAGGGCTAGTTTTTGTGGGATCTTAAGCATTTACAACCAGTTGGTCATGTGGATATATTTTTTAAAATAATATAATATTGCAAATCTAAAAATTAGGTATAAGGCTTTAAAAGAGGCCTGTGTATGTGAAAGATCCTGAACTTAATAGCTTTATGGTAACTCAGGCTTTGGTAATAGTTACATTATGCTATGAAACAGAGGAGGGGTTTATAAAAGTCTAAAGATTGAAATTTGTTATCAGGAGTTCGCCTTGTGGCTCAGTGGGTTAAATACCTGACATAGCCACAAGCTGTGGCATAGATTGCAGAGGCAACTCAGATCTCGGGTTGCTGTGGCTGTGGTGTAGGCCTGTCCAATTTGACTCCTAGCCCAGGAACATTCATATCCCCAAATCTGGCAGTAAAAAGAAAAAAGAATAAAAAAGAAATGTGTTATCAGTGTTATCAGAAAAGGACAATTTCTTTACCTGGACTGGCTGGAAAACAGATCCTGAGGCAAAAGCGTAAGTGCTATTTCTTTACTAGGAATTAAAGTCCCAAGGAAGAAAAAGGAGAGAAAAGGGAAATGAATCAGAGAAGAAAGGAAAACCAATAAAATATCTACTACTAGGCTGATCACTGCCTTATTAAGCAAGTGTAACTCAGGGAGTCCCTCTGAGTCAACAAAGAGAGAAAAACTGATCCAGTGGTCCCACAGGTCAAAGGTTCACCCTTTGAACTCCCAGATTGCACATGAAAGGTGCCCCTGATGTCTCAAGCCTCATCAGACGCAACAAATTCTGGGGCATGATGCATACGTGTTCAGGAATGGTCGTAGCCATGGAAGGTGGCCAGACTTCAAATGGTGATCAGCACAGGGTACACTTGGCTTGGAATAAATGGGCAAAAAACCTGGAGACAGGTAAGATCTAGAGGATCTGATGTGGCGCATGACAGGGTCCGATACACAGATATTAAATGTATAGAAGAGTTTAAAATAATCAATAGAACATTTACGGTATATAATCTAGGACAAAAATGAAAGAACACATTATAGACTCCACTGTGCACTCTCCCAATCAAAAAGATGGGATGCAGTTATAAAGTCAAAAAATTTGGATTAGTATATCTGAATAATTGCCTTCATGTAGCTGTACCTAACTGGACCTAGAGTTGATATCTGGACCTGCATCTATTTGCATAGGATTATATTTGGGGTTGAGAGAAAAGCAGAAGTCACAAGCACAAGTATCAGTTTCATCTTATATCCTAATGTGTAGCAGACTGTCTGGAATATAGTAGTTCCCACCCCCCAAAAAATGGTTTTAGGGAAAGATAAGGGCAAACACAGAAGAAAACATATATAAATGACTTTTATGTTTATTTTCAATTTTGAAATGCAGAGTAATAATAAAACCTTCCCTATCCTTTTCTTACAATGTATCAAAATTTTTCCTGTAGGCTCAATATATTATTGATTGATATAATATAATCATTCAAAGGCAGTAATGGAGGAATATGTCCATTCACTACAACATCTGCTTTATATTTATAAAAATTTTAAATTTCTTTCATTCTTTCAAATTTGTGCTTTGGAAATATGTCTTTATTTTGTGGAAGAACACCTTCCAAAAATATAAAAACACTTTCAGTTGAGAAAAGAAAAACTTTTCATGGCATTTTCCATTTGCAAATGAAATAAACCAGTGGGTGATAGTATGAGAATTGGTGTTGTATAGTCACTGAAAGTATACTTCATAATTCAACATATCAGACATAAAAGTTTAGGTCACATTTTAAGATTTTCTTTTTCTTTTTTTTTTTTTTTTCTTTTGTTGCACTTGTGGCATGTAGAAGTTCCCAGACAAGGGATTAATCCTACACCACAGCACTGACCCAAGCCACAATAGTAACAACACTGGATCTTTAACAACTTAGGCCACCAGGTAACTCCATAAGATTTTTTGATGTGGTCTTCCACTATACTTTTATCCCCCATATTACCTTGTTATGCTTTTTTTGCCTTTCTTCATTTCATTAATAATGTCAGATGAACTCTATTTTATAGGTATTTCCAAAGAAATAAGTATGACCTAGTTGATAAATCCTATTTTTTTGGTTTTTCTTTGGTTTTATTTAATGTACTTATTCTCCTAGGTTTATCAAATCTAGGTTTGTTTACCTAGATTTCTCTCCTTCCTTCCATTTCCCTTGAGTTTCTAGATAATCAGTAAAGCAAACAAGCAAACAAACAAACCACATCAAACCTCGGTGTAACATAAACATAAGTGTATTTCTTACATTCATCACAGAATGCTTCTCTATGCAGCAATTCAGGCCCTTTTTTTTTTTCTTCTGATGACACTGTCATGTTCTACGTCTTCAGAGAACTCTCCAAGTCCTGTTACATCTAGCCAGCAGATAAGGAAGTAGAGAAAAAATTGAAGAAAAAAAAAAAAAAAGCATGCTTCCTCCCAACTGCTTTGCCCTGGATATTATACACATCATATTCCAATGGCAAAAGCTAATTATATGCCCCACTTAGATTAAATAAGTGAGGAACTGTGATCTAGCTGTGTGTCTAGGAAAAAGTGAGAACATCAGAATTGGTTAATACTAGTATTGGCTGCAAATCTGTTTTTGTGGTCACCAGATATCCGTTTGCCCTTTTCTTCTCACGAATAGATCATACTTGTCCTTCCTCCAAAGGGAAAAATCTGAAGTCTCACCCAGTCTCTGAATCCAGCTGAGTATTTATACTCTCCAGAAGATAGGCAGTCTTCTCTGTCAGATTCAGTAGATCCTACTGTATTCATGATCTAAGAACTATAAGATAAATTATCTGCTAACAATTTTATTGGAATACTTGGAAGAGGACAACTGCAATAGACACTCCCATTTGGTAGAAAGAAGATTAGAGACACACTTAGCAAGTTTGGAATATTGCTGGGCCAGTGATTCGGTGATTTAAGAACCCATTACCATGAACTTGAAAGGAGTTCTTTGATTAAACTGTGATTCTGTTTTCTGGAAGAATATCCTTGCATAATCTTTGATCCATATATGTGGCCTCTAATTCTACCATCTGAGACTGTTTTCTTTATCCAGTATTTCCTGACAGTATTTGAAGTGGGTTTTGTTGACTGAGATATATATTCTTGGGACTAAGCACTTTCACCACTTTCTCATACAAATTTGGGGGCCCATCACATGAGTTTAGGCTTGAACCATAAGACTTTTTCTTCCAAATTCATAGTTTCTTTGCCAATGCAACTTTCTCATACGCTTCTGAATCACTTCCAATCATTTCTGTATGCTAGCATTGTGAATGTTTTTTTCTTTTTTTCTAAACTTTAAGCACTAAAGGCTACATAAAAAAAAAGTATGCTGTGTACACAGGGCTGCTATAAAGGCTACCTAAGCCATTTTTATCACTTCATAGAGAGTGTGCCTCAGAATAAACTGTCACAGATAAAGGGAAATTCAGGAAATTGAAAAAGGCCAACAAGAGCCCTGATGAAATCATTTTATCCATTTCCTTGCCTGAAGCCACAATAAACATTGAGATAGACTTATATGTCTTTGTCTTTTATTTCGAATGGATTTCTACACTTGCAAAACAAAAACAACAACAACAACAAATCCTAACTAATGCAGGAATAAAACTATACTTCATCTTTATAGTTTCCATTTTGGATACAAATTCAGTCATACTTATTATGTTTGTAATATGGCATTGATAAAAATAAAAACAAAATGTATTGACTGATTCAATATCCTTCCTTTTTCTACTTTCTAGTTTACACTGATAATGATCAGCCATTTATATGAAATAAAAATTAGCCAAAGAGAAGTAAGACACAAAGCTGTATTCATCAGGAGAAAAGAGGAGTGGAAATTATCAAAAATTATAGGCAAATATTAATGAGAGTATAGTTTATCATTACAGAAAGTAATAAACTACATCAAGCAACTGAACATTTTTCCCATAAGGGAATTGTTTGCATTTATCCTTACTGAATGCTCTCTGAGATGTTTTGGAAATATATTACAACAGATTTGGTATATGAGGAACATCGCTTTATAGTAATTTTACATGCCAAATATCAAACAGTAGAAGTAGTTCTCCGCTACAGATAAGCTCTATTTTCAGTAGATATGGTAAGTATGTCACAGAAAAGAGTATATTTTATCTTTCATATAATTTACCCACATTAAAAATATTTCACATAACATCAAAATTAATAGAATTTCAATGGTAAAGTTTTGTATTTCTAATTGAACATTTAGAAGATAATTACAAATTACCATCAAATTATATCAGTAAAATGTGTGATTAAAAATTGAACTAATTGGGAGTTCCCATCATGGCTCAGTGGTTAATGAATCCTACTAGGAAATATAAGGTTGCAGGTTCGATTCCTGGCCTGACTCAGTGGGTTAAGTATCCATGTTGCTGTGAGCTGTGGTACAGGTTGCAGACGTGGCTCTGATCCTGCATTTCTGTGGCTGTGACGTAGGCCAGTGGCTACAGCTCTGATTAGACCCCTAGCCTGGGAACCTCCATATGCCGCGGGTGTGGCCCAAGAAAAGCCAAAAAATAAAAATAATAAAGTAATTTATGATGAGAGATAGTCTCTCAAAAAATTGCACAAAATGTGGAGATCCTTGAAAATTATGACACAAACATGCATGTAGCAGTAGAATTATTGAAGAAATAATCAAATTACCACATTTTTCCTATAAAGAAAAAAACATGAAATATTTTATTGAAATTGAAAAAAGAATGTATAGCTCATTTAAATCAAATGAAAATTGATCGAGGTGGTCAGCAAATGTTCAGTCTGTGAAGAGAAAACAAAAGTTTTTTTAGCTTAGAAATAATGAGGTTAATGGAAAATAAGAAAAATATCAAATAAGATTGCAGGACAAATTTTATTTACCTGTTTTCAAAAACATGTAAGTAGTTAAGCCTTTCACATCTTTAATTGTCAAATGCCAAATGTCTCATTACATAACTGTGATATCTAAAGATAATGTCAAAGAAGCAAAAAGGAGTGTAAGAATCTTTAAATTTAGGCTAACATTTGGAAATACTACCAGCTGCTCTCTTTTACAATGAAGTGAAAAACAGCTCAAAGGCAAAACTGTAAATAATTTCAATCTTATTTAAGGAATGGAAAATACCCACAATGAAATCCTTTAATGATTCTGCTCCTTTTCAAGGTGACTTGCTGTATAATTAAAATTAGGCAACATCTTAAAGAGAAATTCTGCATAATATTTTTTCCTATTAAAAGATATTAGAATACTTTATTATAAATGTAGCATTTTAACTGCTGTGAATTTTTAATTTTTTGTTGTTTAAATATATATGCATATTTATATCCACACATATTATATATAAAACATAACATTTTTTTATTTATCTTTTGAGAATGAACACATCACCACAAGACGTACATGATGCTGTTCATACTTATGTATAATCCATTTGTTATTTAAATTTCAAAACCATAATATGAATCTAAGTTAATATCAGAATTCCATAATAAACTAACATTTTTCTAGGGTCTCTCGATAAATTACCTTTAATAAATGTAAATTAATGTATAGGTTTTTTTTTAGTGAATTTTGAATGTTGTATTCTAGACCTTGGTTATTTGGAGAAAAAAATCTCAGCAAAATTAGCTTACTGAGAGTTAAAAATATTTTTCTGAATTTATAAATCATGATGTGAATATTTGACCCACTATCATGACATTGTGGGCAGATCATTGCACATATGCAAAAGGGAAAAAAAAAATTAAAAAGAAGCCCAGAAAGCAGACAAGTTTCATTTAATATTAAATCCACTTTACCATGACTTTACAAAAGCAATCTAAATGTCAAATTTCTGACATCGAAATTGGTAAAAAGTAAATCACGTAGCACTAAACTGCAAAGAGGTATCCAAAATTTAGATCAGTAGGTTGCAGATAATTAGGAAAGAGTTTGTGCTTCTAAATATAAAAGTCCATTCAGCATGAGGAAATAAGAACTCTTTGAAAGGCCACAATCTGATTGCACTCTTTAAAGACTCAAGACAGACATAAGGGCAACAGATAAAACAGGAATGCTCAGTTAGAAGAAGCAGCCTTTTCACAGGCAAATGTACAAAATCATTAGTGGAATGATTTTCATTATATTTTGTTATATTTTGCCTTCCTTTATCCTTAAATATTTTGCCTCTATTCCTTCCAGTGGAATTGCAAAGACTTAAGACACAGACAAGAAAGACCTAAAACTTGAATACTCCATTCACTCACTAAAAAAAAAAAAAAAAAAAAAAACTTCTGAAAATTAATATCCAGGTAGTATTCTAAGTTATGGGATACAAAAGTGGAGAAGGAAAAGACTCTGCCTTCATGGAGCTTAAATACTAGTGAGGGAGGCAGATGATGAATAAAAGTTTGAATTAATAAATTATAAAATGTCAATTCTGTGATGCAGAATAAAACAGACCACAGATATACGGTAGTTTTAAGAATCCCAACCAGTATCTTTTCTCATACCAGCCATTTTTCCTTTGCATTCACATCTGTTCCTGCCACCTGAAATGTCACCTGGATGCTTATGATGTATACCGCTACATTTCAAAGCCAGATTTTTTTTTCCTTAAACTTGAATATCTCTTTGGTTACTGACGGTCTAGAGATATCTCACCCTCATCAAAAATAGAACTCAATGTTTTCCTGCCTTTTTCTTGCTCCTTTCACTGTCTTTGGAACAGCAGCAACTTCAACCCTGCTTCTAAAACTCAAAACCAAGAAGTATCCATTACTTTGGCTTTCAAACTTCTCTACACTCATACGGTCATACCTTACATTCATCATGCTTCCTAAGCATATTTTGTCTAGTTAGGTCACTGTCTTACCTACTCCATCTCTTATCTGATAGCATCATCCCTTTTGGTTTCACCTACTTTAAATATGACCCACTCTCTGTCTTGGTGATAGCTTTAGATTTCTTAACTTAATTATACTCTGTGAGGTTGAGGAGTAAGTGTGGTGCTCACCTTCTCCCAAAAACACATCAAAAAACAAAATCTACATGGTAGAGTGATTTGCACAGAACATCTACTGAATGCTGGCAGAATACCTTAAACCTCCAAAAATGACAGGAAACCTCCACATAACTGAATAGAACAAAAGGAAAAAAAGACAGAAAGACAGAGAAAGATAAAGGAATAAGGACTGGACTAGCCCGCTTGAGAGGGACCTGTGAAAGAGGTAAGTAACCCACACCCTGGGAAGCCATCTAGCTAACAGGGAAATTAGCCAAGATGGAGGGAATTCAAAGTCTCAGATCAAAGCACAGCAGCTGGACTGAGGAGGGCAAAGCAGAGATGGATGCACAGGTAATTGGTACCACTCTCCCTGGACACTACACCTTGAGACACTTGGGTGGAGACTGGGGACAGAGACTCAGGCTCAGGAGGTCAGTTCCATGGAGAGCACTAGGGTTGGTTGTGTGGAGACAACCTATGAGGCTAGAGAGTAGTGTGCAAGGGAGTTAGAGGAGAGCACTGCAGCCAAGGGAACCTGGAAGGAGCTCTAGGTCCTTAGGAGAAGCAAGGCACCATTGTGGGAGAGGGTGAAAGGAGGAGGTGGGATGGGACTGCCATAGCAAAATCTTTCTCTGGACATGCAATGACTCTCAGAGGGCAGGGTGACTCTGGTGCAGAATACAGGCAGTGCGACATCTCTGGCATGGGTTAAGGGAAGTGGGGTGTCTCCTAGGCAGGCTAAGGGTAACAGGACACCTCTTGCTTGCTCTGCAGGCAGCAGGGGAAAACAACCACAGTCATCTCAGATTCCAGAGGTGTGCATGGCCTGCAACCATTAAGGGTCCATGAATAGGAACCACCTGCAGCCCCAGTCACCTTAGAGTTCATCACAGAGGAGGGCATTGCAACCAAGAACCAGCTGTTGTTGCTCTCACTCACCTGGGAATGCACACACCCTGTTTCTGCTGCTGCCCAGTGCTCTGAGCACCACCTACAAGTGCCTTTCCCCTGGCTCCTTCCACTTTCAGGGGGCCCAGCAGCCATGCACTGGAAACTAGTCCTGCCCATTGCCTCTGTCTCCCTGGAAACGCATGCAGCACCCTATAAAGGAGAAAACAGCTTGTACACCAGGAGGAAAGAGACAATAAGCATACAAACCAAAAGCAGCCCTCACACCAAAAACAAATAATAAGCCCTCACAAAATACCTAGGGGCACGCTTGCATATAAATAACCCTCCATAACTACAATAGTAGTTTCCCTAAATTCACAAAATAAGAAAAATATAAGCAAAATGAAGACGAATGGGATGCAGTCCCAGTTAAAAGAACTGGAGAAGTCCCCCAAAGAAGCAAACAATGCAACAGAATCCTGCAGTCTAACAGACACTGAGTTCAAAAAGGAGATAGTGAAAATACTGAAGGAATTAAGAGGAAAAAATGAAGGAATTAGGAGCATATATGAACAGTAATGCTGATTACTTTAGAAAGGAACTAGAAAACATAAGGAAGAGCCAAGAAAAATTAGAAAATTAATTTGTTGAGACCAAAACTGAGTTAGATGCATGAAGAGAAAAATGAGTAATGCAGAGGAATGAATTAGTCATTTCAAAGATAGAATAATGGAAATCACACAATCTGGACATCAGAGAGAAAGCCAAATGAAAAAATATGAAAGCAATATGAGAGTTCTATGGGATAATATAAAGCAGGCCAATCTACAATAATAGGGATTCCAGAATGAGAAGAAAAAGGAAAGGGGACTGAAATATATTTGAATAAATTATGGCTGAAATCTATCCAAAACTAAAGGAAACAGATATCAAGATACAGAAAGCACAGAGGGCCCTAGAAATTAGAACCCAAACAGACCCACACCAAGATATACTATAATAAAAACGGCAAAAGTTAAAGATCATGAGAATTCTAAAGGCAGCAAGAGAAAAATAAAGAGGTTTCTCAGGACACTAAGTATAGAACTAACATAGTATCCAGCAATCCCACTCCTGGGCATATATCTGGACAAAGCTTTCAATCAAAAATTTGCCTATGATCATTATATCACTATTGACAATAGTCAGCACATGGAAACTAAATAAATGTCCACTGATAGATGAATTGATCTAGAGATGTGGTACATATACACAGTGGAATACTACTCAGCCATAAAAAAAACCAACATGTCATTTGCAGTAACATGGATGGAACTGAAGAGTCTCGTACTAAGTGAAGTAAGTCAGAAAGAGAAATTCAAATACCATATGATATCATTTATGTTTGTAATTTAATATATGACACAAAGTAAGCTATCTGCAGAACAGAAATAAATTCATGGAAATAGAGAACAGATTTACGTTTGCTAAAGGGGAGGGAGAGGAATTATGATCGACTGGGAGTTTGGGGTTAGAAGATGCAAACTACTGCATTTGGAGTGTTTAAACAATGAGATCCTGCTGTATAGCACAGAGAACTATATCTAAGCATTTGTGAAGGAACACAATGAAGGATAATGTGAGCAAAAATTTATATATATGCATAACTGGGTCACTTTGCTGTACAATAGAAACTCACAGAATGTTGTAAATCAACTCTAATAAAAATTTAAAAAAATTATACCCTGAATGATCTGACCTCTATTTACCACCCCAATAACCCCAACATTATTGCACTACCACGAGTATGAATAAAATAAAAGAGACTGTATCAACTGTTTTTAATGTGCCCGGAGACTACAAGGAGGCCAGGAGAATAAGTTAAATTAATAACAACATTATGGTATAAAATATATGCTTATGTTTTGGGAAACTATAATCAAAATTGTCTACTTTTATAAACTATTTTCCTAAAAAATAACTTAGAACTAACTTAGCTAAAGAAATGTCATATAATCTAAGAGTTAAAATGTAGGAGCCACAACAATTTATCTCAATAAACCCTCATATAATACAATCTGATTATGTTAAGCTATGATCTAATATTTTAATTGAAAGTTATGGAAAATAAAAAGCATTATCAAAAGTTAAATTCAATTGACCATAAGAAAGAATATGTTGCCTGAAACTGCATCCTGATAACTTTAGACTTTACTTGGGGAAATCCTCCTAATTCTTCAAAATATAACAAAACCTGTCTAAAAAAGTGATGATTGTTTCATTTTTATTTTTTTATCACTTTATGTTTTCTTTTCAGTCTCACATGCAGCATATGGAAGTTCCTGGCCAGGGATCCATTCCAAGCCAGAGCTGCGATGTATACCACAGCTTCAGCAATGCCGTCTCCTTAACCCACTGTGCCAGACTAGGGGTTGAACTGGCACCTCCACAGAGACAAGATGGATCATTAATCCACTGCTTCACAGAGGGAATTCCTAAGATGATGACTGTTTTAAAACTCAATCAAATATAATCACTCCATCTTCTTATTGTATATTTACTTATAACTCTACGGTAAGGCACACTTTATTCTGCCTTATATTAAAACAGTTTTGTTGACAACATACTGCAAAAGTTATATATTCCTTGTAGTCGGGTAATAAGATTAAACATTTTTGTTTTCACTGAAATACAACCATACTTCATTTAATAAAGATTAGTTTTTTTAATAATAGTATCTTAGAGTATCTTGCACTAATTTCTATAGTCTCTTTTTTAGTTAAAATTATAAATTTACAAACAAAAATGTAACTCAATATGTGCCACAAAGTTTATCTCTCAACTAATTCAGACTATGGCTTACCATGAAGAAATAAATGTGCTCGACGTCACTTATTTTACACATATTCTTTATACATATTAGATTTTATAAATGTTTGAAGCCATTTTAAGTAAATATATACACACATATATATCACATGTGTATTAGACATATATATATATATATATACACGACTCACATGTATAGGATGTTATATATACACACGCATGCCCATATATAAATCAGAGGCTATTTGTGGTCATAGAAATAGACCTCAAAGGAAATTAAAAAATATGACTGAAGTTGCATTTAATAAATTGATTAGAATTTAATCATAAATACTGAGATGAGACTCAATACCTTTTTTAATTCCTAAAAGAACAAAACTAATATAACTAAAATGCAACTAACAGAAAGTCTGGGAAAGGGGGTTGGGAGAAAATTAAAAGTGGTGTGTTCAAATTTCCTCATTTACTCATGTCTTTTAAAAAAGCAGTTAACAAAGTTAGATGTTCTTAAGGTTTTGGTGATATCTACCAGAAATTTTTATTAATACTAAAGGCTAAGTATGCTTACCTCTAAGAAGTGCTAAAAGTATGAGACAAGAAAGAGACAAGAGACTTTTACCCTACATTTTTTGTCCCAGAGCATGGATCTACAACCAGAATGCCTTGATTCAAAAATTTAGTTTCACTCTTTGTTTTAATTTCTTCTTATGCAAATTGGAAAACTAATAGTGCCTCTGCTATAGGAACTTTGTTAGGACTTAATCAGTTATTATTTTTAAAATGGTTAAAATTGTGCCTACCATTATGTAAGCACTAAAAAAATAATGCAAGGAGTTCCCATGGTGGCTCAGTGGCTAATGAGCACAACCAGTATGCAGGTTTGATCCCTGGCCTTGCTCAGAGGTTTAACAATCCAGGGTAGCCATCAACTGTGGTGCAGGTTGGATACATAGCTCGGAACCCAAGTTGCTGTGGCTGTGGCATAGGCAAGTAGCTGCAGCTACAATTCAGCCTCTAGCCTGGGAAACTGCATATGCTGTGGGTGCAGCCCTAAAAAGACAAAAAGATAAAATAAATAATTAATTCATATAAAAGCATATCATAACATAATTTAAATTTAAAAACTGCATCATTTAAAACTACTTTCCAAAGGGGAGGGGAAGGGAGTGAGATGGACTAGGAATTTGGGGTTAATAGACACAAACTATTGCATTGGGAATGGATAAGCAATGAGATCCTGCTGTATAGCACTGGGAACTATATCTAGCAACATATGATGGAGAACAATAATGTGAGAAAAAAGAATGTATGTATGTATGTGTGACTGGGTCACTTTGCTTTACAGTAAAAAATTGACAGAACACTGAAAAACAATCCATAAAGGAAAAAATAAAAATCATTAAAAAATAAAAATAAAAACCAAAACTATTTTCTCCCATACTGTAGGTCATCCTTTTGCTTTGCTTTGTTTTGTTTTTTATGGTTTTCTTTGCTGTGAAAAAACCTTGTCAGTTTGATTAGTTTCCATTGTTTTATTTTTGCTTTTATTTCTGTTGCATTGGGAAACTGACCTAAGAAAACATTTGTAAGGTTGATGTCAGAGAATGTTTTTGCCTGTGTTCTCTTCTAGGAGTTTGATTGTTTCTTGTCTTATGTTTAAGTCATTAAGCTATTCTGAGTTTATTTCTGTACATATACATATAACATATACAACTCAACAGCAAAAAAGCCAACACCCCGATTGAAAAATAGACAAAAGGCCTGAATAGACATTTCTCCGAAGAAGATATGTAGATGGCCAATAAGCACATGAAAAAATGCTCAACATCACTAATTATTAGAGAAATGCAAATCAAAATCAGTGTGTGATCCCCTACCACAACTGTCAGAATGGCCATCATTAATAAGTCCACCAATAAATGCTGGAAAGGGTGTGGGGAAAATGGTACTCTCCTACATAGTTGGTGTGTTTGTAAATTGGTACAACCACTATGGAAAACAATATGGAGGTACCTCAGAAAACTAAATACAGAACTACCATATGATCCAGCAATCCCACTCTTGAGCATATATCCAGACAAAACTTTCCTTGAAAGAGACATATGCATCTGTGTGTTCATTTCAGCACTATTCACAATAGCCAAGACATAGAAACAACCTAAATATCCATTGATCGATGAATGGATTCAGAAGATACAGTATGTATACTCAATGGAATAATATTCAGCCATAAAAAGAACAAAATAATGCCATTTGCAGCAACATGGATGGAACTAGAGACTCATACTAAATGAAGTAAATCAAAAGAGAAAGACAAATATCATATTATATCACTTATATCTGGAATCTAATATAGAGCACAAATGAAACTTTCCACAGAAAATAAATACACGGACTTGGAGAACAGACTTATGTTTACCAAGGGGGAGGGGGAGGGGGAGGGGGAGGGAGTGGGATGGACTGTGAATCTGTGGTTAATAGAAGCAACATATTGCATTTAGAGTGGATAAGCATTGAGATCCTGTTGTATAGAACAGGAAACTATATCTAGTCAATTGTGATGGAGCATGATGGAGGATAATGTGAGAAAAAGAATGTGTATATATATTTATTTATATTTGTGACAGGGTCACTTTTCTGTACAGTGCAAAACTGACAGAACACTGTAAACCAAGTATATGGAAAAAATAAAAATCCTTAAAAATGAAAAAAATAAAAGCAGCAAAATAAATAAATAAATATAAAAATTGCAGTTATTAAGGCAAACCTATCCATGACATGATTAATTCAAATACTGTTTTTCAATTTTAATACTATTTCCATTTTATGCCTTACAAATACCTAAATTTATAAACATATTTTTTTCTTATCAGATGATAAGTTCTTAGAAAGAAATATATTTAAATTATGAAGAACTTACTTTTTGGGAAGGAAATACTGTACAAAATAGTCTTTGGCATCATGTATAACATAATTTTCAACACTGAAGCCAAAATTAATGCAAATTGCAGAAGTTTGTGAAATTGGTAGAGGTAATTTCACTAGAAAATTAAAAGTGCTTTTACATTAGTTTAATTCTAATCATTCAGTATGTCAAAAAATAATGCTTACTTTTCTCATGGCTTAAGAAATTGAAGATTTCACTATGTAACATGCAAAGCAAGCTTTTTGAATCTTGAGTTCCAAATCTTAATCTAGACCAAACTTGAATTTAATGCTTCAATTAATCAAAATGTGTCTTAAAATCCTTATCTGGAAAAGGAAGAAAAATAAAGAAAATCATCTCAACTTCACTGTTTTACTCAATCATCGAACATTATTTAATGTGAAATCCTTTCAATGGGTATCATCCTGTAGTATTTCAGAACAATTGTTTGTGCAATAATGGCAGTTCTAACTTTCACGCAAGTTGTACTATAAAGTTCATTTGTAAGTCACAGAATGTAAAGGTCAGAAAAGGCCTTAGAGACCATCAACTTCCCACTGCATTATTTGTGTAAACCCTTCTGGAACATCCTCATCACTGACAGATGGTCATTCATCCTTTGGCTAAAAATGTCAAGTGATCACAAGTTCAGTAATTTAAAGGCAGTCTATTTTTCATCTGGACAGATGGAGTCTCTAATAAAGTTTAATTCTGTTAAACTCTTTCCCTACATTTGTGCATTCCTGCTATAATAATTTATTTAATACCAGATATATAAAATACACCAAAATCACAGAACTTAGTCTAATAGAAAAGACATAAAATAAACAAGAAATAGAATGAATATATTATAAATTGAGATAAGAACAGAGAAGGAAAAAAACAGAAGTAATTACTAATGTCTTTGCTGAGAAGACTGATATCCTCCAGAGTTTCACAAAAAAAAAAAAAAAAAAACATGCTGAAAGACATACTATTGCCTAAACTGAGAGAGGGGAGGTAAGTGAAGGTTGAGAGGTATAGGAGAGGAGGATGTCCAGAGGACGGGGAGAGTGAAAAGATTTTTTTTTCACTTCAGAGATCAGAGTGAGAAAAATGGAAGGTGCAATTTCTGAAGAGGGAGGCAAAGAGTTACATTCAAGAAATGGAAAGAGGACAAGGTGACTGAAGCAAATAGCAAGGGAAATGAGAGGTAGAAAAGGGTTGACACATCTAGAACTCTAAAGGTCTTACTTTCTAAATTCAAAAGTATTTCCTCCCTAAAGTGGCACACTTTATACCCTATCCATTACAATGTACTTGAATTGTTACCATCTTCATTTATCACCTCCCACTTGAACAAGTATTTCCAATTCCATTTACTATTCTTCACACTGCCCAGAAACTTCACTACTCAGCAGGATTCCTCTGCTCTTGAAGCTGTAAGCTTGGTTTGTAATAACTCTTTAGAACTGTATTTCCAGAACCTATTTGAATATTATACTTTTCACCACACTAATGTTAAAAAATGATTTCAGCTGCTATTGATATTTGCTGTAATCATACAATTCATATCCAAACCTGCTTATATTTGAGGGTCAAAGAGGGAATTACCAGTTGTCATGTAAAGATAGCAAATGTAAGCCAATTCTAGTCTGAGGAGACTGGGGTTTATACTCACCCTAACTACTGTTCATCTTCTGCTGTGCATCTTCCACATCCCTTTTACATCTAGCATTGCCAGGTGTTATATGGAATGCCCAGTTAAATGTGGAGTTCAGATAGACAGCAGAAAATGTTTTAGTATAAGTATGTCCCATGCAGTATTTGGGATATACTTACACTAAAATAATCCATTGTCTATCTGTTCTTAATACTCAACTGGAGGCTCTATATTTTTATTTGCTAAATCTGGAAAGCTTTTCTGAACATATAGCACTCTCACTAGACAACAAAATGTTTCCACTTCCTATGGCTCCAAATGATGACTACTTCTACCTCTGTCATGGTAGAGAAAAGATTATCATATTTTGCTCCTTCAGATATCATAAGATTTTATAATTTTTTATGAAGAACATAAAAAGAAAATATAAGTGGGAGAGGGATCAAGATTGCAGAGGAATAAGATGTGGCTCTCACCTTCTCCCACACATCAAAAAAACCATCTACATGTAGAATGATTTTCACAGAATATCAGCTGAATGCTGGAAGAGACGTTAATCTCCACAAAGGGCAAGGAACCCTCCACATAACTGGGAGAGAAGAGAAAAGAAAAAAAAGGAATCAAAACATGACCAGCAGTACTGAGAAGCAACTGTGAAAGAGTAAGTGAACTTGGGAGGCCACCTAACTGACAGGTAGACCATCACAAGATGGAGAAGAAACCTCAAAGCCCTGGAGAAGAGTACAGTAGCCACACTGAGTAGGGCATAGCAGAGAGAGAGCCACACAGACCTTCAGTATCACTGCCCCTGTACACCACAGCCAGAGATGCTCAGGCTGAGGCTGGTGACTGAGACTCAGGCTCTGGAGATTAGTTCCCAGGAGAGAACTAGTGTTGGCTGTGTTGACAGCCTAAGGGACTAGGGATTGGTGTGCCATGGGCTGAGGAGTAGAGCACCAAAGCCTAGGGAGCAAGGGAGGATGCCTGGGCTCAATGGAGAAGAAAGGTTCCATTGTTAGGGAGGGTGAGAGGAGGAGGGGCGAGACTGCCATAGGAATATCTTTATTCACATGTGGGGTCTGGGATTGCCAGACACCTCTTACACAGGCTATGTGCAGTGGAGCACCTCTTGCATGGGATATAGGCAGCAGGGGCAAACACCCTGCAGCCATTTCAGACTTCAGAGGTGGGCATGTACTGCCACCACTAGAGGTCTGTGAACAAGCATGACCTGTGGGCTCAGTCATCTCACAGGATGCCTCAGAACAGGGCACATCAACCAAGTGCCTCCCGTTGTTGCTCTCACTCCTCTGGGAATGCTCACACCCTGCTGCTACCACTGTCATATGCTCAGGACACCACCAAACTTCCCAAAGGTCCCTGCCACTTCTGAGGGCCCTGCAACCAGAAGCAGTTGTGCCACCTCCCTGTGGGTCCTCACTATTGTCAAAGGCCCATCAACAAGGCATTGGCTGCTAGACCTGCCTATTGTCCCCATCTCCCTGGAAATACCACACAAACCTTACATCTGCACACTCCCTATCAGTGGTATAACAGCCAGCATACACTGAGGAAAGAAACAGCAAGAATCCAACCCAATAATAGTACAAAAGAAAGGAAGAAGAAAGAAAGAAAGAAAGAAAGAAAGAAAGAAAGAAAGAGAGAAATAAAGAAATAGAAAGAAAGAAAGAAAGAAAGAAAGAAAGAAAGAGAAAGAGAGAAAGAAAGGAAGAAAGAAAGAAAGAGAAAGAAAGAAAGAAACTACTCAGGGGTGCTCTCACATATGAATAGCCCTCCAAGACTACGGTAGTGGTTTTCACTAAACTCACTGAAATGGAAAAACTGAATAAAAATGAAGAAGCTCGGGAACCACTCCCAGTCAAAAAAAAAAAAAAATCAGAATTCCACTGAAGGAGCAAAGAAAGAAAGAGACCACTGCAGTATAAGACTGAGTTCAAAACTGTGATAGTGAAAATCCTGAAGGAATTAAGAGGAGATATGAAAGAATTAAGCGGAGATATGAAAGAATTAAGAGTGGATATCAAGAGTAATGCAGCTTACTTTAAAAATGAACTAGAAAATATAAGGAGGAGCTAAGAAAAATTAGAAAATTAATTTGCCAAGACTGAAGCTGAGTTAAAGGCATTGAAGAGCAGCATGAATAATGCAGAGGAACAAATTAGTGATTTGGAATATAGAATAATGGAAATCACCTAATCTGAAAAGCAGATAGAAAGAAAAATTTAAAAAAAATGAAAACAATATGAGGGATCTATAGGATGAAATAAATCAGGGCCATCTATACATAGTAATGATATCAGAAGGAGAAGAAACAGAAAAAGGCATTGAAAATATGTTTAAATTAATTATGGGTAAAATCTATCCAAACTAACGTAAAGAGATATTAAGATACAGAAAGCACAGAGGGCCCCAAGTAAGTGGAAACAAAACAGACCCACACCAAGACATATTATACTAAAAATGCCAAAAGTTAAAAGACAAGGAGAGGTTTCTAAAGTAAGCTCTGACCACAATGGCCTGAAACTGGAAATCAACGACAGGAAAAGTAATAAGAAACAACTGACTGTATGGAGACTAAACAGCATGATATTAAAAAAAAAAAAAAAAAAAAAAAAAAAAAAAAAAAAAAAAAAAAAAAAAAAAAAAAAAAAAAAAAAAAAAAAAAAAACAGTGGGTCAACAAGGAAATCAAAAGGGAAATAAAATGTACCTCCAAACAAATGAAAATGAAACACAACTATTCAAAACCAATGGGATACTGCAAAAGCAATTATTTTTTTTTTGTCTTTTGTTTTTTTAGGGCCACACCCATGGCATATGGAGGTTCCTGGGCTAGGGGTCTAATCAGAGCTGTAGTTGCCGGCCTATACCACAGCCACAGCAATGCCATATCCAAGCCAAGTCTGCAACCTACAGCACAGCTCATAGCAATGCTGGATCCTTATTCCACTGGGCGAGGCCAGGGATCAAACATGCAACCTCATGGTTCCTAGTCAGATTTGTTTCCACTGCACCACAATAGGAACTCCCAACAAATAGATCATTTGAATGCACTGACCACTACAAATTAAATTGAATATGTAATAAAAAGCACTCCTTACTAACAAAAGTCCAGGACCAGATGGCTTCACAGGAGAATTCTATCAAATGTATAAAGAACTTATATACAAACTTAGAAATTTTTCCAAAAGTTTGTAGAAGAAGGAACACTCACAAAGACATTCTATGAAACCAGGATCACCATAATTCCAAAATCAGACAAAGATACTACCAAAAAAGAAAATTATAGGCCACTACCTTTGATGAATAAAGACACAAAAATTCTCAACAAAATTTTAGCCTATTGAATCCAACAACATATAAAAAAAGATCATCTATAACAATCAAGTAGGAGTCATCCAATGTTCACAAGGATGGTTCAACATATGAAAGTCAATCAATTTCATATATCTCAGTAACAAAGAGATCATCTCAAGAAAGGAAAAAAGAAAGCATTTGGCAAAAACCAACATTCATTCATGATAAAAACTCTTACCAAAGTGGATATAGAGGAAATATAAATTAAAATAAGTAAAGTCATTTATGACAAAAAACAGCCAATTTAATACTCAATGGAGAAAAGCTGAAAGACTTCCCACTAAAATCTGGAAAAACGCAAGCATGCCCACACTCACCCATTTTATTCAACATAGTATTGGAAGTCTTAGCCACAGCAATTAGAAAAACAAAAGAAAATGTATCCATATTGGAAGAGAAGAAGTAAAATTGTCACTCTATGCAGATGACATGGTACTATACATAAAAAAATCCCTAAGGACTCCACACAAAAACTAATTGAACTGATGAATGAAGTCAGCAAAGTGGCAGGGGATGAGATTAACATTCAGAAATCGGTTTCATTTCTGTATACTAACAATGAAATATTAGGAAAGGAATACAAAAATACAATATCTTTTAAAATCACACTCCAAAAAAATTAAATGCCTAGCAATAAACCTGCAAAAGAGGCAAAAGACTTATATGCTGAGTACTACAAAACATTAATCAAAACAATTAAAGATGACTCAAAGAAACAGACATATATTCCATGCTCCAGGATTGGAAGAATTAATATTTTTAAAATGGCCATACTACCCAAAGATATCTATACATTCAATGCAATCCCTATCAATTACCCATGACATTTTTCACAGAAGTAGAACAAACAATCCAAAAATTTATGTAGTACCATAAAAGACTCAGAATTGCCAAAGCGACCCTGAAGAAAAAAAACAAACAAACAAGCAGGAGTCATAACTCTCTCAGACTTCAGACAATATTACAAAGCTATAGTAATCAAGACAGTTTGGTACTGGTAAAAGACAGACATACAGACCAACAGAACAGAAGAGAGAACCCAGAAATAAACCCAACCACCTATGGTCAATTAAGTCAACAAAGGAGGCAAGAATATAAAACAGGGAAAAGACAGTCTCTTTGGCAAGGGGTGCTGGGAAGACAGGACAGCTGAATGCAAACCAATGAAACTAGAACACAGCCTCACAGCATGCACAAACATAAACTCAAGATGTCTTAAAGACTTAAACATAAGGCAAGACACCATCAAACTCCTAGTAGAGAACTTAGGCACAACACCCTCTGATATCAACCATACACATATTTTCTTTTGTCTGTGTCCCAAGGTAATAGAAATAAAAATAATAAATAAATCAATGGAAACTAATCAAACTTAGAAGTTTTGCATAGCAAAGGAAACCATTAAAAAAAAAGACAACCTATAAATGGGAGAAAGTAGTTTCAAACAATGATGCAACTCACAAGGTGTTACTCTCCAAAATATACAGATAACTAATACAACTCTACAGCAAAATAACCAAGAACCCATTGGAAAATGGGTAAAAGACCTGGATAGACACTTCTACAAAGAAGATATACAGATGGTCAACAGGCACATGAAAAAATGCTCAACATCACTAATTATCAGAGAAATCAAATAAAAACTGCAGTGAGGTACCAACTCACACTAGTTAGAATGGCCATCATTAACCAAGTCAATAATAACAAATGCTGAAGAGGGTGTAGAGAAATGTTACCCTCCTACACAGCTGGTGGGAATGTAAATTGGTACAACCACTATGGAAAACAGTATGGAGATACTTCAGAAAACTAAATATAGAACTACCATATGATCCAGCAATGCTACTCCTGGGCATATGTCCAGAAAAAACTTTCATTAAGACTATACACGCACCCCTATATTCACTGCAGCGCTCTTCACAATAGCCAGGACATGGAAACAACCTAAATTCCATTGACAGATGAATGGATTAAGAAGATATGGTACATATACACAATGGAATACTACTCAGCCATAAAAAAGAACAAAATAATGTCATTTGCAGCAAAATAGATGGAACTAGAGACTCATACTAAGTGAAGTAAGTCAGAAGGAGAAAGACAAATACCATATGATCTCACTTATATCTGGCATCTAATATACAGCACAAATGAACTTTTCCACAGAAAAGAAACTCTGGGCTGGACTTGGAGAACAGACTTGTGTTTGCCAAGGGAGGGGGAAGTGGGATGGACTGGGTAATTTGGGGTTAATAGATTCAAACTATTGCATTTGGAGTGGATAAGCAATGAGATTCTGCGGTATAGCACTGGGAACTGTATCCCTTCACTTGTGATGGAACATGATGGAGGATAACGTGAGAAAAGAATGTATATAAAGCTGGGTCTCTGTGCTATACACTATAAATTGACATAACACTGTAAATCAAGTACAATGAAAAGAAATCATTAAAAAGTTCAATCAAAGCTAAAAAATGTACAAAATGTCATTTGCATCAACATGGATGAAGTTAAAGATTCTTATACTAAGGTAAGTCAGAAAGAGAAAAACAAATAACAGATTATATAATTCTATTTGGAATCTTAAATGGGGGCACAAATGAACCTCTCTACAGAACAGAAACAAACTCATGTACATAGAGAAAAGACTTGTGGTTGCGAGGGGGGGAAGGAACGGGTCAACCGGGAGTTTGGGTTTAGCAGATACAAACTATTTGCATTTGCAGTGGATAGTCAGCGAGGTTCTGCTGTATAGCACGGGGAACTACATCCAACCAAGTGTGACGGAACATGATGGAAAACTACATATATATGTCTTGGTCACTTTGCTCTGCAGCATAATTTGACCAAACATTATAAATCAACTATAGTAAAAATATTTAAAAATAGAAAATATAAACAACTTATCAAAAACTTTCAATATTACAAGTACTCTACCATTTTTTGGAAACAAAGATAAATCAAGTATCCATCACAGGAAACAAGGACAAACTTCTAAAACGTAACATAGGTGATATATTAAAATGGATAGAAAGCTTAGTGGGAACACAGTCAGGAGTTAGTCAAATATGAATGGGAGTCAGAAAAATTTATATAAGTAGAATTTGATGTTGAGTATAAGTTAGTTCACCCAGTAGAAAAATTTGGAGGAAGACAGTCCAAATAGAACTCCTAGTTTTTACAAAACCACTATTTGAAAGTGCATTTTTAGGAAATATTATAAAATATGGTGAGCAGGCAAAGCTACAACTAAGTCAGATATTATGAAATTGAACTCTAGCAAAGGATCTTTCTAAGTAGCATAAATTAACAATTCTCATTTAGAATGTGTATGATGTGCCAGACACAGTGGAAATGGAAGTCTAAAATGCAAATATAGAATTACCATTTGATCCAGCAATCCCACTCCTGGGCTTCTATCCAGAGGAAACCATGACTCAAAAAGACACATGTACTCCAGTGTTCATTGCAGCACTCTATGCAATAGCAGGGTCATGGAAACAACCTAAATGCCCATCGACAGAGGAGTGGATAGGGAAGATATGGTACATACACACAATGGAATATTATTCAGCCATTAAAAGGAACGAATTACCGACATTTATAGCAACATGGATGGACCTAGAAATTATCATGCGAAGTGAAACCAGTCAGACAATTAGACAGCAACACCCAATGCTACCGCTTTCATGTGGAAAATAAAAAGACACAATGAACCTCTTTGCAGAACAGACAATGACTCACAGACTTTGGAAAACCTTGGTTTTTCAAATAAGACAGTCTGGGGGGTGGGGGACACACTGTGGGTTTGGAACACAAAATCTGTCAAATTGACTTGTGATGATCTATGTACACCTATAATTGAAATAAAATCCATTAAGCTAAAAAAATGCAAATATAATTTGGAAGTCATTTGAACCTGGGCATATGAAAGAAAAGTAAAGAGGACTGTTAATAACTCTGGTTGCCAAGGAGGAGAATGAGGGCGTGGGCCTGACCAGGAGTTTGGAGTTAATAGATGCAAACTATTGCATTTGTAGTGGATGAGCAATGACATCCTGCTGTATAACACAGGGAACTATATCTAGTCACTTGTGATGGAACCTGCTGGAGGATAATGTGAGAAAAGAATATGTATATATATGTGTGTGTGTGTGTGTGTGTCTGTGTGTATGTATATATATATGACTGGGTCATTCTGAGATACAGCAGGAATTGATATAACACTGTAAATAAACTACAATGGAAAAGTAAACATCACAAATAAGTAAATAAATAAAAGATCTCAGCTTAGTCACTGCAGTCAATAGTAATGTCACTTACTGAGAAGAAACAGGAATCAGAGCAAGAGTGTTTTGCAGTAAGAGGTGAAGAAAAGAGGAGGCAGAGTAGTACCTGGGCAAGCTAAATCTAAACATCATTTTAAGTTTTTCTTTTTTTTTTTTTTGGCCATGTCTGTGGCATGCAGAAGTTCCTGGTAACTGGATCTAACCTGTGCCACAGCAGCCATAGCAGCCACAGCACACAGCAGTGAAAACCTCAGATCCTTAGCCTGTTGGGACACCAGGAAATTTTTTTCTTTTCTGCTGATGAGAAGAGAATTTTACTTGATGACCAGTGGAGTATGATGTTGGAAGAGCACTAGCTTCCTGTGGGTGCTTGGCTATTTTTACTTCCTCCACTACCAAAATGAAGGTTTGCAATGAATATATATGTGAGTGACAGTGATGCAAGGTTGTCCAGACAACATCTCTAGGTCAATACAGCTCATTCTCATTTCTCAGAGTAACATTCTCGCTATTCTGAGACAGTTCTCCCTTCATAATAGGGGTGATGGTTTCTCAGACTGTGAAACAGAAGTGGATTGATGAGAAAGTTGGTGAGAAGCTTGATATTTCCTGATGTTTCTTTTATTTAAAATACATTTAAAATGATAAGGAAACATTCATATATTCCCCCAGTGCCTTGCCCAAAATAAGCAATAAATTGCTTTGACTGACTGCTGAATGTGTATTATAATAGTAAATAATTCTTGCTAAAGAATTATTCTTACTAAAGAGAAACACAACTTCATTAATTTATTTTTCACATATAAAGTAAGTTTTGTTTCTCAACTCCTGATTAAAAATTCTGCTACGAAAACTGCAGAGATATGTTTTAGAAATGTAAAATAGAAAGTTTTACACTAATGTAGCTGAAATAAAATAACCCTAAACATGAATTAAAATAATAGAATAATCAACAAATCAATACTGTTTAATAAATTCTAACTTACAATTATAGTTGATTTTCCAAAACATAAAATCATTTTGCTCAATAATTTGATTATGTATTTATTTTGTTTTTCACTTAATAAACTTATATATCTATATTTTATAATTACTTTGAGTCGATCATTGATATTTTTCATAATATTTGGAGCTGTGAACATTATTATTGAGGCATGTATTCTACTATGAAAATGTAGCTCATATCAAGATTACAAACTATTATTAGCTGTAACAGAATATTTTGATTTACAGCACACATGCTTTTACTACTTTCAAATTCCTTCTTTACTTTTAACATCGGTCATATTAGGAATGGGCCACATTCAGGTATTTCAATAATACTAAGTAGAGCCTGTCTACCCCACATTCCAAAATTCCAGCAGCCCTTGGCTATATACCAAGTCAATCAATACAGATTAACTATTCCTTCTGTAATTAGAACAGAAAGTGATGAAGGCATCTAGAGAATTTAACAAAGGGATATTAGGATCATCACTTTGACTTGGTTTCCATCCTAAGAGTATATTTTACTCTCTACACACTATTTTTGAAATTTTTTGGAAAGTGAGGTTAGAGATGAGAAGAAGTTTTAGTTTTCAAGACAGTGTTTGCAAACTGGACGATTCTTTCCTCAGCGCTTTTTAATACAGAATAGCATTATTCACAACTGAAGGCATTGATAGCTCATAATTTGTGTATCTGCCTGGCTACTATCTTAACCAAGTGGAGAAGCTCTTCGGGTGTATTTACTGTATTACACATTACAAATTACAAATGCTTCAGCATTTCACAGAGTGATCAATTCCTTCTGATTTACCTGAGACTTCCCCAGTTTTAGTAGTGAAAATTCCATATTCCAAGAGGCCACTCAGTTCTAGGCAAACTGTAATAGCTGGTCACCCTATATGACAGGTAACACAGTTTGCAAATGTTTAAGCATTCAATTCCTTATATCTTATAACAGTTTTCTTACCTACCACCCTACCACTTCCCAATCCTAAAACCAATAATATATATATATATAAGATTATTTATAAATGTATATTTATACACACATATATTTATATATAATTTCAGCATCCCACTTAGTACCAGTTTCTGTATTCAATATAACAATGCATCTCCAAACTCAGTGGCCTAAATTAACAATTTATTATTTCTCGCATGCTGAGTGGTTAACTGATCAAAGGAAGGCTCATCTTGAGGAAGTTCTGTTTGCCATGTTTCTCATCCTTCTTGGACCAGTGAAGTACTCTTGGTTAATTATTGCACAGCAATGACTGAAATCTGACAAGCCCAAATATACAAACACAGTTAAAACTTCTGCTTTCCTTGTATCTACCAATATTTTATTGGCCAAAATAAAAAATAAATGGCCAAGACCAAAGTCAACAAGGAGGGAAATACAATGTACCATTAATGGGAGGGAAGGTATGGAAGACTACTCTAGAGAGTAGATTATACTACATCCCAGATATTCACTATTATTATAACATTTATATTTAGATGATTTTACTGATGAGGTTCAAGTTCTCTTAAAATATAACTTCATTCTATTTAATGAGGTCAAGCTAGCCAAAATTCAAGATTGTGTTTATATTGTCAGAGTGCTAACAGGATAAAAAGAACATATAAAAATATTACAAATATTAGAAATTAACCATCTTAGAAGAAGAAGAGCTACAACTACAGAAGTCAAGCAGAGTGCATAAAAAAATGTGGATACTGTTATAATCATGGTAATCAAGAATCCCAGGAACATGAAAAGAAGAGGGGTTTGAAAAAAAGAAACAATTGATAGTTACCTATCCTGTGCAACTAGTGACTTTTTAAATTATTTTTTGCTAACAAATACAGTCTCTCTGCTAAGTTTATTGTGTCTAGAGTTTTTTTTAGTTCATCAGTTCCTGTTTTTCCATAAGTTATTCACTGTCTTACCAAGTCTTTTTAAAAGTTAATATAGATATTTCTTATCATAAAAGTAGTTTATGGTCATTATGGAAAATGTAATCCTTAACATGATACAGCATCTTCTTATATTACTTTGCTATGTGTGTTTGCCATAAATAACCAAAATAGTATGTAAAATTGAAGATCTTTAACTTTATTCTACACAAAAATAGTTTCTACTAAAATTACCCCTGCATTTTATAGTTTACAGGCATGCATGTTTATATGCATAACTTCCATCTCAAATTCTTGTATTAAACAGGCTTTCTTTTTCTATTGTTTTCCTGAAGTGAAATGGGATCAACTTTTCCTGAATGATAGGTTCTCTAACATTCATCAGAGAAAGGGTTCATTAAGGAAAAACTGTAATATACAAATCTGTGCAAATTAAATGCAAAATACAATGCAAAAATGCAAAATCAATTTGACTGTTACTACGGTTTCTTTCCTGGCTTGGCCATATCTAAAGCACTTTATTATTGGGTATCTTTTGAAAGAAGTAATGTGTCACTTCCCACAGGCCACACTTGACCACAGCCACAATGATTTCCTGCCAAACTGCTGTTGTTAAGGTCTAGAAATAGACCTTAAGATTATCATTTTAAGGTCTCTTACTCTGGCTGTTCTGATATAAGATATAGCATTGTGAAAAGGATCTGCCCAGCTTTCAGGCTGAATTTGTGAGTGCACTTGAATATCTGAGCCAGAAGAGTAGAGACTCACGAAGGGGATTTATTAGGGGTGAAAAGGCCAGTGTGCACCTTTTTAAAAAGAGCAGTATTTTCAGCCTTGTGATTAGAAAAACTTCCTCCTGAAGTCCGGCAATACACTGACTTCAAATCCTAGTTTATGGAGAGTGGGGAGATTTTCCCTTAATTCTGTATCTTCTTAGACATGCTAGTTTGATGGTGGAAGAATTTGTTCTAGGGAGGCTAATACAGTGGTATTTAAAGAAAAAAAATCATCAGATTAATTTTTTTGTTGTTTTTAGGTTTCATTTGGTTTTCATTTCCCTTAAATAGCTCTACCTGTATTTACAAAATTCCCATAACAAAAAGTAGAAATTCCTGAATTTTCCAGTCCACAAACTACTCCCCACATGCAGAAACTTTCATTTTTTTCCAACTTATTTTCTGAGTATTTACTTCAATTTTGAAAATAATATACCGTGTTACTTCTTAATTTATTGATTTATATATTACTTAAAGATATTTTATGATGCTAGACAAACATGTAGCCTTCTCAAAGCTATCAACTTTACTCAAATTGATAAATAGTATTTACATTATTTTTAATTTTTATTTAGTAGACTTACAGTGTTCTGTCAATTTCTGCTGTACAGCAAGGTGATCCAATCATATTTTTTTCACATTATCTTCCATTGACAGTTGACTAGATATAGTTCTCTGAGCTATATAGCAGAATCCATAGTTTAAACACTCCAAATGCAATAGTTTGTGTCTGCTAACCCAAAACTCCCAGACCATCCCAATCCCTCTCCTACCCCTTGCAGCCACAAGCCTGTTCTTCATGTACATGAGTTTGTTTCTTTTCCATAAACAAGTCCATTTGTGCCATATTTCAGATTCAAGATATGTGATATCATATGTTATTTATTTTTCTCTTCCTGACTTACCTCACTTAGTATGAGAATCTCTAGTTCCTTCCATGTTGATGCAAATGGACTATCCACTTTGGTAAGAGTTTTTATCATGAACAGTTGCTGGTTTTTGTCAAATGCCTTTTTTTTTTTTTGCATTTCTTGAGACAATCATGTGGTTTTTGACCTCTCTTTTGTTAATGTGGTGTAGGAAATTGATTGATTTTCTTATGTTGAACCATTCTTGTGAATTTGGGATGAATCCCACTTGGTTGTGGTGTATGATCTTTTTTACATGTTTTTGGATTCAGTAGGCTAAAATTTTGTTGAGAATTTCTGTGTCTGTATTCATCAAAGATAGTGGCCTATAATTCTCTTTTTTGGTAGTATCTTTGTCTGATTTTGCTATTAGGGTTATGCTGAATACATAGAATGTCTTTGGGAGTGTCCCTTCCTCTACCTTTTGGAAAAGTTTCAGAAGACTGTGTATAAGTTCTCTGTATGTTTGGAAAAATTCTTCTGTGAAGCCATCTGGTCCCAGACTTATGTTTGTAGGAGATGTTTTTATTACATATTCAATCATTTCTAGTGATCTGTCTGTTCAAGTGATCTGTTTCTTCCTGATCAGTTTTCATGGGCTCTAAGTCTCCAGAAAGGTATTCATTTCTACTTGGTTGTCAAATTTGTTGGCATAAAATTGTTCATAGCATTCTCATTTATTTTCTATTTCTGCATTATCCATTGAGATGTCTCCCTTTTCATTTCTTAGTTTGTTTATTCGTGTTCTTTATCTCTTCTTGGTGATTAGAGCCAGAGGTTTGTTGATTCTGTTTACCCTTTCAAAAAACAAACTTTTGGTTACACTGTTTTTTTTTGTTATTATTATTGCTATTGAATCTCTATTTTATTGGTTCTCTCTGATCTTTATGATTTCCTTCCTTGACCTTAGATTTTGTTTGTTCTTTTTCTGATTCTTTTAGGTAGTAGGTTGTGATGTTGCTTTGAGATTTTTTTTTTTCTTTTCTGCTCAAGGGCTCATATTGCTATGAACATTCCTTTAAGAACAGCTTTTGCAGCATCCCATCAATTTTGAATGGTTGTGTTTCCATTATCATTTGTCTGGAGGTATATTTTAATCTCTCATTTGATTTCCTCATTGAACCATTTTTTCTTCTTGTTTTTTGTCTTTTCTCTGCCTTATCTAGGGCCACACCCACAACATATGGAGGTTCCCAGGCTAGGGGTCAAACAGGAGCTGTAGCTTCCAGCCTTCACCACAGCCACAGCAACGCAAGATCCGAGCCACGTCTGCAACCTACACCACAGCTCACGGTAATGCCAGATCCTTAACCCACCGAGCATGGCCAGGGATCAAACCCGCAACCTCATGGTTCCTAGTCAGATTCATTAACCACTGAGTCACGAGGGGAACTCCAGGAACCATTGTTTTTCAATATCATGTTGTTTAGTCTCTGTGTAGTCAGTTTTTTCTCATTACTTTTCCCATGGTTGATTTCTAGTTTAATGCCATTGTTAAGGTACTTGAAATAACTTCTATACTCTTAAATTTGTGGAGATTAGTTTTGTGACACAGTACTTTGTCAATCCTTGAAAATGTTCCATGTGCCCTTGAAAATAATGTATATTCTGATTTTTTTTTGGATGTAATGCCCTGAAAATATCAATTAACCCTTAACTTTTCTATTGTGTCATTTATGATCTCTGTTGCCTTATTGATGATTTTCTATCGAGAGAATCTGTCCATTGATTTTAAAATCTCCTAATATTATTGTATTCCCATATATTTCTTCTTTTGTGTTTTTTAGTATTTGTTGTATGTATTTGGATGCTCCTTTAAAAGGCGTACATATTGACAATTGTACTATTTTCTTCTTGAATGGATTCTTTTATCATTAAACATTTTCCTTCTTTATTTTCTTTATGGCTTTTGTTTTGATGTCTATTTTGTCTGATGTGAGTATTGCAACTCTCACTTTCCTGTCTTTTCTATTCACATGAAATATCTTTTCTCATCCCACCACTTTAAATTTTTATGCCCCTGGCCCTTAGATGAGTCTCTTGTGGGTAGCCTGTTGGAGGCTCTAGTTTTTCTATCCAGTCTTCCACTCTATGTCTTATGATTGGAGCATTCAGTCCATTGTCATTTAAGGTAATTATTGATAAATATGTATTTATTACCATTTTAAGCCTTGTTTTCCAATTGATTCCATGTTTCTCCTTTGTTTCTTTATGTTTTTGGTTGAATGATTTCCTTTTATTTTATGCCTGCATCTTCTTCTTTCTAGTTTTTGTGAATGTATATTTTGGTTTTGATTTGTGGTTTCTCTGTTTTTCAAGTGCACTAACCCCCTTCCTGTATATGCTTGCTTTAGCCTGACAGTCATATAGGCTCAAACACTTTCTAAAAAAAGGTTCTAGATTTTCTTACCTTCCTTCCCCATATTTTATGATTTTGAAATCCTTTTTCATGTTTGTTCATTTTGATGTGGCTTGTGTTTATTGTCACTTTTACAGTAGTTTTTTTTTTTCTTTTAGATCTGTATCCTGGCTCATTAAGTGATTGCTTCCCAATTGTGATTTCCTTGATGCTATTTCTCCTTACTTTTTTACTTGCAGGAACCCTTTCATTATTTCTTTTAGAATGGGCTTAATATTGCTGTACTCTTTTAGTTTCTGTTTGTTGGAGAAATTCTTTATTTCTCCTTCTATTTTAAATGGTATTCTTGCTGGGTAGAATACTCTAGCCTGTAAATTTTTCCCTTTTAGAAATTTGAGTTTATCTTACCACTTTCTTCTGGCCTGTATCTCTTCGGTATAGAAATCAGCTGATAGACTTATGGGAGTTCCCTTACAATTAACTTTTTTTTTCTCTTGCTGCCTTTAGAATCCTCTCTTTAAATTTTGCCATTTTTATTATAATATGTCTTGGTGTGGTCCTATTTGGGTTCAACTTGTTTGGTTCCCTCTGTGCTTCCTGTATCTGATTCCTTTAGATTTGGAAAGATTTTAAATGTAATTTCTACCAATATATTTTCAATCCCATTTTCTTTTCCTTCTCCTGGAATCCCCATTATGAATAGTTTGTCCTGCTTTATAGTATCCTGTAAGTCTCTTATATTGCTTTCACTTTTTTATATGGTTTTTCTCTCTGCTGTCCTGATTGAGTGATTTCCATTTTTCTATCTTCCAAATCAATAATTTGTTCCTCTGCATTATTCATTCTGCTCTTCTGTACCTTTAACTCAGCTTGCATCTCTGCAAAATAATTTCCTAATTTTGTCGGCTCCTACTTATATTTTTCTAGCTCCATTCTAAAGTTATCTGCATTAGTTCATATCTGCTCTTAATTCCTTCATATTCAGTCTTAATTCCTTCAGTATTGTCACCATCTCCTTTTTGAACTCGATGTCTGTTAGACTGTAGAGGTTTGTTTCATTATTTGCTCCTTTAAGGGAATTCTTCTGTTCTTTTAACTGGGAATGATTCCTGTCATTCTTCTTTTTGCTTATACTCTTTTTATTCTATGAGTTTACTGAAAACCACTACTGTAGTCTTGAAGGGCTATTTACATGCAAGAGTGCCCCTGTGTATTTTATGAAGGCTTACTATTTATTTGTGGTATGATTACTGCTTTGGGGTCTCTTTCCTCAGAGTGTGCAGGCTCTTATCCCCCCTGATATGGCACTGCGTTTGTTTCCAGGAAGATGAAGGCAAAAGGCAGGGCTAGTAGCCAGTTCCTGGTTGCTAGGTTCTTGACAATGGCAAGGGGCTGTGGGGAGGGGACACAATCTGTTCCTAGTTTCAGGGCTCTGGCAAGTGGCAGTAATCCTCAGTCATGTGTAGGCAGCCCCCAGAGCATTTGGCAGTAGCAGCAACATGGTGTATGCATTTCCAGAGGAGTGAGATCCACAACAGTTGGTGCTAGGTTTCACTACTCTCCTCTGCTGACCTCTGAATTGACTGGGGTCACAGGTTGTGTCTGTTCAAGGTCCCCTAGTAGTGGCCGGCCTCACCTCCCTCTTTTGTCTTAGATGACTGCCATGCTTTCCCCCCAGCACCTGTGGACCCTGCAAGAGGTGCTGTGACATGCTTAGCCCATGCAGAAGTTGCCCTGATACGCTTAGTCCACACAAGAAGTTCCTGGCCAGGAGTTCCCTTCGTGGCTCAGTGGTTAACGAATCCGACTAAGAACCATGAGGTTGCAGGTTCGATCCCTGGCCTTGCTCAGTGGGTTAAGGATCCAGCGTTGCCGTGACCTGTGGTGTAGGTTGTAGACGCGGCTCGGATCCCACGTTGCTGTGGCTGTGGCGATGGCCAGCGGCTACAGCTCCGATTAGACCCCTAGCCTGGGAACCTCCATATGCCGTGGGTGCGGCTCTACATAAAGGCAAAAACACACACACAAAAAAAGTTCCTGGCCACCTGTAGCCCACACAAGAGGTACTGCATTGCCTGTTGCCCACACAAATGGCGCCTCACCACCCATAACCTGCTCCAGAGGTGCCCTGCCCCTGAGAGTCCACATGTGTACAGGGATATATATTCCTGTGGTGGTCCACCCCTTCTCACCCTCCCCAATAATGTCACCTTGCTTCTGTGTGCCCAGACCTCCTCCCAGGTTCCCTTGGCTATGACACTCCATTCCCTAGCCTGTGATGCACCATCCCCTAAGCCCCTCAGTCTGCTCCACTTAGCCAGTCATAGTCTCCTCCAAAGAACTTATCTCTGGGGCCTGAGCCTTAGCACCCAGCCCTTGTCTGAGCATCCCAGGCTGTGATGTCCAGGGGCAATGCTATCAATGGTCTGTGCAGCAATCTCTCCTTTGCCCGCCTCAGTCCAGCTGTGTGCTTTTCTCTGAGATGTTGAGGTTCCTCTTTTTTGGCTGATCTCCTTGTCAGTTATGTGGCTTCCAGGATGTGGGTTCCTTTCCTCTTTTGTACCCTCTCTCAGGAGTGCTAGTCCTATCCTGATTGCTTTCTTTCTCACTCATTTCTCTCTTTTTTTCCCCTTGTGTTATACTCAGTTATGTGGAGGGCTTCTTGACCTTTCTAGAGGTTTAAGGTCTTCTGCCAGCATTCAGTAGATTTTCCATGCAAATTATTCTACATGTAGTTTTTAATTTTTTTTTTACTTTTTGATGTGTTTGTGGGAGAATATGAGAGCCACATCTTACTCCTCTGGCATCTTGATCCCTCCTCAGTATTTACACTATTATGATGACTATGTAAATATTGTTCAGTGCCACAGAGTGGTCTATGGTTACTCTTTAGTTTATATTTTCTTTTTTTCCCTTCATTAATAATTTTGTTGTTGTTGTTTTACTTATATGGCTGATGGCTACAGTGATATTTTCAATGAAGCATGCTTCTCTTTTCCTTGCCTTTTGAAATGTGACTTAGTTATTGCTGCCATTAAATAGTAGGGACTATTTCTCTGCCTCTTTAATCTGGGCTGGACTTGAGTTGCTTTGATTAATGTAGAATGAAAAAAAACATATTGTTCCACTTCCTAGATGAAGTATTTTTTGTTCTCTGGGAACCATGAGAAAACATGATGTAAAATAACCCAGAAGAAAGACCACAAGGAAAGAGACGCCAAGCTATCTCATCTGCCCGATGCCTTAAAAGAATTTACATTCAAATGTAAAGACATAGGTATGACCATTTACAAACAGCAGAACTGCCATAGAATCCTGAGAAATAATAATCTATTGCCATTCCATGTAAATTTTTATTCCACAGAAGTGGAGACGAGATACACAGAAAATACAGATTGACCTTGTAACGTAGTACTCAATGGAAAAAAAGAAGCAGAGATAAATCACTCATTAGTATTTCCACAGTTAAATAGATGTATTCAAATCAATACCTATTTTGAATAATTATAATACATACATAGTTATGCATGTGGATACAAGTAATATGTAACAAATATATAACAAACCACTGTGTGCTTTCATATGGTAGGAGAAGAAATAGAGTACAGTGTAAAGTTAAAAGGAAATAAAAAATTTAGGAGTGAGATCACGCAAGGACCAATGAGAATAACATCCATGAATTGAGGAGTATGATAAACTCATCTGTCTGCTCTGGAGTATGATGAACTCCAGCCTCTGCCTTTGAGGTATACTCTCCCCTATAACACCTACCACATCCACAATTTACCACAGTCAGACTCATTAACTCAAAAACTCTTCAGTAATTCTCAGCTGCTAACATCATTTTAAAGCTCCCCAGACTATGCTAATGTGATGTACAATCATAGTTGATAACCATTAATCTGGTATGTATATATATATATATTTTTTTTTTGTCTTTTTTGCCTTATCTAGGGCTGCACCCACAGCATATGGAGGTTCCCAGGCTAGGGGTCTAACAGGAGCTGTGGCTGCCGACCTATGCCACAGCCACAGCAACGTGAGTTCCAAGCCGCATCTGCAGCCTACACCACTGCTCAGGGCAACACCGGATCCTTAACCCACTGAGCAAGGCCAGGGATCGAACCCGCAACCTCATGGTTCCTAGTCAGATTCGTTAACCACTGAGCCACGACGGGAATTCCCATTAATCTGGTATATTAAGGTTATTTTCAAAATTCTATTTTATGTGTTTATTAATTTATTCTATTTGATTATTTGTTTTTCTGGACTTCTCCTGAAATCTTCTACTTCCAATCTGCTCTCCTATGTAGATTTACAGCCCATGCTAGGGTTTCTTGTTGATACTCTCTTCAGTCAGTTACACTGTTTCTTGCATGTCAGCGTTTTATCCTAATAGTTTTAACAAGTTTTGTGGAGTACATTCTTCAGTGTCTTGGTAGTAAAGCAAACGTGAGAGATAAATTTCATGAATTTTTTCATATTTTTAAATGTCTTACTTTTCCTTTACACACACTTCATTGTTTTGGTGGAAATGAATTAATGACTTGAAAATCAATCTGTGTTTTTTGGCTCCCATTTTTTTTTTCCTATTATATATAAGGAATTTTTTTCTTTCTTTTTTTTTAATTTTCCACATCTACTGCTACCAACCCAGACCTAGGAGCTTTTTGATTTTACCATTTAGCAATTAGGTGGGTCATCTCTTAATTCCCACATATGTACATGAAGACTTTTAATCAATTTTTATTGTTGTTTGGACTAAGGTACTGTTGCCAAAGAACATACTCTGTGATTTGAATCATCTAAAAATTTTTGAGACTTAATTTATGGGCCATCACATAGTTAATAATTAAAATTGTGTCAATGTGCTTAAAATAATATATATTCTCCAGTTGCTTGAGTAAAATATTCTATACATGCTATTTGGTAAAATTTGTTAGGGTTTCTTAGATCCTCTATGCATGTATTAATCTTTTGGCTTGTTTTACTAATTACTAATAGACATGAGTTTAAATTGAGTTTTAAACAGCCCTAAAAACTCTGAAAAAAAAAACACAAAACACTCCAAAATATCTAAAGCAATCCTAGCAAGAAGAGCAAACCTGGAGGCGTTATACTTCCTGATTTGAAACTATGTTACAAAGCTATTGCAATAAAAACCTTATGGTACTGGCATAAAAACTGACACATAGATCAATGGAACAGAATAGACAGCCCAAACTAAACTCATGAAAATAAGTCAACTAGTTTTCTTTTCTTTTGTTTTCTTTTTAGGGCCACACCTATAGCATATGGAAATTCCTGGGCTGGGGGCTGAAATAGAGCAGCTGCTGGCCTTCGCCATAGGCACAGCAATGCCAGATCGGAACCATATCTGTGAACTACACTGCAGCTTGCAGCAATACTGGATCCATAACACACTGAGTGAGACCAGAGATCAAACCCGCATTTTCGTGGACACTATGCCAGGTTCTTAACCAAATGAGTACAAAGGAAACTCCATGTCAAGTAATTTTCAACAGTGGCATTAAATGTAGACAATGGGGTAAGGATAGCCTCTCCAATAAATGGTGCTGGGAAACCAGGATAACTACATTCAAAATAATTTGGACCCTTATCTTACAGTATACATAAAAACTAACTCAAAATAGACTAAAGACTTAAATGTAAGACCTGAAACTGTAAAACTCCTGAGAGAAACTAAAGGAAAAAACTTCTTGGCAATGATTTCTGGATCTGCATAGGCAAACCAAAAGCACAGGCAAAAAAAGCAAAACAAAACAAACAAATGGAAATACATCAAACTAAAAAGTGTCTGTACAACAAAATAAATAATCAACAAAATAAATAGGTAACCTAGAGAACTGGAGAAAATATTTGCAAATTGCATATCCTACAAGGTGTTAATATTCAAAATATAGAAGGAACACTTACAACTCAATAACATGAAAAAAGAAAAATGTAAATAATGTGAATCAAAAATGGGCAAAAGACCCAAGTAAAAGATCTTCCAAAAAAAGACATGCAAATGGCCAATATATATGAAAAGATGTTAAACAACACTAACAATTGGGAAATGCAAATCAGAACAGTGAGTTACTGCCTTATGCCTGTCAGAATGCTGTGGCATAGCTTCTGGCTCTGGTTGCAGCTGTGGTGCAGGGTCAACCCCTGGCCAGGAATTTCACCTACTGCTGGCACAACCAAAAATAAAAAAATAAAAATACATCATGTAAGCTGGGAGCATGAAATATATATATTTCATAAAATAAACACTTACAGCTGTGTGAGGTGGCAAGTTATATACCTCATTTAGGGAAATCTTCCAATCTGGGCCAGATACTGGGTGTTCCATAAGAGAAAAATCTTGTGGAGTTACCTCAATGCATACACCTTTCCCTGCTTTGTCAGAACATCTTGTTCACTTCTATTCTTGACATTAATGGTAAAGCTTGATAAAGGATGTGAGTTTGATTTGAAAATCAGAGTTTTTGTAATGGCTCATCTGGATTTCAATGTACATTCACTGCTTAAGTCTAAGTTGAATCAAAATCTTTGCTTTCCTACTTAATAGTTAGTTTAAAACACTGAAAGAATTTATTCTCTGTCAATTTAAGTGATTTTTCTGTACTTACTTTCTCTATTTTATGATCAAAAGAATTTGCTTATTTATTTGGTAGTTTTATACAATTAATATTTGTTTTTTTTTCTTCTATATGTTTATGTTGTTTTTCCTTTTTATTCCTTCTTACTCCTCAAGTAGTACATTTTGGGATCACTTTTCTTTACACTGATACATATACCCTTAATAATTTCCTTTAATGTAGTTTTCTCAGTGGTGAAATGTACTTTTATGTTTGTTTGAAAATGTATGTTTTGAAAATAATTTTGAAATATATAATTCATTAAGCATAGTATTGCAGGTTGCGCATTTTTTCAAAAGCAAAGCTATCATGCAGTGTTTTCCATATTATTGTATCACAGAAGATAGTAATAGAGATAAAATAAATTTTATAGTATCTTTTTTCTTCTTTTTTCTTCTCTTATGGCCACACCTGTGGCTTGAAGTTCTGAAGCTAGGAGTATAAACTGAGCTGCAGCCGCCAGCCACAGCCACAGCAATGCTAGATCAGAGCCACATCTGCAAACTATGCCACACCTTGCAGCAAGGCCAGATCTTTAACTCACTGAGTGAGGACAAGGTTTAAACCCACATCCTCACAGAATGGACACTATATCGGGTTCCTAACCCACTGAGCCAAAATGGGAACTCCTCATAGTCTCTTTTTGGTCTCTTATTATCTATTCTATATGTCCATATTTTTTATCTATTATTTAATAATTTTGCTAAGCAAATCTCATTTAATTGTGTATAATCTCTAAGGTTTGTTTATTTATTTATTTATTTATTTATTTATTTATTTATTTTATTTTTAGGGCCATGCCCATGACATATGGAAGTTCCTAGGCTGGGGGTTGAATTGGAGCTGCAGTTGCCTGCCTACACCACAGCTATTGCAACACTTGGATCTGAGCCACGTCTACAACATATGCCACAGCTTGTGGCAACCCTGGATGCTTAACTCACTAAGCAAGGGCAGGAATTGAACCTGCATCCTCATGGATACTAGTCAGGTTTTTATCCCACTGAGCCACAATTGGAATTCCAAATCTATAGTATTTAATTTAAATTGTATTTTTCCATTTTTAGATTATCTGTTTTCTTATTTTCCAAATTGGTCTTTCAGTTTTTATAGTTCCTTGAGCTCTGCAAATATTTTCAAGATTTTTCTCATCTCTTGAAAAATCTGAATATTTCATAGCTTATATCTGACAAGTTTGTTATCTCATATTTTGGCCGTGCTCTCACAGAATGGGGAAATTCCTAGACCAGAGTTTGAGCCAAACCACAGCAGTGACAATGTTGGATCCTTAACTGCTAGGCCACCAGGGAACTCTCATTATCTCATATTTTGTACTGTTGCTTATTTTATCTGTGTTTTACTAGTTTTCATTCATTGTGTCTTATTTTCTTGTATGTCTAGTTATTTTAATCTGTAGCTTAGACATTCTGTAAATGTTATGTTATGGGATGATTTGAAGCCTAAATTAGCAGAGCATTTTCCCAGAGAGATGTTTCATTCCTAAACTGGAATCATTTTGGGGCACTACATATTCAGGAGATACTGAATCCAACAATAACGTATGAGTTTTACTGAACCATTCTGGTGACAGAAGATAGGATTGCAATTTTTGTGAGGTCCTGATAATTCCACTTATTGTTAACATAATTTTGTAGCCAATCAGGAAAGTTTTAAGACTCTGTATCTTATGCAAATGTCTGAATTTTAGTTCTTTTTTTCCCCTTGATGCTGCCAAAAACACAGCTCTGTGTCACAGCTCTTTATAGTCAAATGTCCACAAGGTAACAGCAGCTTATAGTGTTGGGTTTAAATAGCTGGGTGCTTACCTTTTCCTAGATTTTGGATGGATTAATATTAATAGAATTTCTATTGCTTTTCTGAAGTTTTTTTGTCCCAAAAATGACAAAATAGCTTATAGAAAATAAAGACAAATATAAAAATTGATGTCGTAACTCAAAACTTGATTTTTTTCTCAGCAATTTGTGTCTGATGAAACTATATTGTTTCTGTATTATCTAAAGTAAAATATAATAATATGCTAATAGTAATAAATGGTGACAAGATTCCCTATTTATAAGTCATTTTAAACATAGAAAAGCCAAATGATCCTGAGTAAGTAGTCACTGCTAATTCAGTTTTTAAAATAAAGAAATTAACAGCTTTACTGCTAATAACTCTGAGAATAAATAGAAAACTGGGTCTAAAGGTTTTTACACAGCAATTTATATTTGCACAAAATTGTCAGTATCCATAGGTATATAATCATTTCCTTAAAATAAAAAAAATAATGTTTTCCCTGAGAGGAAATACAACATGAAGAATTTAAAACAAGATAAATTCACTATTTTACCAAATGGAGTTAAAAATAACATACTCAGGTGGCTTTATGTGTCTCCTCTCCACCTCCCATTTACCCCATGCCTTAGCAATAGCCTGCAATTTTAGGTATTTAAAAATACACGGTTATTCAGTGAGGTTGGTAGTAAAAGGAATTTGCAATGTATACCTCAACTTTCACTTTTTAACAGTCTGATTTATTGGTTAGGAAAAAGTTGAGTATGTAAAATCGACCATCCAATTAAATTGTCAAGAACCAATTTGTTACTGGTAAAACTATGCTTATCTTAATAGAGAAGTGTTTCACATTTATTTTAGAAGATTTATCATAATTAGGAAAGTTTCATGCTTTACTTTGTCTTAAAATAAATTTCTTAAGGGATATTAACCTCTGAAACTTTGTCTTGCAGTGTTATATATCCATGAGATATTTTCATGTCACAAAACTGTACCTTTCTTTATATCATATTATCCTCATTTGTATTATCATTTTTAATGTATCAAAGCATTTTCCATGCCATAATTTTAGGAGCAAAAACCAGTCACTCTTATAGTACAGTTGAGAATTGTTTCCATTATTATAGAGGAGGAGATGCATAAAAGCAGTTTTAGATGTGTAAAGGGAGGAAGCTTACAACTTTCAAAATAATATATCAATATCTATTTTTTTTAATTTTGTCATGAAGATAAACTAATTAGCTTCAATATTTAACAGGTTAATATTGAAAAAGAGTAAATCATATTCAGTATAGCAATGCTGCAATACTTTGTGTTATTATGAGACAAAAATAAGAATTAAAATGTCCTTAAGACAAAATCCAGAAATTAATTAAAAACACAGTTTCACAAACAGACTGATTGGAATGATAGAAGATGGCTTATTAGTTTAAGCTATTCTAAATGATCCAATATTGTATGAATAGATTTGTTTTTATTATATTAAAAATGCATGACATAAAATTTGCCACCTTGACCATTTCTAAGTAAACATTTCAGTAGTATTAAGTTTATTCACATTGTTACACAACCAATTTCAGGAATATTTTCATTTTCCAAACTTTAACGCTACACCCATTAAAAAATAACTATCTATAACTCTGTCCCAAGTAAAATACATACATAAATGAAGCAAATCTTTAAAATAAGACACAGTGACATTGGCACTTACCTATCCAGGATCCTTTCCTCACTTCTTTTTTCTCAACAGAACCCAAACTGAGATATCAAGTAGTTTCTCCATTGCCAACCCCAGGACGAATACACACCAATAATAAATTACGTATTCCCAGGGACTGTCTCAGGCCATTTAGGCCAATAACCATATGACTTTTTCTTGTTAATCATTACTGCTCTTTAGCAGTAAGAATGTGTACTGATTTTACAAAACAGACTCTAAGGAAGAATTTATAATATAAAGCTGGTAAAAAATCACTTTTTTTCCCTCTTTCGAATTAAACTTAAAGAAAGAAACAGGCCATCTTAATTACTACTGGAAACCACATTATAACTGGCCAACATTTTCTATACATGGAATGCATGTCTTACCCATCCACTTTGCAAAATAAAAACTTACAAATTAAAAGTCACCCTAGAATCCAGATTCATTCACCGCTATTTTATTTTCTTTCAGTGAAAAGAATCAGGTATAATACAGAATCACATAAGCAAATACAGGAAATGGCTTAGAGCCTGTGCAAAGTACTTATGCAAAACTGTCAGCTTTAGGGGATCAGTAGTAAACTGTTAAATTGCTGCATCCACAACTGCAAGACAAAAGCAAGAAACTTGACGAAGTAGAAACAGAAAACTCTGTGAACATTCATACCTCTCCGTTTGCTGACAACAATGGAAGAGTTGCTGTCTGCAGCCCACTGGCCCGGTAGAGGGACTGGATGACACAGAAAAATACCAGTTTTTGAAAGGCCTACCCCTTTCCCTCAGATTTTGTGTTCCTCTGCAGGTGATAGACCCTTCCTTGAGAAACACAACTTCTGGAAGGGGAAAAAAAAGCCAAATTCAGCTTCTGAGCTATAGCACAGACTCAATAAGAGCTTATTTTCACAACATTTAAATATTCATGGATATTTGCAGGCAATGGGGAAACTAAGCTGGCCAGGAGAGGAATAATGTCCCTGTGTTAATGTGATAAGAAATGGTAGGAAAGACTTATGGTATTAAGCATTTCAACTGTATCATGTTAGCACCATATCATAGACTTTACTTTTCCCCAGCACAATACAGAAATAATTATTATGTTAAGACTTTCTTCCCAAGAAATAATTGGAAAAAGTGCTAACGAGATAGGAGATCTAAAATGCACTGTATTTTCAACTCCTTTCTTTTTTTAAAAACTCTTCTCCAAATCAAAATGTCTGAAAACATTTGATTTACAATATCTTTCTGGAAATAATAAAATATCCTTTCAGAAAATTTTTATTACTCCTCATATTATCTTTGTTAGAAATGTGACATGTATATGCAACTACGTATTTGCAGTTTGTGTGTGTGTGTATAACTGCACATATGTGAAAGTCTATATGGAATCTTGGTGTACCGGTAGGTGTATCAGAGTTTAGGAACTGATGGTAATTATAGAATTAGAACTGAAAAGGACCTATAAAGTCATATTGACCTTTAATGTTTCTGAGTGACGCGTGAAGGAATCTGCATGTCAATATGTAGTATAGAATTCCTATTTTGTTCTTTGGGAAAATTGACACATTTTAAATTTCTTCAGTAAATCAACATTTAATCACCTAAAATGTTTTGTGCATTAAATGGTTCAGCTATCTCATTTCAACATAAGAAATAAAAGGAATTACTTTTCTATATATTTATTTCATTTTGGAAGAACATAAATTATGTTTACCCTGAATCTGGAGACATAGGTGAAGTTTTAAAAATACCTTTCTTGTTTAGAAAAACAATGTAATTTAATTACTTAGTGACTGCCTTAGTCAAGATTATAGAAGTCGGGAGTTTCCCTGTGGCTCAGCTGGTTAAGTATCTGGAATTGCCTCTAGGGGCTTGGGTAACTCTTGCGGTACAGCTTAAAAATCAGTGTTTTCTATATCCTAGCTAAACTGACTGCATATTTTGGCATTGTTTTTATGCTTTTATCTTCAGTGTCAATCATAGAACACTGCTAGTAGTAGACACAAGACATGTTTTACTAGCTAAATATTGACCTGGATATTATAATCTCCTGGAGCTGAAGCCTAAATCCATTTTAATGTTTGAGCAGTTTGTCTGGACATGTTAAACACATAAATTGCAAAGCTGTTTAGTAGATTTCTATATTAAATAATTCTGGAACTTATAGTTGATTTTAAAAGGTGAAATATTTTATTTTGAAAGGTTAATGTTAATATAATTTACCTAATTTTCTGCTTTTCAAAAAAGAAATCTGAGGTTTGCAAATCAGCAAAATATTAAAATAGATGACATGCTTAATTTGCAGTGATTTGCATTTATTGTGTACAATACTGTATACAATGCATGTCTTCATTATTTACTATTTGAAATATTTTCTATGTTATTTGTATCTGAATCAAGTTTTCAATTAAGCAGTGAATAATGGAGAGAATAAGAACAATGAGAAGGAAATAACTTTTCTTGGGGATTTGGAATAAAGATAGGAAGTCAGAAAGTCAGGAAGAAAGAAAAGAAAAAGAAAAAGAAAGAAAGGAAAGAATAAAAAAAAGAATAAAAGAGAGAAGGAAGGGAGAAAGGGAAGGGAAACAAGAAAAGGAGAATGAAAGCTCTGATCCTGATATTGTACAGTTAGCTCATAAACATCAGGCTTTACCTGAGCAGTGTATTAAAATTTCACTCCCTCAGGGTGCCTTCCCAAAGATTGGGGATTAGTGTTAGGTTAAGAACTAAGAAATAAAAGACAAGTTCCAAATTCAAGAAGAGCCTGTTTTCCACACTGCCAAAATTAAAGTCAGAATAAAAGGAAAGGATTCCAAGGACACTCTAATCTAACTCCCCCCTTACACAAATGGATAATTAAATCCTGGGACACTGTTTAGATCAGTTTAAACTGGTATAATGAAATACTCTAGTCTAGGTGGATTGTACCACAAAAGTTCAAATTTCATGTTTCTGGAGCTGGGAGTCTGAGATTAAGGTGCCAATATGATCATGTTCTTGGTGAGGGTTCTTTTTCTGATTAATATCTCCACTTGGCTTTTCCTTGGGTTGTGCATGCAGAGAGAGAGATCCTGTGTCTCCTCTTTTTATAAGAGCACTAACCCTATCATAAGGGTCCCACTCTCAAGACCTCATTTAACCACAATGGACTTCCAAAGGCCCCACCTTCGAATACCATCACACTGGAGTTTGAGTTTCAAAATGTGAATTTGGGGGAGACATGAATATTCAGTCAAAATCAAACACTGAGTGATTTGCTCAAAGTCACAGTGCTAACTGGTGGCAGAAAAATACACTAGCTTAGATATTCTGAAAACTGGTCTGATATCACTTGCACTGAAAGATGACCCAATTCCTGTTACTCAAAGGGTTTAAAAAGAAGGGGATGGAGTTCCTGTGGTAGCTCAGCAGTAACGATCCCGACTAGTATATTTGAGGACACGAGTTCAATCCCTGGCCTCACTCAGTGAGTTAAGGATCTGATATTGCCATGACTTGTGGTGTAGGTTTCAGAGGCTTGAATCTGGCATTACTGTGACTGTGGCATAGGATGGTGGCTATAGCTCCGATTTGGAAGTTAGCCTGGCAACTTCTGTATGCCATGGGTGAGCCTTAAAAAGACAGAAAAGTAAATAAATAAATAAATAAATAAATAAATAAATAAATAAATAAAAGAAGGGAAAGAAACACTTTTCAGGGGAATCACACAAATCCAATATTTCTCAGAAATATGATTCTGCTTTATTCTATCAGACCTCTTTTAAGGCATTTCTCCATCAATGTTTCCATCTTCAGAATATCTCCCTCTACATTCTATAAACATATTTCCTCCTTTAATTCCCATTATCCCATTCGACTACATCCCTAGTGCAATTCTTTTTACTGTTAAATGTTTTGGAAATTATTTTCCACTAATAGTCTCCTCTGCCATATTTCTCCAATACTCCTCCATATATTGCCGCAATTGCTTTTGTTCATCACAATTTTCAAGAGTTTCAGAGAAAAGTCATTTATTAGGTGAGAGCAAATATTATTCCTAGTAGCAGGAGATTTTATGTATATTACTTAATTTAGCCATCTAAAACAGCTTAAGGAGGTATTTTTTTGGTGGTGCAGTGGTTTAAGGATCTGGCGTTGTCACTGAAGTGGCTTGGGTCACTGCAGTGGCATGGGTTTGATCCCTGACCCAGGAACTTCCACATGCTGCAAATGTGGCTAAAAATAAAATATAAAAATAAAGTAAGGATTATTTACATTTCAGAAACAGGAAAGCTGATATTGAAATATGAAGCAACTTTCCAATTATTGTTCAAAGTTTGTCTAACTATACAGATCATTGCTGCCTGTCATCACTGACTTTTAAATTTCTTTGTAAACTTACTTTCAATTTACATTAAACATTTCCCATAATTTCTCAAAATTTAATTGATTTCTCATTCTAATACACTGAACTTCCCCTTACTAACTCTTAAATCTAGTGAGCTCTTTTTAAATCTTGATTTCTAACTAATTTCCACTTGACTAATTTCTCATTGGGGCATTATCAACTCTCCATCTATTCTGGTACAGAGGGGATTTAAGCTTGTGAGCTGAAGTCAGAGAGACCGGAGTTTGAGCCTTATCTTTCTCTATCACTTTCTAGATACGCAAATTTAACTTTTTGCTGTTTCATTTATTTCACTTGTAAAATTAAAAAAGTACTATAACTTCATAAGCCTGTGGGGAGGATGACATGAAATAAGGTGTGAAAAGAGCTCAGGACAATGTCTAAGATCTAAGTACTCTACCAAAGGTACCCTTCATTTCCTACTGAAATGTCCACTTTCTTTGTCTTCACTCTTCCGGCTTTAAGGCCTTTCCTCTCTGATTTCTCTCTCAGTCACTTATGGCTGTTTCTTGATTTTTATAATCCATATTTCTGCCTTTGGCTTTTCTCTTTCTACTAACCATTATCCCCAGATGATTTTTCTAAGTCCATAATTTCACCTCCTACGTCTAAGCTGATTTTTTTTAAAAATATGATTACATTTCTCATTCTCATCTGTATCCAGAAATTAACTTTGTATCTCTAATTACTCTTATAATTATTTCTCAAGAAAGGAAAATGTCACAGAAAAAGTTTAACAGATTACTTGTCATCTTTCCCCCATCAAAATATGTCCCCAGTTATCAAAAACGGAATAGTCATGCAGATATTTTCTCAATTCCTTACCAATTATGAACCGTACATGTCAGTTTGGAAGACACAGTCCTCGCATCTTGGTTTTCTTTTCAGCCATTAACCTATCTCTACCATTCTAATTCACGGCCCTTAAAATAACACCGTCACTGGGCAACGTGTCCTTCCCAAAGTGTTTTGCTTTACTATTCCTGCAAGTCTTTAACCATGCTGTTTACTCCACCTCTTTTCCTGTCTAGTAAATTTCTTTGTAATATTCTTAACTTTTAAATGCCCTCTTTTATTTTCCTTCATAAATTCTCCAGGGTTTAATGGACTTTTTTTTATGTGCTTCCATTAACAATTTGCAAGTGCTTCTCAGATGACACAGTACTAAAATCATTCTGATGTCCCTCTGCTTTCAGAAAAGAAGTCTGCATATTATTCACTTTTGTATACAACTAGATCTCAAAAAGCTTTACCACCAAGTAATTGAATATTAATTTATCCCGCAGTTATAATATTTTTCCTTTGGGAAGAAAATAATTCACTCTCAATCAAAACTTTTTAAGTAAGATTTCCAAGCGAAAAAAATTGGCAAAAGGTTGAAAGTCATTCTATAAAAGTTTGAATTTTCTGTAATTATTGTTAATGCCTCAATATATAATGTCTGATACAAAAAAAGAATATGTCAGATATAACTAAACTCAATAAAAATAATAAATTAAATCACACTCCACTTAAGAGCTAGACAAAACCACTATTCTTTTATATTTAAATTTTATTGGAGTATAGTTGATTTATAAAATTGTGTTAATTTCAGGCATACAATGGTTTTAAATATACATATATCCATTACTTTTCAGATTCTTTTCCCATATAAATTACTACACAGTACTAAGTGAATTTCCCCTGTGCTGTACCCCTTACCTGCCCATTTTATACATAGCAGTGTGTATGTATCTATCCCAACCCCATAATTTATCCCGCTACAACACACATTTCCTCCTTGGTAAACATAAGTTTAGTTTTGAAATCTTTGAGTCTGTTTCTATTTTATAAGTTCTATTGTATCATTTCTATTAGATTGCACATATTAGTGATTCTCATATGATATTTGTCTTCCTCTGTCTGATTTACTTAGTATGATAATTTCTAGGTCCATCCATGGAGCTACAAATGGCATTATTTCAAGATTTTGATGATGAATATTCCATTGTATACCTGTAGCACATCTTCTTTATCCAGTCCTCTGTTGATGGACATTTTGGTTGCTTCTATGCCTTGGCTATTGTAAATAGTGCTGCAATGAACATTGGGGTGCATGTATCCTTTTGAATTATGGCAAAACTACTCTTCTCGAATCCCTCTTTATTCCTTCCCTATGCCATCCTCTGGCTTACTCTTAGATGTAAATACTGGTTTGAATTGTATGTTCACAATTTCCTTTTTTTCTACAAATATATAGCTCTTTTGCTTATGTGAGCATCTTTAAACAGTGCTAAATTGTTTTCCAAATAGGGATCAATTGATCTACTGGCAGCAGACCAGCAGTATATGAAAATTCCTACTTACTCACATGTTGAACATATTTGGTTTTGTTAGTTTTCTTAATTTTGTTTATCAAGAATTTCCCGTCGTGACGCAGCAGAAACGAATCTGACTAGGAACTATGAGGTTGCGGGTTTGATCCTTGGCCTCGTTCAGTGGATTAAAGATCTGGCATTGCTGTGATCTGTGGTGTAGGTTGCAGATGCGGCTCGGATCCCACTTTGCTGTGGCTGTGGCGTAGGCCAGTGGCTACAGCTAAAATTCAGTCCTTATCTTGGGAACTTCAATATGCCGTGGGCGCGGCCCTAAAAAGAAAAAAAATTGCTTATCAAATATAAACATGCCTCGATAAGTATTAATTTTAATGTATCTGATTATTAATAAGATTCTATTTCCTTTCTCTCTTTGATTAAACCAAAAACCAATATATTCTGCCTGTTGCTTCTTATTATCCAAGTGATTTTCCAATAAAGGACTAGGGTCTGGGCACAATACAGTGGGGATAATTTGGCCACATAATGACAAAGGTTATGAGAGCTTAAGCATCAACTGTCTTTTAACTAGTGAAATATAGGGGGAAAGGAGTAGATTTAAAAAACAAAGTTATTCAATTTTCCCTGTTGTCCATTTAAATCATAAGAAGTATTAAACAGACTCTCAAACTCAGAGATTTTAACATAAGTAATGAAAGTTAGAGCTCACCCAATCCAACCTATTTGCAAATAAATGTAAAAATACAGCACACAGAAATTCAAATGATCTAATCAAGGACATAGACATTGTTAGAATCAGTTAAATTTTATATTCTTTCTATGCAGATTCTATGACTTCTAGGATTCTATGAGAGCCTAAACTGAGAATAGATTACAACATACTCAAAGAAAGAAGAATAGAAATCTGTGAGCAGATAGAGATACATTTCAATATGACAGTAATGCTTTAGATCTATTTTAGCTATTGTTACACATTCATTGTTATTGATAAATGTGGAAAGTCCTTCTACTGTAGAGCTTTGCTTTGGAACAAGTTATAATTTCTGCGAAGGAATGCAGAAATAGCAGACATTAGAATAAATATTTCAAAAAAAATAGAACCTTAGATCTGTTATTCGAAATTATTTTGTGGAGCTCCGTCATGGCTTAGGGGTTAACAAACCCGACTAGTATCCATGAGGATGCAGGTTGGGGCCCTGGCTTCGTTCAGTGGGTTAAGGATCTGGCATTGCTGTGGTATAGGTCATAGATGCAGCTCAGATCCTGAGTTGTTTGACTCTGGTTTAGGCCAGAGGCTACAACTCCAATTCAACCCCTAACCTGGGAACCTCCATATGCCCTGCAGGTGCAGCCCTAAAAAGCCAAAAAAAGAAAAATTATTTTGTTACAAAAAGTACAAGCTTATAATTAAAACACAGCGATGCAGTTATGTATGTTATAATCACATAGAACCCACATGAAGGAAGTATTTCTTCTTTGAGAGCACTAAAATGACATTGTAGTATGTGTAATAAGAATGTGAGAAGCCAGCTGAGCCGTTTAAAATCACAGCTAAATTCATCATAATGTCAAATTAATTGGTACCTTATTCATTATATGCCTCTGTAAGTTTACTTTCATATTGTTTCTACACTGTTGTAGTTTATTCAGTGAAATTTAAGGCAATTGTGGCAGGCCTCTTCCTGTTTAATTATAAACAAATTACAATAAACAAAATTTATCATAAATGTAATTCAATGAAATATAAAAGATGAAATATGTAGCACTGTAAGATAATAGTATATGGACTTAACTTATCCTACCTGCCTAGTTGCTGTTTAGACACCTAGCAGCATGACCTTCACTTCTTTAGGCCTAGTTTCCGCTTATATAAAATGAGAGGTTTATAACATGAATTGGAACATAAGGCATCTAATACTCTAAATGTGTATAAATCTAATAGGTAATTCTAACTTTACAAATTCTACAAGCCAGTCAAATCTGAGTTTACTTAAATACATTCTATTTTAAATTATCAAAAAGTTTTATTAAACTCAATATGTGGCATTGCATTGTTGTCAGTGGTTTCAATATTTTTTCTTACAGTAAAATAAAATAATTGATTAAAATGAAATAAAATCAAATGCAAATCAAAAGAAAGACAGCAATCTGTAAACCTCCCCCCCCCCACAAAAACAAAAACAGAACCTTCAGCATCCTAATTTACTTATTTCATTGTTCCATATACTTTTTCTAGCAGGCTCACACACATTTGTAACCTTATGTACATCTGAAATTCCTTTGGCAATAAAAGGGCTTTCTTTCCCAAGTAAGCACTCTTTGGAATGAGTTTAACTCACCAGAGAGCATTTCTATCCATTCCCATAAGAAATTCAGCATCTTCTTTAAGACTTTATTATCCTCATATTATTTGTTATTGAGCAAGCAATAACAAGAAGACCTGAAATCTAATGTGTGTTTTAGGTTTTTTATTTTCCCCGACTAGACTAAAGGTATGGATAGGAAAATTGAACTTCTGCATTTATAGCTTTTGCAGTGTATATGTAAATTATAACATAGAAAACCTAAATCCATCTGCTTTTTACTTAGGACACTAGACATGATTGGTTCACACTTACAGTGACTAAAACACTTAATTTGTTTTGTTTTTATAGGCTGAAGGAAACAAGATTTTTCTATAGCCGCAGGTTATGTGTAGAATGTCCTGAATGCTTTGTCCTCCTTCTTGACTAGTAACCTTATAAAATAACTCATATAATGTAATATTTAAGACACGCTCCTTTAAAAAATTAAGTAAGCTACTTAATTTTTCCAGACACTGGAAGAGTTAGTGATTGTCGTTTGTTGCAAATATCATATATATTTATGTTAATAAATATATACATATTTATTACATATGATTTTTTTATATATACTATTTACTGAGAACTATACTCGTGGATGTGTATTAGATGAGAGCAAAGCTATGATTTTTTTAAGAATTCATTTATTTATTAGTTCTGAATGCCATAGACATTTGGAATAAATAATTCCAAAATAAGTTAACAAGTTTATAATTTGAATAGAGAAATAGAGTTCAACTAAGTCTAATAGAAAGAGTTCAACTAATAATAGTAACTAACTAACCTAATAGTACTAGTAATACAGTTGTTAGGAGTGCTGGCTTTGGAGCCAGTTTGTCCAGACCTGAATTCCAGTTCTGCTGTTTACCGGCTATTGGACCTTGGACAAGCCACTTAAACTTTCTGTTGAAATTATAATGTGTTCAAATCTGATTCCTATCTCCTTCCTAAGGATAAGACAGGACTGTATTTCTCCATCTCTTATGGATGGTTAAGAGATGTGATGAGTTTTGGCCAATGAAGTATTGTCAGGAAAAAAATGTCTGTACAGTTGGGGCAGGATTGGTATGAGTTCTCCACGTATTCTCCTTCCAAATATAATGACCCTGAGCTAAGGAATGGAATGGAGGAGTCCCAAACAAAGCAACCTCCATCAGCCTTGTCTCTGAGTAGAGTACATGGAGACCAGCAATGCACGAATAATTGTATAACAAAAAATAAACTTCAGTTGTGCTAAATTGCTGAGAGGTTGAAATTTTTGTTACTGCAGTATAGCCCTGCCTAATACAGCTTGTACACTCACTGTATCAAAGTTTCCTTATATATAAAGAGGATAATAACAGTGTCTATTTATGTTTATAGTTGTCAGCAAGGCGTTATTGAATCAAGAGATCAATACAGTTTTAGTTCCTATTAAAGTAGTAATATATATATATATACTTTCTCATTCCATAGATTTTAAGTTCTAGAACATTCCACTTGTCATTAAAGCCCAGATTTAGCCAGCAGCGAGTTTGCCTTTCTGCAATGCCCACAATCACAAATTTAAAAACTATCAAATCCTACTTTAATACAATATAACTCTACTAGGCTATGTAATACTTTTGTCATGTGAAATCTGTGCACATTGACAGAAACAGCATGATCGAATAACGATACCATTGAATTTTAGAAACATTTTTTTCCTATTATTCAGAAGGAAATATTAGCTAGGTTAAGAGGAAGAAGTGGGGGAAAGTAGAGTGTGACAGTAGTGGGGAGTACAAAAGATTACTGCAGGATTCTTCTGTAATGCTCTAATTATAGCTTTATCTATCAAGATTTGGAATTGAAGACCACTTAAATTCATCTCCAACCCTAGGAGTGAAATAAGAATGTTCTTTTTTGCTTCAGAAATTTAAGCTTTTTATAGACATACTTTTTACTTAATCCACATGACATCAGAAAAAGGTATTATTTCCTATACTTTGTAGATAAGAAAAGTATACCATAGACTGAGGGATAATGAAAGAGAATCACTCCTTACCCAAAGGCATTTACTCTGTGTGGAAAGCAACTCTGTAAGATCTTCATTTCCATTCAGTTGCTCATTTATTGCTCTCTCTCATGGTTTAAACTAGAGCCAAAAATGAAAAGAACTGTTATTGAAAGCAAAAAAAGGAAACATTTTCCCTAGAGGAGTAAAGAATTTTTATATTATTGATATTTTGCTGAACTCCAGTGAAGAATTTATTGACCAAGAAAGAAACAAATGGATTAGCAGATCTTACTGGACCAGCTGTCTCTAGATGCCAGAAGGTCCATCCAGCAGAGATGAATATGAGAGTATGACATCTTCAACTGAATATGAGAGTATGACATCTTCAACTTATTTAATTTGGAAAAAAAAGAGTATCATATTTCTTCGGTAAATTTAGCCATATCACATTTTACCCCTGGCTAAAGAAATATTAACCAAATTGTTTATGCTCATATTAGAGAACTACAGTCAAAGAATATTTATGTTAATACATATTATTATAACCATTAAAAATAAATAAATACAGCTATGAAAAATACTGCATAAATAGAATATCCTGCATCTAGAAATTCATCATCTATGCTGCTAGTGAAACAGAAACATTTTATAATATTTAATAAATAATTAAAACCTAAGAGATTAGTGCTTTCAGACATTTAAAAATTATTAATTGAACATTGACTATCTGTTCAGTCTGTGTTAACCATTATCTATAAAGACTTTGTTATTTAGTTGGAGAAATACAAATCAAGATAGGCAAAAATTAAGAAATTTACCTCACATCTGACAGAAAAATTGACTGTCCTACCACTAATGTATCATGAACTTTATAAAGCAATAAGAAAAAACTATCAATTCTTTCCTAAAAATGAAAAACATGAAAGAAATTGTCCTTTTTCTAAAATTTTTACTTTTCCAATAAAAACAATAATAAAAGCTATCTGGGTCTATCATATTGGAAATAAATAAAGACACCTTAACTGATAATCATATAATGTAGATAAATGAGTACCCTAATATACTGCAAAGATTATTGCGGATTACTCAAAAATTCTTTAGATATATTTATTAATTATTAATATATATTATTATAAAATAAGATATACATTATATGAATATATTATTAATATAATAATCTTTTCAGACATTATTATATTTTAATTATATGGAGATATCATATTCTTTGCCAGGAAACCTTAAAATTTTACAGTGCATCTAAACACATATTTGATGTTTAGTAACTTATGCTAAATAATCATGAATGTTTACAAAGATGTGGATAAAGAATGCTTCACTAAAAAATATTTATATGAAATTTCAAAGTATTAAAAATATTTATATGCACCTGGAAAACCTGATTTCGATTCTGCCCAAAACTGATATAGAAAAATATGTAAAGAGAGACATGCAAAATGTTCATAAGTTACTACAAAATATAATGAAATGATCTGAAAATCTAAAATTCAGTAAAACTCATAGGAATCAAAATAGATATAGATGAAGGCACAGAAAAGTGGAATAAAGAAAGTCAGATGCCCTGGACTGTAAAGAATAAGCATGATCTTCTGAAAAACTTAGCAGACAATGTAGGGCTTTTTAACTGAAGAAATATGTATTGGCAAATAGCAATAGTTATGCAGTGTGCTGGAAGTAGAAAGACCTGTGCTGGAAGTAGAAAGACCTTGAGTAAAAATGAGTAATGGGAAGGAGAAAGAAAGGAGAGAATGGAATTCTTTAACATTTTTACAGCTAGCGCTTATTGGACATTATTCTGTGCCAGGACTGTGATAGATGTTTCAGATGCACGCTCTTATTTAAGTCCTTGCCACTAGTAGGTAAGTACCCTTAATCCTATTGTGCAGAGCAAAGTATAGGGGAACTCTGGAGGCACCCTTGTTCATATTCTATCTCAACTACTCCACTGCTGGTCATGTGAACCGGAGCAAATTACAGGGCCCCTTTATGCCTCATATTAAAATAACAATACTAACAGTACCTAGCTTATAAGATTGTTATGAAGATTAAATGATTTAATATGGGCAATGCTCTTACGACAGTGCCAGTTGCAAGTGCTGAAAATTTTATGGTATTTTTATTAAACGGAAATATTGTCTTCCAGATTCTAATCAAGTTCAAGGTAACACCATAGTGACCTGCAAAATAGTCTGTCTGAACACAAAGCCAAGGCTCTGTGTGGTCCCCTTGCCCATATCAGCAGGTTATGGTGAAGTACCTCCACAATCAAGAAAATGCCCTCTGCCCCGATTTGATACAGGATCAAAGCAGAAGCATAAACGTGCTCCTCAGTGAAAGAAAACAGTTCGCAGCCATCAGTGTTCTTCGTTTTGAGAAAGGTACCCATGTTTTTAAAGAAAGCCTGTATTCATCAGCAGAGAGACAAACCCGCTTTGGAAACAAACAAACAAACAAAAGCATTCTAGAGAAAGTGTGCATGGAAGCACTGAGCGGTGGACAGGATACTGAGGCCAAATATCTGTGGGAATTCCATTCCCACTGGCTGGACAGTCCTAGGCTGTAGATAAACATTTATTCACTTTACAATTTGATTCTCTCAGTTCTTTTGCTTCCCACTTAGACCTGTCTTCAGAAAAGAATGCACGGACCGAGCCACAAAAGTATCAAAGTATTTATAACAATTATATTTTCATTGCACATTGATTTTTCTACACCAATCTTATAAATACAGTTACTTTAAGTTGGCCTTACATTTCATTATATTTTAAGAGTCAAAGAGGGTTCTATCAAAGCACGGGGGCAGCAATCTAAAACAGATTGGGGGGAAACAAACATAAAGGCAGGTTAAGTCAATATGAATTAAACCTGAAATTTAAAATACTCTATGTCCCCTTTCTTCTTAAATTAGATTTTTCATCTTGTGGGACTGTATAAGCCCAGTATACTCCAGAAAATAGTGCCTGAATTAAGTTAATGCTTGGTAGGATTTAAATTATGGTTGTGTGATCTTGGATAATGTGCACTATGCTTTAAGCTTTAATTTTCCCATTTTAAAACTGGAAGTAATAATTCCTACCAGATGGGGCTGTTGTGAGAATTTATATACAATACACATATACATGTATGTATGTACGTGTACAGTGTGTGGGTGTGTGTGTATATTTATGAATTTATATACATATACATCTTAGTCCAGTGAATGCTCAAAAACTGGTAGCTGTTATTATTTTCTCACCACTCTAATACAACTCTCAGAGGCCTCTTTCTAATGTAGGCAGGTAATTTTTCTCAGGCAACAGTGTTCTGCGATATTATGTGATATCTTCAAACTTGGACATTCTGCTATGCTCTAGGAATAGTCAGTTCTCTATGTATTAAAACAGCAAAAACAAAAGGATGTGCCTCAGTTCTGCCTTCCTCCAATAGATGGCAATAGTAGTTATTAGCTTTATAATAGTTATGAACTACATTTCTGTAGTTAATATAAGTATGGACACTTACATTTTGTTCTAGAAACATTGTCAATATGTTAGATTCCTTGACTTACGCCACTTGTAATGAAATGGGAGAAAGGCATTTTCAGCTCCAGGTGACTTCTCCTAGTGATGGGAAACTTTTTGGATGTGTAGAATTTGCGGACTTTAAGAAGGCTAAATTTAGAAATAAGTGGCTATAATTATAATGAAAGGGCTCCCCATTGGGTGAGTAGAAGGAAATAAGAGACCTTTGGAAGAACCTATATTAAAAAGTGAGATAAAGGTATTTAGCAAAGATAAAATAGGTCAGAGATAAAAGGTAAAAATCACATAATTTCAGAGTCAGAGAAAGTGGGCAATGAACATGTAAAATCAGGGAAAGTGGATCATAGTCACTCAACAGCAACAACAAAAATAGGTATCCAGCACCTTCTATGTTGTTTCTACCATTCTTCAGTGTCTGGTAACTTCTAAGGAATATGTTAAAATATGTTAGAAACCTGTTGGAGGGGAACTATAAATGTGATTCAAGATTTCTAATTTTTTTGATTAATGGTAAATACAAGTGAAAACCTGTCCTTTTGCCAGAAAAGGTCACTGCTGCTTTGAATATGCTATTAGGGAAGTTAACCTTAGTCTATAGTGTAACACCTCAGAAAGCCTTTGGCAGTGACTCTGATTCAGAGGCTCCCTGCCTAACGTAGAAGAGCTTCTCTTACATATTACATAGATATGTGGAGAATCAGTCTTCATCCAGAAAGCCCACAGAAATTCTAAAATATTCACACTTACAGCTAGCAAGGACACCTGAATTTTCTCAGTTTTACGACTGGTGGAGGTTGTGTGTAAAATGCCTTTTACAATCATTACTGAATAGTTTAACAAGCTCTGGCAGAACTTTAATAGATTCAGGTTGTTTTTTTTTTTAAAGGGGTATTTCAATATGGAAGTAGCAGTAACTGTGTTTTAATGCCATTTTTTTACAATAAAGCATACCCTATACATATGCACATTTAGAATGAGGAAAATTGCTTCTCTAGAGAATATATGCCATGCTCACAACATATTCAAAAAAATTTTAATCCTTTTTGTTTAGAGAAAATACCATAAAAATATTTGCATCGCACATGAATCTCTCAATCATTTTTTTCTTTCCAGCTTTCTTTCCTCTTCTGTCAATGTGAGTGTTAATTTGATTAAAGTCTAAATTATGGGTAATGACAAATATCAGTCTAATAACATTTTTTTTTGTCTTTTTGCCTTATCTAGGGTGGCACCCGTGGCATATGGAGGTTCCCAGGCTAGGGGTCTAACAGGAGCTGTAGCCACCGGCCTTCGCCACAACCACAGCAACGCGGGATCCGAGCCGCGTCTGCAACCTACACCACAGCTCACGGCAACGCCGGATCCTTAACCCACTGAGCAAGGCCAGGGATCAAATCCGCAACCTCATGGTTCCTAGTCAGATTTGTTAACCACTGAGCCACGACAGGAACTCCCCAGTCTAATAACATTTAACTTACCTACATTTGTTTGAGTTATTTTAAATCCTAAACGATCACATGAATATTTATAATAAAGTTAGTAATACAGTGTTGACACTGAAAGCCAATTACTGCTAGTGACGTTCCACTTGAATCTAGTTAGTAAAGAATTAATTTATTCATAAAGAGAGGCAACCCACAAAATACTACAACTGTTATTATTGGTTCTAAATAAAGGTTATATCAACTTGACCAGATTTAAATATTATTTATAATTGAGCTGATATGCCTTTAGGATATTTATCATTTCTTTCTGAAGAAGCATATAGGTTTCATCAAATAAAATTCTTATTGCAAAGCTTTAATGAAAATTTCTTTCTTTTCATTATTTCTTTTCTTGATAATCAAAATAAGGAAAATATGACATTACATTTTATGGGAGTTAATAGTTATTTAATTTTTCCACATGATTTTTTGGGGGGGGGGGATTTTCAGGTCCATATCCATAGCACATGGAAGTCCTAAACTCGGGGTCAAATCAGAGCCACAGCAGTGTGGGTTCTGAGCCATGTCTACAACTTATACTACATCTCACAACATTGCCAGATCCTCAACCCATTGAGTGAGGCCAGGGACAGAACCCTCCTCCTCATGGAAAATAGTTGGATTCATTTCCACTGAGCCACAGCAGGAACTCCAAGATTGGTATTTTTGGAATGATTCTTTTGCTGTCAGATTCTGCACATTGTTTCTTATGCTCACATATCCAATACTCAACATATGTTTATCTCAGTGAATATTAGATTATCCCCAATGCCCAGAGAAAAGATTCACCAAATTAAAATAAACTGCTCAATGGAGTTCCCATTGTGGCTCAGCGGAAATGAATCCGAATAGGAGCCATGAGGTTGCAGGTTCGATTCCTGGCCTCTCTCAGTGGGTTAAGGATCTGGTGTTGCCATGAGCTGTGGTGTAGGTTGCAGACGCGGCTGGATCCCGCGTTGCTGTGGCTGTGGCATAGGACAGCAGCTGTAGCTCTGATTACACCCCTAGCCTGGGAACCTCCACATGCTTCAGGTGCAGCCCCCGCCCCCCCACCACCAAAAAAAATAAAAATAAACTGCCCAGATTTTCCGTATTTAATCTTAACTGGGCCACTTGTGACTAAGGCAAACTACCAGCCTCAGAAGGTCTCAGATTCTTCATCTTTAAAATGGGATCATTAACTTCGTGAAGATTAGAGATAATGCTCACCTCACACATGGCAAAAGTGAGGTGTTCAGTGATTGGTAGCTGTCAGCAGTACATGAATACCTGAGTTTAACAATTTGTACTCTCTTTCTAAAACGATACCCAGAAAGAAGGTAGCAATCATAGGAATACTACTATGAAAATGTTGACTTTTTATGTCATTGACAGAGGCTTTTATTGACTCTACAATGCATGCTGAGATCAGACAAGTCGTGATTTTTTAACAATCCCATCTTAAAGTCAAAGAATCAGTTTAAAAAAAATTTGTAAAGCCAGGCAAAAGATCTGTTGATCTGTGGAAAAACATTACTGGAACACAAGTTTTCATTAAGCTTTGCCCAATGTAACGTCTCAGTCTGTGAGAGCAAAGAATAGATATCTAAGGATACAGGGCACAGGATCAGTGCCCTAAAATGAAATTTCAAATGATTTCTCTCCTTCAAAGGATTTGTTTTGTCCCTGACCTAATTTCTATGCTAATTTATAGGGTTTACAATTGCTTTATTCTCTGCACAGACTATACCTCTCCCTGCTTTCAAGTCTCCCAGGAACTGACTCCAGGGAACAAGGCATTTATATGTCATCAATAAACTGCATTCAGTTAACTGTTCATTATTCAGCTGCTGCTGATCCACTTTGTGGATTTTCCATGCCCTTCATTTAGTCTTTTTCTCAATTCTACTACCTTTCTTTTGATGATTTCACTGCTCATTATCACCTCTACCAGAAGTGGGAAGGAAGAATGTGAAATTTAAATGAGTCAAAATGACTTTCAAAATTTATTTTGAGGATAAGGAAAGAAAGTTGAAAATGTGAGCTAAAATTAGGCCTGGAGTTTTCTGATGACTTCACCCAGCTGTACTTATCCTTGTTAAAGTGATGCTAATTGAATTCTGAAAATGAAAGGACAGTTCAACCCTATTATATTCCTTCCTCTTGGAATACAGGGAGAAAGAGGAGGCTTGTGGAATCTATTTACACAAAGTTTTCTAAAACAAAAAGAAAAGTACTAGTCAGGATAGACAAATGCTTAATAAAAGTTACATTTATATGTTGCACAATACTGTGGTAAATATTTTAGAATACAAGTTTATATTACAGTAATTTAGCTGATTTGCATCCTTTTCATGCAAGTAATGTAAATGTACATTTATTTTCTTAACTAATTAGCTAGCTTGTTTAGCCAAAAAACAATGTGCTGTTTTTTTAAGCCTCACAATTAATTTCTGAGTTGTGTAGGGAAAATGCAATAGGATTTTTTGAAGTTTATCTGATATACTGGAGCAGTAATTTATTCAAGTTAGTTTTCTGTTTTTAAATATTATTTGTAAATTTGAGAAATTAATAAAATAACAAAATACTGTAGCAATGTTTAAGAGAAAGGCTTTGGAAATAACAGATAGTAAAAAAAAATGCTGTTTTTCTACGTTATCTTTAACTATTGGAGTAAATTCCTTTTTTTTTTTGTCTTTTTTTTTTCTAGGGCTGCACTTGTGGCATATGGAGGTTCCCAGGCTAGGGGTCTGATCAGAGCTGTAGCCGCCGGCCTACGCCACAACCACAGCCACAGCATTGCAGGATCCAAGCCACATCTGCAACCTACACCACAGTTCATGGCAACGCCTGATCCTTAACCCACTGAGCAAGGCCGGGGATCGAACCCGCAACCTCATGGTTCCCAGTCGGATTTGTTAACCACTGAGTCACGACTGGAACTCCTGGAGAAAATTCTGAGGCCAAAATCTACTACTGTTTTAAGCAAAAGGAGTATTTTGAGGATTCACATTAACTATGGGCAATCTCTGTTTCTCTCAACTAATATTTAAAATGAGGACTAACTAGGCGATATATAAAATTACTTAGATTCTTGCAATACTTTCAAATATATACATACACTAATAATATATTTTAAATCTACAAGTTTTGAGATGCTCTAAGCTAGCCAAACAAAGAAGTTTATGTCTCTGAATAAGAATGTGCTTAGGAAACGGTTACTGATTAAAGAAGTTTTTACTTCAAAAAGGTCTCATATAACAAAGCTATGACTACAATAATGTTTTTCTTATTAGAGGTGAATGGTAGTTATTTGTTCACTTGAAATACACTTAAATGTTTGTACGCCCTATATCCATCCATTCAGGTGAGAAGGGTGGACCAGAGTAGAAAGATCTTGTGTTTTGGAGACCACTTAATTGGGATTCAGTCACCGTAGACACAAACATGTAATCTATGGCTGTAAAATTGATATAATGATAATTATATGATAAAACAGTTATGAAGATTAAGTAAATAAACATGTGAAGGCCGTAGTAGAATGTTCAAAACATAACTGACACTAAATAAATGTTTTATTATTTCTCCAATATTGTATTGGTTTTACAAATGGAATCATCCCTCAACATTGATTACTGGATAGGAAAAAAGTATGTGTATATATATATATATATATATGCATAATATCTTTATACCTATAAATTATATTTATGAGAATATATTCTTTCAAATATCTATATTGTACATAAACATATGTTTAATTATATATTTTTAATTATAATATTTATGATATGTCCTATATATCATACTATTTACACTTATATGTACATTATGTACTATATACATTTTATACACACACACACATATTTTAAGATATCTAATTAATAGGCAAAAATAAATAATCTTAAAATAAGATTTTAAATTTTTATTTATTTATAATCTTGAATTAACCAGAACATTTATAGGACTATATATGGTTCAAAATAAGTTTAAATGTCTGTGTATATATTAATCACATGAAACATTGTGGATATCATACTGCTATTAAAATACTTTAAATGGTAATATCAGAGTTAATAGAAAATAAAAATAAAACTACCTGTAAAACACAATACTTCAATATTTTAAAAGTTTTAAGATATGTTTTGCTATTTATACAAAATTTGATAGATTTTGCATGCTCCCGGGTTTATGAAGATGTAAATTACAAGGAAAGAAGGCTTATACTAAATGAAAATTATTATTAACCTTAAGTGATATAATGCAGTAAATAATGATCAAATTAGCCTGTGTATCTTTATACAGTGTCTATTAAAGACATATATTAGGTAAGTCATTTCCACCATAAATGTGTATGTAGTGTGTATGGGTATATCTATAGGAAATTGAAACAGAGAGGTCTGATGACTTGTCTTAAGTCACACAGTAATTTAGCAAAACCCAGAGAAGGTCATCTGAATCCGCTGGCTCAGCTCAGTGTACCATCTAGTGTATCAAGTTTTTTTTCCTGTCTATAAGTAAAAATAAGCTTGGGAGGTTTATAATTTAGCTCTTCTTCCAGACTGATTTTTTTTTTTTTTTTTTTTTTACAAAACACCTGGGAAGCGGTCCCAGAGCAAATGAGACATCTGAGAAGTTCATAAGTATTATTTTCAAGGGCCTAATAGCATAGAAGCTCTCTAAGTCATCTTTAGAAAGAAATATGTGACACCAGATTGCAGGTCTCAGAGCTGGCGTCATAAGGAACAGGAATTTGGGAACTCTTTCACAGTGCCCCAGAGGAGGACGAGCAGAAGAAAAAAAAAGGTATTTGTCTTTTTTTTTTTAAAGCCCAAATACAATGTAAACCTGCATGAAATCTCTGCTTAGATTTTCAAAGAGGAGAGATAATAACAAGTAGCTCAGTTAACAATTTGGAATGTGACAGGTAAGGTGTTACACCAAATAGTGCTGGCCTTGATAACTAACTTCCGTGCAGGGCCTTTGCAATCACCACAGTTACATAGAGCAAAGGAGGCTATTATAGTCCTTACAAACACCATCTCCAGGATGTTTAATTCTGGAGCTTCAATTTACATTATAGTTCATATGCTTTTAAGAAACACTATAGAAACATTATTGCTGCATTCATAGATTTAATTTCTTGCCAACTTAATGAAGGCAAAGAGGAGTAATAACCCTTTCCATATAGAGCAGCTGGATGAAATGGCCAGAAGCCAAGATTCTGCTGGGATGGAGTATGGGCACACTTGAAAATGGTCCATCCACAGCAAATTAGAGAAAGAAAGAGCCAAAGAGTCCAGGGAAAACTGCAGTCGAGAAAACAATTACAAAGAGGGGATGTCACTTCAATTAGATTGTCTTCATAAATGATAGCTCCTGTGTAGTGTCCTTGTAAACAAAGAACAAACTAAGGAAGGAAGTTCCTATAGTTTCACCAAAATTGAAGGTGATTGATCTTAACACCTTAAGAGGGCATGAGCTTTAAGGGGATACAAAGTCTACCACTGTTGTTATCTATATAAATTCAAATTGTCAGTCTGGCCTGTATGTATTCAGACCATAGATAAATTGCCTAATTCTGCCCATGTGCCCCAAACTTCCAGAAGTTGTAGGTACTATATGAGGACGTAAACACATTTCAGAAGCAGATTGGTACTGATTTTTGAAGTCAGATATGTTTCAGCTACACATCCCAAGGTAATTATTTGCCAGTTATGGTAAAAGTTCCGCTGTTGGCCACAAGGAGCAGCTGGAGAAGCAAGGAGAGTAAAGCACACCTCCTTGGGTTTTGTTTACCAGCTGTGTGATGGCCTTACACCTACATGTACATACTCCTGTGTGTGTTTACCACTTCATCAGCATTCTAATTTCACTCTAAAGAGCTTAAAGGAAGTAATTTACACACCAGATTTATGTTACAGGGGGTTTTGTTCGTGAAGCTCGTGTATAGCCCCATTTGTGCAATAGGAAGCTGTTACACACAGTAGGTGTTTTGATGTGATGTGTTAATATTTAGGACTCTGGGTCCCTCGGATTAGTAGGGATAAGAAAATCGGAAGAATCAGATGCAAAACAATTAGCTCAGCTAAGTGATTTATATTCTAATTACCTTACAGTAGAAGAAGAAAATTAAAGAAAAAAAGAAAATTAAAAAAAGATTAAAGAAAATTAAAGCATAGAGATGTCAGATCTTTCTCTGACCCAAAAGGAGGATTTCCTATTCTGTTCAGTCATTAGTTACTCATTTGGGAGGGTATTATGATCAGGGCTATGCACAAGATATATGAAACCTAGTGATGAAGAAAAATGTCTACTCAGGGAAAAGCCAATGGTCTTTTCCATTACTTAGCATGGCAACCTGCAGACCGAAAATTGTTTCAAAGACTTAATGCAGCCTTCCTTTTTTATAAATGAGGAAAAATATACAGCTATTTAGTGTCAGAGCCAGAGGGCTTTCTAAGCATTTTGTACCACACACCTCCAGGATTCCTTTCTAAGGGACTACTTTTCCCAGTACTTATTCCAAGAAAATCAGTGTGAAAAAAAAAAAATGAAATGCCGAGGTATAAATTGAACAAAACATGTACAGAACCTGTGTGCTTAAATTTACAAAATAATAATGGAAAAAAAAAATCAAAGAAGGCCAAACTAAGTGGAGAGATACTCTTAAGACTTCCTGCCTTTCATCAGCATTCTTTTTCCTGTGTTTGCCTCTACCTCCACTTAGAGGTAAAAAGGGCACAATGGGGAGACATCAGGGGCATCTAGCCCTGCCATGTTTCTATTTTCATCCGTGACAATTTATATTAAATTCTACCGGTCTCATTCTTCTCACCCTAAACATTTGTGAGCTCACAATTGGTACTGACAGCCTTTTCTAGTTAATGTTTCTGGAACTCATTAATTCAACAAATACTTATTGGCACACATCAGGAAATGCAACTGATGCTGTTGGTACAGAGAAAGAGACACAATACCTTTCATAAAAGATCAAAAATATATCTTTTTTAAAGATCCAGTGGAACTATTGCATATGGAACAAATAGACAATGGGCACCTGCTTTGCAGCATAGGGTACTATACTCAACATTCTGTGATAACATATATGGGAACGGACAGAAAAAGAATGGATATACGTGTATGTGCATAACTGAATCTTTGAATCTTTGTTCTACAGCAGAAATTATAACATTGTGAATCAACTGTACTTCAATAAAACCTTAAGAAATGAAAAAAAAAGTAATAACTTGAAAAGTAGCCAGTTAATTTTTGCTCGTTTTTTTTGTTTGTTTGTTTGCTTTTTTGTTTTTTCCTGCCTAGGCTTCAGTGAGTACCCTCAAAAAAAAAAAAAAAAGAAAAGAAAAAAGAAAAAGAAAAAAAATGCACCCCTTAGAGAAATATGGTAAAACTACTTGCAGGAAGAATCACCTGTGTTACTAAGCAATTGCTTCCAGTCTGGCTCTTGGTTCTTCACTTTAGCCAGAAGCCAGAGGTAAAGCCAGGGTGCCTTTAAAGAACACCAGGTAGACACCCCAGAGACACTTGTGTCTACAACTAGGAAACTGGCAGAAGCTCTGCCAAGCCAACAGCGGAAGCTTCCAAATTAAAGCATATGGAAACCTTCACCAAACTCATATATTTGCTTTTCCTCTTCAGACCGCCTTACAAAAAGTTTGAAATTCCTTCCCTCCATCCAGAGAAACTGGATTTTCTTTCTGCGAGGAAACAGTGATGGATCCAAATCTTTCCGAAGAACTGGTGGCAGAGCGGGTGGTTAGGGATCCTGCCTGTGATTGCTCTGTAGCGTCGACGTCCTTTCTCTATTTCGATATAAATGCAGGATTATTTATTTACTCTCCCTCTCACGCTCGCAACCTGTGGACTAGGATCCTGGCTGGTGCGGCTGGCAGGGAGGCCGGTGGCACGCGCTTCAGAGACCTACTGGTGGCACCTCGTCGCAGCCTTCAGAGGCAAGTCCCCATTCTGGCTCCTGCTGCGGGATCTGGACATCCCGGGTCGGAGCCGAAAACCATGACCGAGTGCCCTGGTGCCCTCTCTCCTTTTTGCCTCCCTGGAGCTGCTGTCCTTAATTGACGAGCTAGTGACTATTGGCTGAAGTTCTCCAGCGATTTGCATGCTCAGAGAGGGAGTGTCTTCTGCCGCCCTCCCGTCAGGAGCGCGCCGACTGCAGCCTCCCTGGGAATGCGCTGCCGAGGGGATGCGCGCAGCTCGCGGGCCCTGGCATTGAGCTGGAACCCGGCGACCTGGCACCCGCGCCTGGATATGGGGCATCCAAGTCGTCCCAGCAGCAGCACCAGCCACAGAAACCTGCCGGTAAGGTTTGGGATTCAGGAGCCCCACGGCCCCGATAAGTTGCAGTACTGTGGGCCAGTTCCCACTCCTTGCTGGCTTTTTAAACCTTTTTTATCTTAATCCAAACTTCATGGAAACGTTGTGGGGAGGGAAAGGGAGTTTGGGATAATATGCCTTCGTTCTAGCAAGGAATTGGTAAGTCCTTGGGTCCTGAGAAGAAGTTTCGGAAGCAGAAACGACGGCAGATGAAGTGGAGGGGGTTGCGGGTGTGCTCAGCTGGCTTTAAGATAAAGGGGTTCGAAGATTGTTTACTGCGGCCAGCATCTGGCTATGTCTGTCTACTGCAATTGACAAATTGTTTTGCGTAATCATTTTCCACGTTTCCTTGTCTTTTCCAAAGGGAGGGGGATTAGCGAGAGCTTGGTACGGGGTGGAGATTCAAATCCTTTCCCTTTGATTTTATATAGGCGCTTCAGAACTAAAACGTTCATTTAAACGGAGAAGGGAGTCCAAGGGGGTAGTGTTACTATGTTTTCTATGTCATTATCGTTATTAATATTTTAAATCAGTTTCATAGCAAGAAATGTAACACAGTTCGCGTTCTGTGACCTCAGTGGTAGAAACATCTCAATGGGAAATAAAGTGCCTACCCCTCAGTCCTCGCCACTACCAGCCCCCTCCCTTCCTCATGACCTACCCTGTCGCGTTGCGCAGTCCCCTCCGCTTCGGCGTGTACTTCCAGGGATTCTTTTAGGTTTAGGATTTTTAACGTCAACCGAGTGAGGTAGTGATGTAGAGCCAAGCGGCGGAGGGAGGGGGAGTGGGTGGGGGTGGAAGTGAACAGAAAAATTAAGTTTTGGAAATGGTATTTCCCCATAGAGCTCTCCTTTGCTGCAAATTTCCTCTTCGCCTCTTTCGTTTGCCACTGGGGATGGGATGGGGCCAGAATGACCCCGCCGCATGGGTTTCTGACTCCAAGCTCTGTGTTTCCGTGTATAACAAGCCTTCTCCCCTCCCCACTCCCCCCGCCCCGTTCAGCATCTGCTTCTGTTTTTCCTCTTCGTGGGACCCTTTAACTGCCTGGCGAGTTACAGCCGAGCCACAGAGCTTCTGTACAGCCTGAACGAGGGACTGCCCGCAGGGGTGCTCATTGGCAGTCTGGCGGAGGACCTGAGGCTGATACCCCGCGCGGGGAAGCAGGACCCGAAGTCGCAGCTGCCAGAGCACAGCGGCGCCACGGAGCAGAACACCCCTCTCTCCTTCAGCCTGGCCTCCCAGGGACTGAGTGGCCAGTACGTGACTCTAGACAACCGCTCCGGGGAGCTGCATACTTCTGCCCAGGAGATTGATCGGGAGGCCCTCTGTCTTGAAGGAGGTGGAGGGGCTGCCTGGGGTGGCAGCATTTCCATTTCCTCTTCGCCTTCTGCTGACTCTTGCCTTTTGCTTCTGGATGTACTGGTCTTGCCTCAGGAATACTTTAGGTTTGTGAAGGTGAAAATCGCTATCCGGGACGTCAATGACAATGCCCCACAGTTTCCTGTTTCCCAGATATCGGTTTGGGTTCCAGAAAATGCACCTGTAAACACCCGGCTGGCCATAGAGCACCCTGCCATGGACCCAGATGTAGGCACTAATGGAGTTCAGACCTACCGCTTACTGGACTACCATCGTATGTTCACCCTAGATGTAGAGGAGAATGAGAATGGGGAGCGCACCCCCTACCTAATTGTCATGGGACTGTTGGACAGGGAGACCCAAGATCAGTATGTGAGTATCATCATAGCTGAGGATGGTGGATCTCCACCGCTTTTGGGAAGTGCCACTCTCACCATTGGCATAAGTGATGTTAATGACAATTGCCCTCTCTTCACGGACTCACAAATCAATGTCACTGTGTATGGGAATGCTACAGTGGGCACACCGATTGCAGCTGTCCAGGCTGTGGACAGAGACTTGGGAAACAATGCTGAGATCACCTACTCCTACAGCCAGAAAGTTCCACAAGCATCCAAAGATTTATTCCATCTGGATGAAATCACTGGAGTCATTAAACTTTTCAGTAAGATTGGAGGGAGTGTTCTGCAAACACACAAGCTCACCATCCTTGCCAATGGGCCAGGCTGCATCCCCGCTGTGATCACTGCCCTGGTGACCGTTATCAAAGTCATTTTCAGACCACCTGAAATTGTCCCTCGTTACATAGCAAATGAGATAGATGGTATTGTTTACCTGAAAGAGCTGGAACCTGTTAACACTCCGATTGCATTCTTTACCATAAGAGATCCAGAAGGTAAATATAAGGTGAATTGCTACCTGGATGGTGAAGGACCATTTAGGTTATCACCCTACAAACCATACAATAATGAATATTTGCTAGAAACCACAAAACCAATGGATTATGAGCTCCAGCAATTCTATGAAATAGCTGTGGTAGCCTGGAACTCTGAGGGATTTCATGCCAAAAAAATGATTCAAGTGCAACTTTTAGATGACAATGACAATGCTCCGATTTTCCTTCAACCTCTGGTAGAATTAACCATTGAAGAGAACAACGCACCCAATGCCTTTTTGACTAAGCTAGATGCTACAGATGCTGACAGCGGAGAGAGAGGCCAAGTTTCATATTTTCTGGGACCTGATGCTCCATCATATTTTTCCTTAGACAGTGTCACAGGAATTTTGACAGTTTCTACTCAGCTGGACCGAGAAGAGAAAGAAAAGTACAGGTACACAGTCAGAGCTGTTGACTCTGGAAAGCCTCCCAAAGAGTCGGTAGCCACTGTGGCTATCACAGTTTTGGATAAAAATGACAACAGCCCTAGGTTCATCAACAAGGACTTCAGTTTCTTTGTGCCAGAAAACTTCCCAGGATATGGTGAAATAGGAGTAATTAGTGTAACAGATGCAGATTCTGGGCAAAATGGATGGGTCGCCCTGTCTGTGGTGAACCAGAGTGATATTTTTGTCATAGACACAGGAAAGGGCATGCTGAGAGCTAAAGTCTCTTTGGACAGAGAGCAGCAAAGCTCATATACATTGTGGGTTGAAGCTGTGGATGGCGGTGAGCCGCCCCTCTCCTCTACTGCAAAAATCACAATTCTCCTCCTAGATATCAACGACAACCCTCCCCTGGTCTTATTTCCGCAGTCTAACATGTCTTACCTTTTGGTTCTACCCTCAACTCTCCCTGGCTCCCCAGTTACAGAGGTCTATGCAGTTGACAAAGACACAGGCATGAATGCTGTCATAGCTTACAGCATCATAGGGAGAAGAGGTCCTAGGCCCGAGTCCTTTAGGATTGACCCTAAAACTGGCAACATTACCTTGGAGGAGGCGTTGCTGCAGACGGATTATGGGCTCCATCGTTTACTGGTGAAAGTGAGCGATCATGGTTATCCTGAACCCCTCCATTCCACAGTCATGGTGAACCTATTTGTCAATGACACTGTCAGTAATGAGAGCTACATTGAGAGTCTTTTAAGAAAGGAACCAGAAATCAACATAGAGGAGAAAGAACCACAGATCTCAATAGAACCGACTCATAGGAGATTTGAATCTGCATCTTGTATGCCCACCCTAGTAGCTCTATCTGTAATAAGCTTGGGCTCTATTACACTTGTGACAGGGATGGGCATATATATCTGTTTAAGGAGAGGGAAAAAGCCTCACAGGGAGGAGGAAAATTTGGAAGTACAAATTCCATTAAAAGGAAAGATTGACTTGCATATGAGAGAAAGGAAACCCATGGATATTTCTAATATTTGATATTTTGCTGTGAAATAACAGAGATGTTTTAATTGACTTTGGGGAATCTCCACCACCCAAATGAGATTGTGGATGGCAGGTCCAACAAAAAAGGACTAATTTATAACTTGCACCATATTGTAAATATCTGTTTACAAGTTTTTAAATTCAAAATCAGAGGTTATAAAATGTGTACAGCATTTTTTAATGAAAATTGGTACTAACAGCTGTGGAACTATTAAAAAAAAAAAAGCTTGGACATGATTTGCAGCAGCTTTCATACACCAAGCAGATGACTGTTAAAACCTGAGAGTAAGGTAAGATAATGGCGCAATGCATTTTTTGTCAAAGAAATCCTTTAACCACAAGAGGGCATTGGCTGCTCCTTTGCAGGGAACTGTTTTGAGGTATTGTACATGACAGTTGTACATGAAATTAATGAAAGAGTCTATTTTAAATATATTGTTTTTACATTTATCAAAGATGAAATTAAAGTAAATGGAATTTCACCCCATTTAAATGTATGATAAAAAAGAAAATAAATGCATTTGTAAACAGAATGTTTATTACCTCATAAGTACATCATGTATAATTAGAAAGAGAAGGCAATGCAAAGAAGCGCATTTCTTTTTTAGCAAGGATAAAAACTTTGCCATGTGTTAAAAATCTGACCTGCTGAAGAGTATTTCACTTTCTGTGTACCCAGTTGCTTTCTGTTTGCTATATCATTGCACTGCTATTATTACAGAGGAAAAAAAAAAGATATATATATATATATGTATATATATATGTATATTCTTTCTCACAGAAAATGTAACTAGAATTCATGTCAAGACAAATAGCCAGAGGCAAAAATATGTTTCAATCTTTAGTTGCTACATAGGTGTGTTTACAGCTTGTTAGTAGTACTTTATATGTGGGTTATATATTAGATTCTTCTATGCTTAAACTCATCCATTACATAAGGAAAGAAAACTTAAATTAAAACATAATTATCCTAGAAACTGGTAGACACTATAGGTTGCCTTAGCTGGACTTTTCATATGAAAGTTTTATTTATCATTTTTGTTGTTGTTTAGGTTTGTTGATGACCGTTTCTGGCTTCCTTTCTATGCCTTTGGATTAGGTCCAAGAGTTTATTTGTAAGCCCAGCAGCAGATTTCTTTGATAGTTTAGCTGTTACTGAACCCTTTGCAGTGAAGCAAGCTGGCTCATCAGTGATTGATCACCTTCACTTCATTGTGCAAGCTGGAAATTTTATTTTATATGGCAGCTATAGCAAAATTATCTATGTAAACAAAGAATAAGTGCTAGCTTAAAATGGATCACTCTACTTTTCAGCATCATGTGTCTGTACTGTACCAAAAGTGTTTATATGTCTACAAATTAAAGGTATATATTTTCATAATTTCTTTCTCATTTTTACCATTTATATTTGAACATGTGCTTGTTCATTCACTGAAGTGCCTGTTAATGGCATGTGTTTGCTTTTAGAGGTAAATGTGGGTAAACTGCAAATATTCTGTTATGCTAAAGTTTATATCAAACTAATTCATTACTCAAACATTGGGCAAACTATTAAATATGTGTGTATATATAAATATATATATATGAGAGTATGCCTATGTGTTTGATAAAAGTTCACATGAAAATTTATAACCATGCATGTGTACATGCATATTAACTTATTATTGATGACTTAGAATCGATTATAAACACTTATTTTACTACATACTTGTAGAAAGTCCTCTATTAGCTGTGTTACAAGTGCTTTCAATAAATTTTAAAATAAATACATTGCAAAAAAATAATTGGATACAAGATCCCAAGACTTTCTGAATATGTGTTAACTCATTTTTCTTGTTTGCTTCAATTTGACAATTTAAAATAAATAAAACAATAAGTATATGAGACAGTAGTGTTGGTTACGAAAAAGAAATATATTTTTGTTGGAAGTTACTTTTGTATGAGAGACACCTGAGCTAAGAAATTAAGATAATTTAACCCTCAAAGCTTTTCATTCATATTTGATATAAAGCAGTGGAGGAAACCATCCTCCACTAGTTATTTTTATATCTTATTTCTCTCTTTTAAAGGAAGGAACTACATGTGAAACAAGTATCACCCTTTTAAAAAAAAAGTCCTCCACAAATGCAAAGATTTAATCATCAATATAAATAACAAAATACTCATTTCTGACTTAGAAGAAGGTTCATGTGTCTGTGCTTATGGACTTCATCTCTGGCATGAAAATGCTTGTAACATTAACAGAAGACATATTTCTGAATAACTTCCTGTTCCTGGATTTCCTTTACAAAAGCAACTCATTCACATTAAAAACATTTATAACAAGGAAAGTTAAAGTAAATTAAGCTCAAAGATAAAAGCCCCTTTTTACTAACACCTTGTGCTAGAACAGTTGCCAAAATGTATGCTAATCATGTCAATGTTGTTAGTAGAGCTGGCACAAAAATAAATGTTCCATTCATTAAAACTCCTAATATCCATTTAACAGTTTGAGGACCAGTGAGTCCTCTTTGCCCAATTTAATGAAGAGATTGCTCAGATCTTCACACTGTGAAATCCATTCTTATATGACAGAGAAAATTGTTCATTAATTTGTATTGGGGAACATACAAATTTAAAACAACATAGCAATTTCAGCTACAAGGGACAAAAATTAAGTTACTTGACTCTTTAGATTTCCTAACCCTGTTAATTTTTTTTTTTCTTGGTATCTTCTATGAATGGTAGTTTAAAAGAAATGGAAAAAAGAAATGCTTCTTTTAAAATAATTTTTTAGTATTGGTGTATTAAAAATAAAATCGCAAATCTTTGTTTTGGGGAGTGCTCTGCATGTGTTTTATGAAAACACCAAGCATAAACTTGCCTATGAAATAACATCACTGAAGCAATATTAGGGATGGTGTGTAAAGTGGACTTGATTGCAATAATCTTTCTCATAAGGATTCTAATCTGTGCTCTCCTACCTTGTCTCAATTGACAGCTGTAAAAACAGGAGTTAACAATCCTTTCCTAGGCTTATGGAGACTCAAGTTCCAATCTCTCCTGGGTGAGGTGAGGACTCTTGTGGTCCTGAACTTTGGAGACAATGAAGAATGTAATGAAGGGATAGCACTGAGCATATGGTCCTCTCAACTTGACTGGGCAGCCTCACAGAGGCCAGAGACCTGGATATCTGGTGATTGTCTTCACTATAAGGTAGATTTGCGCACTGTAAGAAGCAGTCAATTACTTCCAAATACTATTTTATTAACCTATGAAAATTCTACCTAGCAATGTGCCTTTACAGTGTGATTCATCAACAAATACTTATCAAAAGGAAGATAATTGGCAGTTATGCAAATAGACTCAACAAAAAATATCAATCAGTTAAAAAATTGGTAATTCCTGAGAAAAAAGACCCACTATAACATTTTCTAGTTATTTTTATTTCTGGTAAGAAAAGATTACATATATTTTTCAGATGGTATATTCATATACACATACAGTATATAACCATTTTTAAAATGTCAGTCATGCTATGTAATTTTTCTCAAAATAGTGGTACCTTTTTTCTTTGATAAAGCCCTAAACATGAATATTCCTTTAAGGGTATAAACGAAAATTAAATAAACTTTAAGACTTAGCCCACTAATGTCAAGAAGTAAGAACACTGTGATGATTGAAAGAGAAATCAGTCATTCATTCCATACATATTTATTTTGGTACTCTTAATTACCATGTACTTAAACTGAGAACAAGACAGAGTCCCTGATGACTTTATGTTTTTAATTTTTTAATTTTATTTTTTTGCCTTTTCTAGGGCCACACTCGCAGCATATGGAGGTTCCCAGGCTAGGGGTCGAATCGGAGCTACAACTGCCGGCCTACACCACAGCCACAGCAACACTGGACCCGAGCCAGGTCTGCGACCTACACCACAGCTCACAGCAATGCCAAATCCTTAACCCACTGAGCAAGGCCAGGGATGGAAGCTGCAACCTCATGGTTCCTAGTCAGATTCTTTAACCACTGCGCCACGACGGGAACTCCCAGAGTCTGTTGATTACTTTAGAATATAGTATGGAAGACCTACAAGAAAACCTTCAATCTCAAAACATTTTATGGGATAAATGCCTATTCCCAGGTTGCCAAGTGAACAGGGCCTGACCCAATCTTGTGAGGTCTTGGAGAAAGCCCCCTAAAGGAGACAATTTCTAATGTGTGCCCTCCCAGAGAAGATGACATCTAATTTGAATATAAAAAAAGGAGAATTTAGCTGAAGGAAAGAGAAAGGTATTTGAGGAAGGAAAGAGAAAGGTATTTGAGGAAGGGAGAATAACGTGCAAGGCATGCATGTGCAAGTGAGCATGTCATGACTAAAGAAGCAAATACTGCTGTCTGTCCCTCTTCGCTGGAGGGATGAAGGGAATGGAAGATATTATTAACAATGATCTTGAAGATGTGCATGTGCTGCAAATAATGAAGAGACTCGCAGCAGACATGCAGGTTTCTATTTTATCCCAAAAACTGAGGGGGATTTTAAGGATTTTTGACCAGGGAATATGTGTTGTAAAAATATAACTTTAGCCATGTGTGGAGCCTGTGCTGAAGAAGGTTCTGGAAGCTGGCCAGAGGAGTAGCAACAATTTAAGTGAAAGATGGGGCCTCAAACAAGGCAATATTAAAGAGACATAGTACATTATGGAATATATTAGGTAAATAATTATAGTTGATAAAGAAATGTGTGATACCAATAGAAATTAATCCACAGGTTAATCCATATATCAGAAAGTTCATAAAGTTCATAATTTGCTTCCAAGACTATTTTACAAATTTGAAAAGGATAGAACTCATTTACTAAACATTAAATCAGCAATGTAGCCATAACCCTCTTTCTAATGGTGGGTTTTACAACACAGATGGAACTATAAAGAAACAAATTTACTCAGTTTATTTCATATTTATGACTGTCAATTCTATTCAATTTAACAAACATTACTGTGTGCCCATGTGGTCACTTTTGCAACATCAGGTTGACTTCATCAAGAATGTTTTATCCAAGGCATTTGTAATATTTTTCATGCAGTGGCAAAAGAATCACATTGAAAACTTAAGACAATAAAATGTCAAGCAGACAATGTAAGGTGTAAATACAATTTCAACTGTTGTATGCATATCAAGAAAAAGTAATGACTGTCGCAGGCAATTCTGAACAAGTTCCAGGAAACATGAGCAGGTGAAACAGGTAGTTAGGGCCAAGAAGTACACAGGTCTTCAGGTTTAACATCCACTTTTGTTTTTTTCATTTCTTATTTTATTGGTTTGAGTCCTCTTTCTTTTTTTTATTGATGAGTCTGGCTAAGGGTTTATCAATGTTGTTGATATTTTCAAAGAAGAAGCTTTTAATTTAGTTTATCTTTTCTATCATTTTCTTCATTTCTATTTTATTTATTTCTGCTAAGATCATTATGATTTCTATGGCCATACCACCCTGAACGCGCCCAATCTCTTCTAACACTTTTGGATGAAGAAGTCATTTAATGTATTTTATGGTTTAATTTATTTTGTGTAAATGAAAAATTAAATAGTATCTAGTACCCACTGTTGGAAATTTCAAGCTCAGGCTAAATAAACTTATAGTAGATGTAGAAACAGCTTGTATGCAGTCCTAGCTTCAAGAAAAGTCATTTGTCCTCCCTTCCAAAAATATTACCCCTCTTAAGCCTCATCTGTATGGAAAGTATTAACTTATTCTATCTCACAGTATAATTTTTAAAATCAAATAAATTAATTCATGCAAAATATTTCACACATAAATAAATATTCCACAAATATTAGCTATCATTATTGCTGTTGGAATTAATCAGGATGCTTTGAGGTTGTCTTAGCAGTTTCTTCATTCATTCTTCCACCAAATTCATCCAACTGTTATTTTTATTTCACAGCAAAAAATAAATTCATAAACTTGACAGTGTTTTAGAGTAAAGGTTTATATGCTCAACACATTGTAATATATTTATCATCATTATTCACATCTCATCCTCACTTTTTTTTCCACAGTGAGTTTATAGGCCCTTTTTCATTTCGAAATCTCATGTGGGCCAGGAATATGATCTAAATTCTCAAAAAATGGAACATTACAGATGATTTAGTCCAAACCCCTCATTTCACAGTTGAAAAAACTAAGAATATCAAAAAAATTTTTTTGACAGTTGAGGGGATCAAAAGAGAAAACAAACAAGTGTGAATGTAAAACATAATCAAAATCTTACTGAAAATAGCAGTTACTTTTCCTTCAAATATTTCCCTTAAAACACAGGCTTCTTTTCTTCTTCTTTTTTTTTGGCTGTACCTGGGACGTGGAAATTCTCAGGCCAGGTATCAAACCCATGCCACAGCTGCAGCAATGCCAGATCCTTAAACTGCTGTGCCACATGGGAACTTCCTTCAAATATATCCCTTAGAACACACACTTTAAACTTACCTTCAGTGGAAAGTTAACCAAAGTAATACTTACAAAGACAATATATTAAATGCTAAAAATTCTGAGATGAAATCTCATCTAAAATTGAGGTCAATCAAAATGAATTATTAAAAAGAATTAATGTGACATATATCTTCCATGCATCTGTAAGAAAAAAAACTAGATACCATTTTTAAAATAAAGACACTTATATCTCATAAAGGGAAAATATAAAAAACTGTAAAATTTTGTATTTGACAAATATAATAATTATAAGAAAATAGTAAGAGCACCTAAAACTTTAAGAGATCAAAGAATAGGTGAGAATAATCAAGGAAAATTTTACGAGCCTTACAGAAAAATAAACCTGACTAGTATCCATAAGGATGCAGATTTGATCCTTGGCCTCAATGGGTGGGTTAAGGATCACAGTGTTGCTGTCGCTGTTGTGTAGGCTGGTGGCTACAACTCTGATTAGACCCCTAGCCTGGAAACTTCCATATGCTGTGAGTGCAGCCCTAAAAAAAGACAGAAAAGAAATGAAAGGAATAACGACTTATGATGTAAGGATAAATGTTTACTTATGCAAAATTCATGTATATATTGGCTATAGCAAAGTCAGGTTCAGGTGTGGACATAATATATATGATTAATATGAGAATGAAATGACCAGGCCTGTGTAAATGAAGGTAAACCCAGAATGACTGAATGTTCGAAAATCACTAAATCACAAAATTTACAACCTCAAATGAATTTTGGATTATTGTTCTTCTCCTTATAGTTTGGGGAACAATCCTCTGAAGTGTCAACAAAGAAAAACTATTACATCAAGTATTTATTTACTGAAAATATTTCTTATTAACCTATACTTCTTACACGCAAAACATTGTGCTAGGCACAAGGGTAAGCTTTTTTCCATCCTCAAAAAAGATTCATTCTTAAGCTGGGGAAGACTACACATAATAAACCACACATAATAATGGATGAATACCTTCTTCCTCCCATCTATTCTTCTTATGCTTCCTACCTCCATATAAGAGAGAAACAAGGATTGCAAAGGCAGATGAAAGCGCTGCTTGGCTATTTATAATACATAGTGCAAGCTAATAAAGAGAATATCAAAGCTATTAGAAGAATATAATCATTACAGTGTACATGAATCACAAAATAGGGACTGAATGTTTTCTGCTGATAGAATTGGCAAATTTAAGGACTTGTATAGCATATCTTTTTACTCATTTTGAAAATCAGAATTACCTATAACTCTCCAGTACAACTTTAACCTAAAAGGTTAAAGAAATAAATGCACTGGGCATTGTGAACCAGCTATTCCTTTCAGAAATATCATACCTTTACAGTTCAGATAATTAAGTGTAATTATGATATTCATTGACTCTACATATAGACCCATAGTAACTTTGCTGCTATATGTCAAAGATAGCAATGATTTCTCTTTCCCAAATATATCATTTCAAATTCACACACAGTTTTGTGTTAATAAGCCTTCCTAAGATAATTTCTTGGCAATATGAGGATTTGATTTAATGGGGTGTAAAATGTACTTTGGGGATTGTTATGTAAATCTTTCAAAGAATACATCGTAACAGTATTTTTCAAAGTTAGGAAATCTGGTGAAATGTATAATGAGAGGACATTTTAATGTTAATGTATAAAAATTACTGTACATATATTCTGAATCTTCCATTTCATTATGAAGAAAAATATACTACAGAGAAGTTAACCCTAGAAGTTTCAGAGGAAAAAAAATGTACTTTAAATGTAGAGTAAAACAGGCAAAGGAAGAAAAATAACAATAGCAATTTAAAAATTCAAAAAAAAAAGTTTTCCTTTTTCAAATGTCATCTACCCAACATTCTACTCATCCCCCCATGCCTTATTAAATTAGGGAATTAGTTTCTTTCATATTTTGTCATTAAATTATAAAATCATAAACATTTTCAAAGTCAAATGAGTGTGGATGATGCTAACCTGTAAACCAGGTGCTGAAAAATACTATTGCTTTATATTGAGACAGCATTCTATTTCTGGTCCTTTCAATCGTTTTTCAACAGTAAAATGTTCCATCTGATTTACATATTTTCTTGAAGGTAGCAGTTAAAATTCACTGTAAGGAAAAGAGTTTCAAAAACAGGTATTTAATTATCCTTAAAAATACTTACATCGAATCATCTAAGCATTCAAATTTAGCAAAGCCAACTATTCTGCATATGTTTGATTTCTATATCTAGTTCTACAAAGAATTTTTTTCTGCCAAAAGCTGCATAAAACATATCATTTCCCAGTCTCATTTACAAATGTACTTGACAATTGAATCAGATTTCTGTGAAGAACAGAGAATAAGTCGTCCTACAAGATTCTTTGAAATAAGATATTTAATATTAATTAAGTGAATCGAATTAATTCTTTTTTTGGGCTTTATGATTGACTCAGGACACACTGTTTGAAGTGTCATAACAAGCCAGCATTCCCAGTCAAATCATTTGCTGAGGAATATCAATTAGCTCAATTGAAGATGATTTCTAAAAGACCTTGGTAGTGAATGTACATATCAGAAAAGAAAGGTAAAATATCTTTGAAAACATACAAAATATCTGTCTCAAGGAACCAGGAAGAATCTTAAAACATCAATGTTTTATTCCCTTTAAACTTCCTTGCTCATACTTATTCCTGTAGGTTTTCATAAAAGAACCTCAATATCCACAGAATCCATTTATTTGTCAGTGATAGGTAGACTAGTTCCCCTAAAATGTCCATGCCTTAACGCATGGAACCTAGGAATACCATTGTATTATGTGGAAAAGGGGCTTTGCAAATGTGTTGATGTTACTGAGACCTTAACATAGGGAAATACCCAGTCTGACTAACAGCCAGCAAGGAATGAGCTTGGAAGTGGACCCAAGCTCACTGTATCCATCCACTGATCTTCCAGAAAGCAAAAGGTGTTTGTGCTGACACCTTGATTTCTTCACTGCAAGACACAGAGAGGGCTAACTGAGCCACACTTTAGGCATGCTTCTGCCTACAAGAATGAAGGTTAATAAATGGCTATTATTTTAGGCTTCTAATTTTGTGATAATATATTAAAGCAGTAATAAAAATATCCTGAAAAATATATTACACATCTATAAAAGGTAGAGTTTAGTTGACTGGTTATAAGAAAATAAAATTTAGGAATAACTTTTACAATACATGTTTTAATTTTTCTTTATAAATAAGACTATATTAGAATAATCAGGTATATACAGGTGTATATAAAACCAGGTATGTATGGTGGGCCTACTGTGTGCTCCTGCAAGTTAGATATATTCATTTTACTTTTACAAAGTTGCAGAAATAAACAGAAAACCAGAGATATTTTATTCCCATGAAAGACTTTCTCAGTTGACTAGAACTGGATTGAATAATGCTGAATTGTTGAATTCATCTCAGACCCAATTTTGGATGAGATGAACTGAATGATACTTATAATTGACATACTCTGGGTGAATGTGCTGTGATTGCATATGTAAAAGATTTCTCTGAAAAAGCGTTCATGTTAAAATGTATCTTTTTGTTTTTGTTGCAAACAAGATAGCCTTTCTAATGGATGAGTCTCTTCAATCAATGGATCATTTGAAGTGTTGCATAATCTAATTCTCTGAAAATAAGCACTTTGGGGACTTTCTTTTAAAATACATTGTTATTTCACTTTTCTGCTAATTCTACTTCCTATTCAAAAGCTTATTCTATCTATCCTTTGAATTCACAATAGAAGATGGAATTTATTAGAATCATTAATTTAGTATTCACTGATTTTTTATTGGGCATTTACTACTGGCATATACAATGCATAATACGTAGGAGTATATTATAGAAAGCACTTTGTACTGCTAAAATGATATTGTTTTGCAAGCACTGTCAAGTTTTTTGCATTCATATCAGAACTCCTGGGACTGAAAGGCTTAAATACAAAGTCATTTTTCCCTCATCTTGCAAAAAGACATGTTTCTTTCTTAAATATGTACATTGCTCTTTCACTTTGTATGTCAGTCATTTTTGACGATTCAGCATTTTATTCTAAATTCTAATTTAAGATAAAAATGGAATACTCATTCAAATAAATTTAAAAACCAAACAGGAAAAACGTATTCCAAGAATGAAATTTTCATGAGGTTAGTAAAGAAAGAATTGGGGTGAAGAGGCAGGGCATCCCAAGTGATCCTTTAGAAAGCATTTTACAAAGAAATTGGGATGATCACTCATAGAAGCAGATTTTTCATTTTTAAATTTTGCCGAGTCTAAGCTACACTTTCACAAAAAGAACTTGTTTTCCCATCATATGTCTTATCACTCACTCACTAGGTTGTGGAATAATTTGTACTCAGGTTATTCACTTATGAAACACATTTAGGATACAGAGAAACTACAAAACTGGAATCTCACACAGAGGTGATGAGAGTGGTTTTTTCTTCTCCAACTGGACGTTTAGTTATTGGTTAAACATGAGCCAAGTATTGAGATGGTATTTCCTGAAGACCTTGAATATCAGTGTCTCCAGCTATATTTTCCAGCAGCCCCTCTCATGCTTGGGTTGAGATGGGAGTTCTTCCAAAATTGTCATAAAATCCTGCAATATTTGAGAGCTTCTTCTCTGAATGTTTTTTAAGCAGTCTCTGTTGATGTGGAATACAACGCCTCCACTATGGCATCTATGCCATACCCATTATGAATGGATTAGGAAACCACTGTTCAGAAAAAGGCAGGTGGATAGTGCAGAATCTTTACAGTCCTGAGAAGGTGGCACATCTGGTTCAGAGCCTTGCTACTCATGTGTGGCCTGCAGATCAACAGCAGAAGCTGTAGCCATGTTAGACATGAAGAATCTAGCGCCCATCCTAGATCTATTAAACTAGAATTGATATTTAATAAGATCTCTGGTTGATTTGTATTCACATTAAAGACTGATAAAATATGTTTAGTTTATTAGCTCTTGAGTTTATCTACATGTTGAGTTTGAAAAAATAGTAACTGATACCTGGGTCTTACACCTCAATTTTTGATTTAATTCATATAACATGTAGGATGGGAGGTAAGGTTTTTTAAAAAGCTCCCCAGCAGCTTTTGAATGTGCATAAACTTCGAGTACCATCAGGTTAGATTCCTGTTATTTCCTGTAATTTGCCCTTTATACTTGGGAAGATTCTTTGAAATAAGAGATTTAATATAAATTAAGTGAATCAAATTAATTCTTTTTTTGGGCTTTATGATTGACTCAGGACACGTTATGAATGGGTATGGCATAGATACCATAGTGGAGGCATTGTATTCCACATCCAGCCTATTTGGGATTTATTTCACCAATGGTATCCCATCCCAAACTGCTACAAAACAGGACCATATTTCCAAAACTTTCTAAAGACTAAACTGACAAATCAACATTAATCAGACCTTTTTTCATTGTCGTTGTCCTCAGAGCAATACCATCTTCATCAGAAGCAGACAGAATAACTACAATATAACTCTCATGTGTTCTTCTACCTTCTGGAAATTTTAGTCTAGCATAATTCCTAGAATATAAGCTTGATAAGCACAGCAAGTTTGTTCTTCTTTGTTTGTGTTTGTTTGTTTTTTAAAGCTGTATTTCTACAACCTACAACAGTGACTGGCACATAATACAGACTCAATAAATATACATTTATTCATTGTGGAATAAATGAATGAATATGTAGACGAATGGCACATAAACACAAAAATTATGGTAGTTATGTACTTTAGAAGAAAACCATTGCATCTTAACTTTAAAAGGCAAAGTTGGGAGTTCTCTTCTGGCACAGAGGGTTATTGACTCTTCAGTGGCTTGGGCTGCTACTGTAGTACAGGTTTGACCCCTGGCCTGGGAACCTCTACATACCATGAGTACAGCAAAAAAAAAAGAAAGAAAGAAAGAAAAAAAAGAAAAAGAAAAAAATTATTTAAAAATGGCAAAGTTGCAGAGACTTGGAGCTGAGCCTGAGAGCAGTGCTCTGACAAGTGTTTGCAGTTAGAACGGGTATGATTTTACCCATCATCTTACATACCCTAGTGTTCTGATTAATGCTTAGGAGGGAAGAAAGTGGAGGAGTGGGTAGCAGAAGTATCCTGTGCGGCCACTGAGGTAAAAGACGTAATTATTCGGAAAGTCTTCTTTTCTAGGGGTTGTACCTACTGTTTCCATAATCAATATGAGAGGTATCTAGTAAAGAGGAAGAATAAGTAAAAAATATACAAAAGTTTATTCTAAGCAGGAAAATCTGAAGTAAAAAAAAATCAGATTACCAGTAATTTTAATTGTTAGGAATGAAAGATGTGCTGATGAGAATCTCACTACTTATCCTTGCATTTTATATGACTGAAAAGACAGAGGTAAATCCTTCCTTGCTTGATTAAAAGTGAAAAAGGCTGGTGACATCCAACAAGGTAAAGGAAACATGTATTTACACCCTGCATCTTCTGACTACAGGTGTTAAAACCTTGAGGAAACTTCACGAATATCTATAAGCCACATTTTCCCCAAACGCACACAGGGGCATGATCCTGGGTTTGTTCTGGGCTTAGAGATAATGCATGTAAAGTGGCAAACACTATGCTTTGTACATAGGAGTCAGTAATACAAATGACAATTCCCTTCTCACTTCAACTTTGCCTAGCCTAGCTTATTTAAAGAATGACACATCAAGGGCATAGAACTCTCCAGGGCCAACTTTTGTATATTTATGGCCTAGCACTTAAAGTTCATTGTTGACCATGATATCTATGCCTTTGATATCTTTAAAATAGTAAAGACGATGGATATTATTTTGGTTTTCAATTTATCTGAGTGGGAGGTGTTGGGGGAAACCTGTGAAGATGTAAAAATTGATGCATATATGAATTTTTTAAAATTCCCCATTAAGCATCTAGTATGCAGCATGTACGGAGGTACTTAAGAATGTGCAATAGGAACCATTCTCTGGAATTCAGAGTTTAAAGACTCTGAAAATAAAACTGCAATTTAATGGAATAAATGTCTTAATAGGGGATTAATAAACCTAAGGGAATAAATTCAAACATTTGGTTTATAGTATTTTGTATGCAGTTGGTTTTAATTTCAAAAGTATTAATAATATCAAAGCTGAGTGCATTTCAGTGTGTGTCCTCATATAGTGTTACAGCAGAACAAACAAGAAGGGCAAGCTGAAAGATTTGGGGAATCTGGGCTAGAAGCATCATCTGTTCCCTAGTTTACAGACGCTTTTCATTCTCTTCCCTGCCTCCTGCTTCCTAATTACATCCAAATGGTTCTCACATTTGTTTTTCTGGCCCCTCCATCTGAGTCTTGATGCCAGTAATATATGCCATCTTCATTTGGCTCCTTTCTTTCTAATTTGCACTGCAAATATTTTTTGTAAAAATTTTGGAGTGGTCATTCTCTCTCTCTCTCTCTTCTTCTCCTTGAGGTGAATACACAGATATATTTTGTGATTAGAAATTAAAACACAAGGTAGTAAGTGTGCTGATCAAGCATCTTTGCCAACTTTACTAACCAAAACATGAATGGACACAGAAGACACCTATAGATAGAGCTTGCTTCGTGAAAATACGCACAAAGAAATATCTTCCAATAGAATTGTAAAGATACGTAATTTCAGGGAATCTATGTTGCTGGAAAATTAAAGTAAGTACATTGTTGATGGAAGCAAAAACTGGGAAATTTTTACTGGAGGTGTGTCAGCCAATATGTATACATTTAAAATTGTGCGTTATTCTTTTCCTAAGAAAACAGCTTCAAATGAGCACACTTATTGCTGTGTTTAAAAGTAGTAGAAAAAATCCTACATTTAAATGACTATGCAGTTGACTAAAAAAAACTGGTTAAATAAACTATGACATAAACATAGTACAGATGATAGAGTATATGTCTGTATCATCACAAAGTCCGTAGCATTTTTTTGTTTCCCTGAATTATCCCATTAATTGCTACAATTATCCTGTTTTTTTTCTCACGTATTAATTATTACACTCCTGAGAAAGACTCCTCATTTATCCATAGTAGGGTTTCTTAAACTAATATATATAACTGAAATATTGGTAAAAATAGAAATAAATAGGGGTAGGGTAATGGACATATCAAGAAATTTGCATTCATGCATAAGAGGTTTGTCATGAAATAAATACACACTTTGTGATTCAGGAATAGGAAGATAAGAACTTAGGTCACCACTGCTAATGGCTGTTTTGATTTCTCTGTAGTAAGAGCCTACCTGAGGATCAGGCTAACTCAGAAGAAAAAAGAGAAGAGAGGGATATGTGAGGATGTGGGGGAAAGGGAGAAAGAAAGAAAGAAAGAAAGAAAGAAAAGAAAGGGAAAGAAAGAGAGAGAGAAAGAAAGAAAGGAAGAAAGGAAGGAAGGAAGGAAGGAAGGAAGGAAGGAAGGAAGGAAGAAAGAAAGAAAGAAAGAAAGGAAGAAAGAAAAAGGAAGGGAGGGGAGGGGAGAAAAACAAAACAGAGAACTGATGGTATCTTTTAAATCCTCTGATCCATTTGTGCTTGAAAGAAGCCACACTGGAGATTTTCCATTGTGTGAACAGTAAATCCAATCTGCTGTTTTTGTTCCTCCAAACTGTTGTGAATTGTCATCCTGGTAGTTTTACTCTTTAAAGTCTTTTGACTAATAACTTGTTGGAATACCTGACTGTGGTTCTCTAACCCCACCCTCCATGATAATTATGTCATTGTATTTTGTGCTGCTGGTCCCTCTACTCAGATGCTCTTTGTTCCCTTGTCCACTTGGACAATATCTACAATCATTGTCTTTTATAAAGTTATTTATTTATTTATATTAAAGTATCATTGATTTACAATGTTGTGCCAGTTTCTGCTATACAGCATAGTGACACAGTCAAACATATAGATACGTTCTTTTTCTCATTTATATTCCATCACTGTTCTATCCCAAGAGATTGTATATATTTCTCTATGCTATACAGTAGGACCTCATTGCTATCCATTCTATAGGTATTAGTTTGCATCTATTAACCCCAAACTCCCAGTTCATCTTGCTTCCTTCCTCCCTTCCCCCGATTAGCAACCACAAGTCTGTTCTCTATGTCTGTGAATCTGTTTGTGTTTTGTATGTAGGTTCATTTGTGTCATATTTTACAACTGTAATTGCTTTTGGAAAGTGTGCCCTCCAGAGCTAACTTTCCTCTGCTCCTAGGGCATTTTGCACATACCTATTTCACAGCAATGAACTGAAAATTCTTGTGGATTGTAACTATTCTTCTATATAATTTTTTATAAGCAAAATATGTTTCTCAATGGAAAGAATTGTTAAGGAAAAGAGAAAAATGGAAAATTATTTCCAAGTCAGATCAGAGACACATTCAATAATGGGCTTTTTAGGCCAATCAAGCTAGTTCTTAACAATGAGTAAGATTTTGAATCTTTCAGTATTTCCAGTTGCACTTTTGTTTGAGTCAATTTACATTACTTGGGATGGATATTCTGTCTCTAACATGTTTAATGTCCTTATTTTTACTAGCAAATTAATAAGGCAAAATTATTCTCATTAGCTTCCCCGTTTCCCAGAATTTTCTCGGTCATCTTAAATTATTAATAACTTCAGATGCCATGGCCTGTGCTATCAAAAAGGCCATGGAAATCTAAAATCTTAAGTGATAATAAGATGTAAATATCTGTGAAATAATGAATATGATAAAATAATTGATTCACTTTATTTACTGTAGCAAAATACAGATTTCTGAGTCAGAAGCCCTCAATTCAAGACCAGTCTTTGCCACTGGATAGCTATAAGTTTGTGATTTTGACCAATTAATTTTCAGAATATCAGTTTCTTGCTCAGAAAATGTGCATAATACTATTAGTTTGAAAAAATATTAAAGGAAAAGAAGTAAATAAAAATGATTTGTATATTCTAAAATGCCAGAGTGATACAACACAGAGTGATCACAGTGGCCTTGATTAGAGTTTAGTGGAGTAGCAGGGGTGAAATCAAAGTTTCAATAAAATTTGGAGTTAATGGATGGTAAATAAGGGAAGAAAATTTCTCTCAAGCCATTTGACTTTGAAAGACAGAAAATATATAGGGCAAAACTGAGAGGGGTGTATGGTTAGAGGAAGTTTTCTTTTCTCCTGCCTCTTGTGAAAAATATTGGATGTAATGGAATCAATAGGAAAGAAGATTTGAAGGGAGAAAATGAAGAATCAATAGCTCAAGTCAAAGATAATCCAGCAGAGCATGTTGTCCAAAGAAGAGATAGATATAGCGGCTGGAGGAAGGATGAAATATGCTTCACTGTAATGAGGAAGACAGTAAAGATGCAATCGCAGATGGGTGAACTTATGGAGTTGTTTGAAGAAATTTAAGGGAGTGATTACTTATTCCCTCTGTGAAGTAAAAAGAAGTAGAAAGGCAAAAGAATCTCTTGATAATTAAGGGGAGAAGGGAAAATAGAAATTTGTGGACAGTGGAGGATGTTTGAACTATCTTCTTTCCAGGAAAGAGAAAATAAGCCACTTTGGAAAGGATACTAATGCTTTGAACATGAATTGTGATGACTGTGTGATCTTCTGAATCACTGCTCATATGCATGGATGCAGGCATGGGGAATGGGGACATATAGATCTCCAGACTGAGATTTTGCTGGATATAAATGATGAAAATAAAACAAGGAAAAGGAGAGACAAAGGTACCAGAAAGAGTATTGTTGAAGTGGATGCAACATTAAAATTTTGGGATGATGTAAAAAAAAATATTCCAATGAAAGGGAGCTGCTATGGAGAAATTACAGGATTCCATATATAAAAATATACAAGGTGGAGGAATTGATTTATTTAAACTAAAAGAGAGGGTTAGAAAGTTATGATCAAACAAAACAATTTATTTATTATTTTAGAAGTAGAGTAGTTTTGGCTAACCAAAGGGCCATTTCCAAAGGGTGACCATGGAAGGGGTAGGTTTAACATCGCAGGTGGGAGGGGGAGGGGGTGGACATGAGGTAATGAAATACCAAAGTATCGTCTGAATTAATTACATGGACTGTAAAGTAGCCTAAGAGTGGAAGGACCCCAGGAAATTGGACAGATTATGAGGAATATTTCATATTCTCAGTGAATAAGCAGGAAGGATGAGGAACTTTGAGATTAACAGTTACAAAGAAAAGTATAGCAGAATGGAAATATTTCATTTTCAACTACTATTTGTGGTATGAAATGCAACATTTTCTTTTTATTTCCCACCATTCCTTAACATTATTTACTCACTGTTTCCAAATGAAAAATTGTACAGGCCTCACAACTTCTCTGGTGAACCTAAAATTCCTCTTCTTTTTTTTTTACTTAAAAAGAAAAAACATTTTGGTGTTCCTATTGTGGTGCAGTGGGTTAAGAAACCCACTGCAGCAGCTCAGTCACTGTGGAGGTGTGTGGGTTTTATCACCTGCCCTGCACAGTGGGTTAAAAGATCCAGTGTTTCTGCAGCTCTTGCGTCAGTCACAGCTGTGACTCAGATTCAATGCCTGGCCCTGGAACGTCCCTATGACATGGAAGGCCATACAATTTTAAAAAAATTAAAAATAAAAAGCATCTTTTATCAACTCCAAATATCAAAGCACTTTCAAGCCAAAATCCTTTTTCATTAATCTTCTCAGTCTCAACTCTTCTGTATCCTTAAAGTGAATGGGCATTTAAACGTAATTCCCACTGTGGCTCAGCAGGTTAAGAACCCCGACTAGTATTCATGAGGATGTGGCTTTGATCCCTAGCCTCATTCAGTGGGTTAAACATCTGGCAGTGCCACCAACTGCTGTATAGGTTGTAGTCATGGCTTGGATCTGCTGTTGCTGTGGCTTTGGTGTAGGTGAGCTGCTGAATCCCTAATTCTGTCCTTAGCCTGGGACTTCTCTCTGCCACAGGTGTGGCCCTAAAAAAAAATTAATTAAAAGAAGTAAATAAAATAAAATGAAATAAAGTCCTGTAAATGGTTTTACTTAAATTATTTGAAAATTCCCACTTTTGTTATCACAGTTTGAAAAGTGTTATCAGCTATCTCATCACATACTTGCCCACTTTAAAACTGTATCATATGAATGGCCTCCACCTTTAAGTGGCAGTAGTTTCCCTTCCACATTTGGAAAATGACAGTGGTTCCCAGCATTGTAGTGTTAAGAGGACACTGCATCTCCTGACCCTGAGTCACACAAGGTATGGGAAAATGGAGAATTAGGTGGGCTTTCAAGCAGCAATGCTCTCTAGAAAAAAGCATGTTTCTCCTTGGTTCAGAAAATGAATTGAAGAGTCAATAAATGTGTGAAGATGTTAACTGGATGTGGCAGAATAATAATATGAGACATTAAATGTAGAATATTTATTCAGAGTGTAGGACTCAGGATTGCCATTCACTGTAGAGAAAAAAGATTAAAAGCCAGGGAGAAAAGACAACACATTTTTCCTTTCTAGGTACAAAAGCCTAGGTTTCAGATGTGAAACAGAAATCCTGCATATACTAGCCAGAGAAGTTCTTGGAAATCTCTGAACTGGAAAACACTCAGAATCTGCACAGAAAGAGATTCTTGGAAAGGAAAGTTACTGTGTTAAAAGTAATTTGTGAATGGCGTGGGGCAGGGGTGTGTCACTTCACTGCCCCCCATTTCCCATTCTGAAATCCACTGTCAAGTATGGAAGCCAAACGTAGGCATCAGCTGTGCCTACACATGAGTTCAACAAGGCAGAGAGAGAAACCCGGTTTTGAAGAGGTGAAATTTTGTTATAGCCATGTGTAACATATAAACGCTTGTGATGCGCAGAGATTACCCACGTTGTCTGAGTCTCTGGAGTAAGGTGGTATCTGAAAGTTATTCTATTCTCCAAATAAGGTACAGAAGTTAACTTGGAGAAAGCACTTGGGCCTCTCCTCTCATGAGATGGTTTGCCTGGTATGGTCTGGACCATCTGGCTGGAAACCTGATGAAGGTACAGCTCAAGTATTAGTGGGTTGTTGGCACCAAAACGCAAAATAAAAAAAATAGTTATGTTCTTGTGCCTATGCATAAGACATCATATGTTTTATATTCTGGAGAATCTGGAGATCCTTATCTCTGCAAAGGCCCTCTAGCAATAGGTGCACCTGGCAGAACTCATAATTTAAGTAACTCCATTGTGGAAGGGAAAAGAGAAAATCTCAGAAGTACATTTATATCTTAACATGATTGAATTATAAGCTTTCCATTACAGAATGGATTGAAGTTTAAAATAAAAGTCAAAACTATGAAAACACAGTTACATTTTTATAAACAAGTATATAAAAAGTAGAATATCTACCTACTAAAAACAGAAGAGAGTTTGTGTCATGAATGTTAAAAAAAAAACAAAACAAGGAGAGAAAAGAGTGGGAAACTGGCTCAAAAGTAAGGGCAATATGGGTCCAAATCAATGTTTGAAAAAGCAAATATCTTAAATGTAGACCAGGAAAATACCAAGTGTGGATTTAAGGTTAAATGAAATAATTTCTGATAGCCTCACAGATTTGGGAACTTGGGAGAAAAAGATACTGGTCAGGACCCTTAGGGTTTAATTGTAGGCTAAATGACTAATCTGTACATATTTTTACTTTGGTCCCTCTGACAGGTACTAATTATGGTTTGGTTGAACTCAGGAGGTTAAAGAAGGGAATGAAGGCTCAGGATCATAGGCATTTGATTTTAAACTTCATGGATGATCTAGGGGCTGATCCGAGAAGTGGTAGTAAAATATTTCATACACTCTAAGAGGCAAAGTTTTGCACATATATCATCTCTGAAATAGAAATAGATTTTACATTTGGAGTTGGTATTGTTTTTATTGTCTTAGCCTTGCATATTATAAACAATGACAACACAGTTTCAGCAAAATATGGTATGTACTAAACTAATTTTCATTGAAGAAACCAGTTTTATATCTGGTTTTCTTTCTGTTGACATGCAAACGTGAATAAGCCTTGGAGATCCTGTCGTGGCTCAGTGGTTAGTAAATCCGACTAGGAACCATGAAGTTGTGGGTTCGATCCCTGGCCTTGCTCAGTGGGTTAAGGATCTGGTGTTGCCATGAGCTGTGGTGTAGGCTGCAGACACGGCTAGGATCCCGCGTTGCTGTGGCTGTGGCGAAGGCCAGCAGCTACAACTCCTGTTAGACCCCTAGCCTGGGAACCTCTATGTGCCACGGGAGCGGCCCTGGATAAGGCCAAAAGACAAAAAAAAAAAAAAAAAAGTGAATAAGCCTTGACTCCTACTCAAATCATCTATGATCTACTACTGTGACACAACTGAACAGAATGTGTTTGTGAAAGACTGTGTGTAGCTTGGAAAGTTATTGTAAGTTAAAGAAAATTAACTCATTCACAAGGCCCTGATTGCATTAAAATTTTATTTATAAGAAATGGAATAGATATGCCTCAAGACTAATTTTTATTATGAATACTACATTTCACAAAAAATATTTTAGAAATTTAGAGACTTTTTAAAAGTTAGCATAAAATGACAAGATAGTGTTATTCATTTGTACATGTTCATGAACTCATATGAACTGTAATGATACAATAAATAACTTTTTTATATTGAATTATCAATTTAATTATCATAAAGTCATTTTGAAAATCCAGATTTTTATGTCTAACTTTAAAACATATTTTTTTCTTTTTAACAGAAAAGAAAGGCATTTAGAATTTGTAGAAAGTCGTCAGATAATGTTAGGTGACTTGGTGCAACAGTCTGAAATTAAGGACTTTAATGACTTAGGCATAAATTTTTTTCTAGCCTAAAGATTCTTCAGAGGTTTTTTTGTTTGTTTGTTTGATTGGTTGGTTGTTTTTTTTTTAATCTTTAATTAGAAAACTAAACTAGTGTCTACCTTTATATTAAAAACTTTAAAAACTCATTGTACTTCAGATTTGACATTATATTTATAAACCTGGCAATTTTAAAAGTTATTTCTAAAAGATCTTTGAGAAGAGACTGGTTCATTTACAAACTTAGAAGAATGATATTAATTCCTACAACAGTATGAGATGATTTTCTTTTATCATGTTAAAAAAGTAAACTCACATTTCCAATGTAGTGCCTATTTTGAAGAATAAACATTTTTGAATATTAGAAAATGTTTGGCATCATATTTTATTGATACTTCTGATTGTCCTTGAGTACAATATTGGATTATTTCCAAGCATGTTAATTATGATTCTGTACTTACATTCATAAGTGAAATCAAATATGATAAATATTAATTTCTTTTTTAATATATATTTTTTGTTTCCTCTATTCTTTTAATTTTTCATAATGTCAGTGATATGCTAAAATCATGAAATAAGACATCCCATGTTTTTGATTCTTTGGAACAATTAGGAAGGACTGAATTTAGAAAAGGTTGAGTGGAAGCATCTTGTACTGATGATGTTCAAGGGGCTGTGGAAGGAACCTAGATGGCCAATGTCAGCTATTTAGGAGTCACCCATCTCCCAAGAACCGGTCTGCTTTTGTGTCCCACCATCTAAGCCATTGTCCTAAAGACTCCTCTGTGAGGTACAGCCTTTGTACAAGCATACTGATGGATTTCAGAGCACACCCATAGCGTCTAGAACTCTTGTGCAATTATATACTTAGGGAAAAAAAAAAAAAAAAAAAACTCGACACAACATAAGCACTATAAAATCTGAAATGAAATGAAGTAAAATGAAATAAAAAATGTGCAAATGGCTCCTAGGACCACTCCCTAGATATTCTGTTTACAATGTCTTCATTCACGTGGAAATAAGAACTCACAATATTTTCAGTTTACAACTTTAAATCAAAACGAAGGAAGGCAGTATCTCTGAATTGGCAGAGACCTGGTTACAGCATGTGATTTAACGGCAGCATGTTTTTGTAGGAATATACTTCCTGTTGTTCATGTTTTTCTTGAGGAATTCTATGCTTGTTCAGTATTACAGCAATGTGAAAGCTAGGCTGTATTCTATAAGAGACCAATGTGATTCTTTCGCAAAACCTTTTTCAGCAGGTCTTCAGCCTGGATTAAAAGAGAATGTTATTTAGAAGATTCATGTCACACAGAAGAGGTTTCATCAGTATCGTTGGAATATCTGGCCTCCATTTGAGCCAGGGATAAAGGACTGGCTCAGATTTATAGTCTGATGCCTTTCTGACACAAATGGGCCCAAAATGGTGAGTCTTTTGATAAACCCAAAATTTGTCTTCACATCCGCAATGGTCTGTTCAGGACTTATCACTCTCTTTGTGATTGACTTTAGAAAATTAAGGTGATTGTGCATTTCTTTACCTGTCTCCAGCATGTAGGAAACACAATCTATAATCTTTTAAGTTTTTGTCTTTTCACGAGTGTTAACGTTTCTTTTATCAAAAATCACTTAAAGTGTGCTTGTAATAATTTTATAATTGCCATAGAGTACATAAATGACATGAGGTCGAGATTAAAATATTGCTCCTTCATGCCTTTTTGTTCATCAAAATAAATCATTTTGTAACACTACATGAAATAGAACTGGTGCCTTTTTATTAAACTTTTATTAAATGATGCTTAATATTTAATAATATCACTTTGGAAATCTAGATTTTAATTATTTTAATATCAGTCACACTCACTCCTCAGGGTGACTGGTCATTTATTTCAGCCCTTAATAAAAGAATCTGCCACTTACTTAGAAGAGAGGTAGGAGATTGAAGTTTTAAATAATAAATACAATTTCAGGCAAGTGTTTCTGGCAATTTTAATAAAAAATGTGAGAATATTTTCCTGAAAAAAGGGAAAATAAAAATTTTCAAAAAGGCAGTGATTTCTATTTAAAGTAAGAATTTGTTCACTTCTATTAAGAAAACTTTTCAGTGTACTATGACCCCACAGTAGAATAATTGGACTATGTTATAATACCTTGATAATTTATAATATTTATTCTCTGAAACATTTTTGCTTCTTAATATTTGGGTTTATTTGTAATAGTTATAGAACAAGCATATTTAAAATAATACCTCGAAATACATGGTCTTATATCAGGTGTTTATATCATGGAGCTGCACTCAGTTCCTGGCCTGCCAATAATCTAGATAATTTATAATAGTCTAACTTCTATCTCTTCAAATCATTTTCAGTAACGCATTTTTTTGGATTGTCCCATTTTGTAATAAATTCTGAAACTGGGGCATTTCAGTTTTGTTCCTTGCTACTTGGTACCATGACAACAAATTTGAGGCTTATTTCTTCATTCTTAGAATTGCTTTTAAAAAAATCCAAGTCAGTCTCAGGACAAACATAGGCTGTTTTTTTTCACAAGCTTTACTGAGATATAGACTTACAAAACATTGTGTAAGTTTAGGGTTTACAGCATGATGATTTGACACCCATATATATTGTGAGATGATTACCACAATAATGTTAGTTAATGTATCTGTCATTTCACATGATTACCTACTTTTTGGTAGTGAGAATATTTAAGGTCCATTCACTTAGAGACTTGGAGTACATAGTACAGTATTTTTAACTATAGTCATCATTTCTGTGCATTAGGTCTCCAGAATATAGTTATCTTTTAACTGAAAGTTTTTACACTTTGACCAACATTTCCCCACTTTCCACCTCAGCCCCTATCAACATCCATTCTTCACTGTAGTTCTATGGTTCTATGAGTTGGGTTTTTTTAGTTTCCGCATAAGTGGTAACATACAGTACTTGACTTTCTCTAGCATATTTCACTTAGCACAATGCTCTCAAGGCTCATACATTTTAAAGCAAAATCAAGATTTCCCCGTTTCATGACTAAATAAATATTCCATTGTGTGTGTGTGTGTATATCCTATTTTTTTTACTCATTCATCTACTGGTGGATACTTTGTTTCCATGTCATGGCTAATGTGCATAATATGGAATATGGTAATGCAGAATGTCTCTTCAAGATAGTGCTTTTTTTCCTTTGGATATATACACTGAAATGGGATTACTGGATCACTTAGTAGTTTTATTTTTAATTTTTTGAGGAATCTTAGTGTTTCCATAATAGCTGTATCAATTACATTCCCATCAACAGTGTCAAATCTTTCTTTTTCATAACATTTTCACCATTTTTATCTCTTCTCTTTCATAACAGCCATTTTAACAGATGTGAGATGATATTTCTTTGTGGTTTTGATTTGCTTTTCCCTGATAATCGGTGATGTTGATTATCTTTTCACATATTTGTGGATATTTGTATATCTTCTTTGAAAAATGTCAAATTAAAACTTTGCCCATTTTAAAAACTGAATTAAAATTTCCTATTGTTATTTCATTCAATTAAAATTTTCTATTTAGTTGTATTTTCCTATTGAGTTATATGAGTTTCTTACCTGTTTTGCATATTAACTCCCTATGCTATATATGGTTTGCAAATATTTTCTCCCATTCTTTAGGTTGATTTTTCATTTTGTTGATCACTTCCTGTGTGGAGATTTTTTTAATTTCCTATTGTTTATTTTTGCTTTTGCTTATCGTACTTCTGTGCCATATACAAAACACTGTTGCCAAGACTAACATCAAACTACTTTTTCCTTATGTTTTCCTAAGATTTTTGCAGATTCTACTCTTATATTTATATCTTTAATCACTTTAAAGGTAATATTTTTGTGAACAGTATAAGATAGGGTTCCATTTCATTCCTTTGTATGTGAATATCCAATTATTCTATCACCATTTATTAAAGAAACTCTCTTTTCCTTTGTCAAAATTAGTTGACTGAATATGCAAGGGCTTATTTCTGAGCTTCCAATTCTGTTCTATTGGTCTGTGTCTGTTGAAATGCCAGTACAGTTTTGATTACTATAGCTTTGTAATATATTTTGAAATCAAAAAGTGTCATGTTTCCAGCCTTGTTCATTTCGAAGATTGCTTTGGCTAGTTGGGATATTTTGTGGTTACATAATGGATTTTAGGATTATTGTTTATATTTCTGTAAAATTTTCCATTAAGATTTCAATAGGAATTGCAATGAACCTAGAGATGGCTTTGGGTAGTATGGACAAATATTTCAGCACTATTCATTTTTTCTGTCCTGAACTTGGGCTATTGTTTTCATTTTAATTGGTCTTCAATTTCTTTCATCAATGTCATAATTTTTAGTGTACAGATATTTCACCTTCTTGGTTAAATTTATTCCTAAGTATTTTATTGATTTTGATGTTATTGTAAATAGCATTTCTTTCTTGTTTTCAGATAGTTTGCTATTAGAAATGTGAATGAATTTCATATGTTTTTGCTCTATCCTGTAGCTTTTCAATAAAAATTTGGTTTATTAGTTCTAAGAGTGTTTGGTATACTCTCAGTGGAATTACACACATTTTATTAAAAGTTATCTTAGAAACATGTACATTGCTATATGTTTAGACTACTGATATGTACTTCCATTTCCTTCATGTAGCTCTTTCTCTTATTCAGATTAAATAAGCTATCTCACCTCCTGAGATAATTTATTTAACCTGAATAAGAGAAAGAGCTACATGAAGTTCTTTGGTTTAGAACATGTGTACATAGATCAGAATTATTCTCCAGTGAAAACAAATTTGCTGAAAAATGTTTTATCTAAGATTAAAAAAGGATCACTCTCAAAGCCCTATTAAATATCCTCTTTCTCTTATAGTACTTTATTTTATAGCAGATTACATCATACTTATCAATATATTTATTAACTAGTTTGCAAAGGCCACAAGTAACATTTTCCAATAGATATATCTTGTGTCGACTCTCCAAAAATATGGAAGATAAAGTATTATTTTGTAAGAGGAATATTACATATGGCACATACATGATTTTTTGTGATATAACTGAAACAGGAAGAAGTTCAGGAATGGAAAGCACAAGTCACCTTTAAGAGAGTTTTTATGGAGTTTTGCATTAATATGACTTCTGAGTACAATCAGAATATAGCCTTCCCACTGAAGGCACTGTGTAGCCTGCCCACTGAATTGCCTATATGAATATAGAAAATGGTCAAAGTGTATAATACCAAAACTAAATATTAAAGACAACTTAATATCAAAAAGCTGGGATCCTCAGTCTATAAATAGAATGTGGATAGAACTGAATTTAAACATGAATAAATGAAAGAATCTGTATCGTGGAAAAAAACACTTTTGGACACATGAAATGGAGCCTATGTAAAATTTTAGTGGGAAGATATTGTATACTTCTATAATGTTTATTATTGAACTCAAGAGACAAAGGTTAATCCCACTGAAGAAACTGGGCAATTGTTCTTCTATTCCAGAATGATAATTGAGCTAACAGTATCATTTGGATTAGAGAACTACTCCCTCACAACCAATATACACCACCTTTCTACATTCTTTTTTAAAGAAAAATCCCCTGAAATATACTCAGTTGTTCTCTTTTTGTGCCCTCCATTGTCCAGGAGACTCTTCTCATCACATATTTAACTTAGCATCTTAGATGACCTGACACTTGTTGGACATATCCTCTTTTGAAAACCTTTCTGACTTCTATGGCATCATGGTTTCAGATACGTTACCAATATTTTTTTTTCCTTTGTCAGTTGTGTTCACAGCATTGGCAGTTCCCAGGCCAGGGATCAAATCTGATCCACAGCTGCAACCTACACCACAGCTGAGGCAACACTGGATCCTTTACCCATTGCACCTGGAATTGAACCCGCACCACCTCAGACACAACACTTAACCCACTTTGCCACGGTAAGAATTGCTGCTTACTTCTTGATCACTCCTTTTTAATTAATATTTACCAGTGATTTTTCTCTAATGATCTCTATGTTAAATTTTAAGGAAAATTTAATTTAAGAGACTCTTATGATACATTATGTTAACACTAGGCTGTCTCGGTGACTCAATGTAAACACCATCCTTTTGAGTATTACGTGTTTCCTCCTTTGTTGTGTGATATATTCCTTAATTTTTCCTTTATTCAATCATTGTTTAGGGACAAGAAATAGAAATCTAAGAAAATAAACACATAAGTAACATAACAAAGGAAATTATCCTGGGATAGATAACGAGTATGAAGATATGAGGTATGGCATGAGGAAATCACAAACATTAAAAAAGAAAAAAGGCTGAGAGTAAAGAGAAATACTGCAGAAGTAATTGTTGTTACTCATGAAAACTGAGTTAAAAGTGCTGGTAATAAGAAGATGATTTTTGTGTTTTATTAGAAGGATTAAAAGCTAAAGCCTGAGGGCCTTATGAACTCAGAGTATCTGAGGAAATAATTAATATGAGGTGAAAGGGGAATAGAAGAGAACGAGATCTTTAAAAGGTATGCAATTGCTAGATGAATGGGGAATATGTAGGTCGTAGTAAGACTTTAGTTTTTTTTATAAACATGGAGAGAAGCAATAACAGTATTTAAGCAAAAGGTTAATAGATATGGTGCCATTAACTACCTGTAGTACAGACAGAACTTGTGGAATGTTTGGGGAATTGAGAAAGGAAGACTTGTATTTTGAATGTGTTGAAATTAAAATGCTTTGCAGGGAGTTCCCGTCTGGCACAGTGGAAATGAATCTGACTAGGAACCATGGGATTGTGGGTTTGATCCCTGGACTTTCTCAGTGGGTTAAGGATCTGGCATTGACGTGAGGTGTGTGGTGTAGTCCACAGATGCAGCTTGGATTTGGCATTGCTGTGACTGTGGCATAGGCTGGCAGCTATAACTACCATTAGACCCCCTAGCCTGGGAACCTGCCCTGAGTGCAGTCCTAAAAAGCCAAAAAAAAAAAAATGCTTTTCAGACAATTAAGAAAAGCTGACAGAAGTATATGATCATATCTAAATTTCACAGAAGAGATCAGGGCTGTATATAAATTTGATATGTATATATAATGTAAAATATATATATGTACATAATGGGTATATATAGCTATTTAAGCAATTTTTAAATCCATAGCAAATACATTGACTCATTTTTTTTGTCTTTTTTTTTGGGGGGCCCCACCTGTGGTATATAGAAGTTGCCAGGCTAGGGGCGAAATGCCAGATCAAAACATGTTTGTGACCTATGCCACAGCTCATGGCAATGCCGGATTCTTAACCCACTGATCAAGGCCAGGGATCAAACCTGCATCCTCATGGATATTAGTTGTGTTCATTACCACTGAGCTGAGAAAGAAGTCAAAGACTAGAACCTTATGTTCAACGCACATAGAGATGTGGAAGAAAAGAAGGAGCAAAGACAGGAGACTTATATGAATAAAAATGTCCACTGAAGTAGAAGAAAAATCATAAATAAATGGAATAAATGCAGTTCTGAAAATCAAGTGTTAAAGGTGTTTCCAAGGCTAGACAGGCAAAAAAAAAAAATTCGTTAAAACTTGCTAGGATGTTGATCACTGGACTGGCAAACTGAAATACTTTGGGCCATAAAAAGAACTACGTAAGTGGAGTTGTAAAGATGAAAGTTTACTTTGAATGAATTAAAAATATAATAGATACATAAGCAGAAATAAATTTGAAAAAGTTTATAACTGATTCTCCAGAGACTCCATTCCAATGACAGAAAAGGAATTTTTGAAGGGAAAAACAATGTAGAGGGTCTGAGCAAAATGTAAAATTTTAGATAAAGAAAAAATAAATTTTAGATAGAGAAAAAAGATTGAAAAAAAAGAAAGTAAAAAGCTGAAAAATAATCAACTGAATGAGCAAAACTGGGAAAACAGAAAAGTCAGCTAACTATGGAAAAACACTCTAACACTTCATGCACCAAATAATACCAGGTATTTTTGAGTGGTTGAATAGGTTGGACTGACAACAGAAATATTGGTTGAAATAATATATAAAAGACAGGAACTCCCATCGTGGCTCAGTGGTAAAAAATCCATCCATGAGAACCTGGGTTCGATCCCTGGCCTCGCCCAATGGGTTTAAGATCCAGCATTGCCGTGAACTGTGGTGTAGGTCACAGATGCAACTCGAATCCCATGTTTCTGTGGCTGTGGCATCGGCCAGCAACTACAGCTTCCATTTGACCCCTAGCCTGGGAACTTCCACCCGCCCTGGATGCAGCCGCAAAAAAAGCAAAACACAAAAATATGTTTACATATTTAACATATTTATATATAGGACAAATAGGTCCCCATATTCCCTCCACATTTCTGTCCAGCTAGAAGACTACTGCTCCAACACAGAAAACTAAGATTACTTTCTAGTAGGGTTCAACGAGAGCAATTATGAAATAGGAATTATTTGACACTGTAACAATAGAAGTGCTATATTGAAACAGGGAAGATTAAGTGAAAAACATATCTTGAATGTTAAAAGCCCAAGCTCCTTTTTGTGCATTGAAACCTAGAGAACCAGAATGAAGCTTAATAATATGACCGTGGCCTAAAATATGTGGATAGCAGTTTGAGAGATAAGTGGTCACAAAGATTTCATAAGGGAAAGAAGTCAGTAAGAAAGCCGTTATTGGTCTAAACAAATATAAGAATAAAGCTGCTACTTGCTCAGATAGGAAAGAATATTAGAAAGAAAACATTTTGGACGTGTGTGAAATAAGGAGTTGAGAATTGGAGATGAAGTTTTAAATATTGACAGTTTGAAGACATGAGCACTAAGCTAGAAATATGCCTGAAATTCATTAGTATACAGATAGTATTAAAAGCCATGGAACTGGTGTGTTTACCTAGTAATTTTCTATACTCAAAGTTGCATGCTCATAACCTCAGACTTTCCAATACAGAAGTCAGGAAGAAGGAGACACCAACAAAGGACCCTGAGAAGGCAACAGGAAATGAGGCTGAAGATAGAAAATAAGGGATGCATTTTTATTCCTCTCGAGTGTTTATTTTTTTCATAAATAAGAGACCAGGGTGAGGAATATAGAGGCAATGTTGTTAGAAAAGGAGATGATATATAATATTTTGATAAAGGAACTTTAATGTATTTATTAAAATAGAATTCGCATACCATATCATTCAGTTATTTTAAGTGTATAATTTGATTGTTCTTAGTATTTTCACAATCATCATAACAATCAATTTAGCATCTTTTCATCACCTCAAAAGGAAACTCAAGCCTATTTCACTCCCTCCCACTTCCAGCCTTAGGCAAATAGTAATCTACTTTGTTTCTACGAATTTACTATGTATTATCTATCCTGTATGTTTCATATAAATGAAATTATATAATATGTGGTCTTTTACAATGGGTTTCTTTGATTTATTATATTTTAATTTTCCTCCGTACTGTAGAATGTATCTACTTCATTCATTTTTATTGCTGAATTGTATTGCATACCATGAGTGTATATTTTGTTTGTCCCTTCTTAACTGATGAACATTTGGATTATTTCCATTTTTTTGGCTATTTTAAATAACACGGATATGAACATTCACCTACAAGTTTTTTATGTGGACATAAATTGTTTTCATTTCTCTTGGGAAAATAATTTGGAGAAGAATTCATGAATTATATAGGAACTCTATGTTTAGTCTTTTGAGAAACTGCCAGAAGTTTTTTTTTTCCACAATTGCTATAACATTGTACATTTTCATCAGCAATGTATGAGAGCTCTAATTTCTTCACATCCTCACCAAGAAGAGCCACATTCTTTTTCTTTAGTAGCTCGTGTTTTTTTTTTTTCTTTCTTTTCATTTCATTTTTTTTCTTTTTCTTTTTTAGGTCCACTCCTGTAGCATATGGAAGTTACCAGGCAAGCGGTCTAATTGATGCTAAAGCTGCAAGTATATGCCACAGACACAACTACGTGGGATCCAAGCTGCATCTGCAACCTATACCACAGCTCACAGCAATGCTAGATCCTCAACCCACTGAGCGAGGCTGGGGATTGAACTTGTGTCCTCATGAATACTAGTTGGATTTGTTACCTCTGAGCCACAAAGGGAACTCCCATTGTGGTTTTGATTACCATTTCTCTAATGACTAATGATGCAAACATATTTTCATGTGCTTATTAACCACGTGCATATCTTCTTTGGAAACATTTCTATTCAAGGACTTTGACTATTTTTTGAGTTTTTGTGTTTTTGTTACTGGGTCATAGAGGTTCTTTATGTATTCTGAATACAAATCCTTTATCAGGTACATGATTTGCAATAATTTTCTACTATCCTGTTTTTTTTTTTTCATTTTCTTAATGGTATACTTTGAAACAAAATGGTCTCAATTTCAATAAAGTCCAAATTTCATCTATTTTTTTTTCTTTTGTCACTCGTGATTTTGAGGCCATATCTAAGAAAACTATATTTAATCCAAAAATCACAAAGATTTATCACTATATTTTCTTCTAAGAATTTATAATTACAGCTTTTATATATTGCTCTTTGATCTCTTTTGAATAAATTTTTATAGATGGTATGAGGAGGAGGTTCAACTTCATTCTTTTGCCTATGTCCAGTTTTTCTGCTTGTTCCAGTACCATTTGTTGAAGAGGCTATTCTTTCCTATTGAGGTGAATTGGCTCCACTGTTATAAAAATCAATTGACTACAAATGTGGAGGGTTAGTTCTGGACTCTCAATTCTATTCCATTGATCAATATATCTAAGCTTAGCCACTTCTCATTATCTTGATTACTGTAGCTTTACCGTTTGTTTTGAAATTTGGAGCTATGAGTCCTCCAAATATGTTTTTCTTTTCTGAAATTCTTGGATCACACTGGTTCCTTCCTTTAAATATCTTTTCTTTTTTTGTATTTGTCATTTTTAGGGCCGCAACCCTGGCATGTGGCGGTTCCCAGGCTAGGGTTCTAATCAGAGCTGTAGCTACCAACCTACACCGCAGCCACAGCAACTTGGGATACGAGCTGCTTCTGCAAGCTACACCAGGGCTCACAGAAACAACGGATCCTTAACCCACTGAGCAAGGCCAGGGATTGAAGCCGCACCCTCATGTTTCCTAGTTGGAGTCATTTTCACTGAGCCACGATGGGAACTCCTCCCCTAAATTTGTATATGTATTTTCAGATCATTTTGTCAATTTCTACAAAGAATCTACCTGGAATTTTATAAGGATGGTGTTGGATTTACAGATCAGTTTGGGGAGTATTGCCATCTTAACAGTATTAAATGTTTGGATCTGGAGTTCCTGTTATGGCTCAATGGGTAATGAACCTGACTAGTACCCATGAGGACACAGGTTCAATCTCTTGCCCCGCTCAGTGGGTTAAGGATCTGGCATTGCCTTGAGCTGTGGTGTAGGTCGCAGATGCAGCTCAGATCCCACTTTGATGTGGCTGTGGTGTAGGCCAGAAGCTGCAGCTCTGATTTGACCCTTAGCCTGGGAACTTCCATATGCCACAAGTGTGGTCATAAAAATCAAAAAGCAAAAGAAATAAAAAGAAAAGAAAAATGTTTGGATCCGTAAACATGTAACATTTTTTATTCATTTGGATTTTAATTTTTTTTTAATTTTTATAATGATTTTTATTTTTTCCGTTATAGTTGCTTTACAGTGTTCTGTCAATTTCTACTGTACAGCAAAGTGACCCAGTCATACATATGTCATACATTCTTTTTCTCAGAATATTCTTCATCATGTTCCACCATAAGTAATACATATAGTTCCCTGTGCTTGTACAGCAGAATCTCATTGCTTATCAACTCCAAAGGCAATAGTTTGCATCTGTCCATCCCACTCCCTCTCCTTCCCCCTTGGAAACCAAAAGTCTATTTCCAAGTCCATGAGTTCTTTTCTGTGGAAAGGTTCATTAGTGCCAGATATGTGATATCATATGGTATTTGTCTTCCTGACTTACCTCACTTAGTATGAGAGTCTCTGGTTCCATCCATGTTGCTGCAAATGGCATTATTTTGTTCTTTTGATGGCTGAGTAGTATTCCATTGTGCATATATGTCGTAATCCATTCATCTGTCAATGGACATTTAGGTTGTTTCCATGTCTTGGCTATTGTGAATTGTGCTGTAGTGAACATAAGGGTGCATGCATCTTTTTCAAGGAAAGTTTTGTCTAGATATATGCCCAAGAGCAGGATTGCTCAGATAAGGTTGTTTTATATTTAGTTTTCTAAGTTACCTCCATACTGTTTTCCATAGTGGTTGTACCAATTTACATTCCCACCAACAGTGTTGGAGGGTACCCTTTTCTCTACACCCTCTCCAGCATTTAATATTTGTGGACTTGTTAATGATGGCCATTCTGACAGGTGTGAGGTGGTACCTCACAGTAGTTTTGATTTGCATTTCTCTAATAATTAGTGATGTTGATCCTTTTCTTTTTCAAGGATAAGCTTTGTGCTTCTTTGTTAAATTTAAGCTTATACTTTACTTGTTTTGATGCTATTTTTAATGGAATTGTCTTAATTTCAGTTTCATATTGTTTACCACTAGTGTATAGCATATAATTTATTTTTAAGACTTATTTTTGAACTTACAAGGTGGCTAAAATCATTTATTAGTTACAACCTGTAAGAAAATTTTAATATTCCTTTACAGAGAAATATAGCAGGGTTGCTGGGCCAGGTTTTCATATAAGATTTTAGAGTCATTCACTTAGCGATAAAAGAGCATGGTAAAGTGTTTTATTCCATTTAATTTGCCTGTGTAGGAAGTACTATAAAACTGTGCTAAATTACAAAAAAAAAAGTCAAAAGACTGTTTTAAAGATGTGAAGATCTCAAAACCGTGAAGCATTTTTAAAAACTTGTTTTCTCTCCCAACTACTTGTGCTATTTTCTATGAATAGTAATTCAAGCCCAGATCAAATAGTCATTTTATTTTGATGTTTGTAAAGTCCTTGAGAATAAAATCCAAACATTTTTCACTAATTGACAACATTTTACAAAGTGCTTACCTGTCAACAGGCATTCTATAAATGTATATTTAATGAATAATATATAAATTAATTGTGAGTTTGCCAGGATTAAGTAAACTTGTATACACCTTACTCAAATTATATAATTAGGCATTATTCATTTGAATAGTTGAGTATTAGTCCTTAGCACTCTCTGAATAATGGAATCATTAGAGGAGATTTTGGGTTTTTTTGGAAATACCAAAGACCAGGCGTTTGACTCAACTGGTCTGGTATGGCATTGATGCCCTGGAGTGCTTTAAAAACTACCAAGGTATTTATGGAACAAGTGTTGAGAAAAAGAGATATTAACATCTGTAAAATACAATGATTTTGATTAAAGTATAATTAATATTGATATTAAAAACTATCTTAATCCCAAATAGTCACCATATTTATCTACACACAAGTGTAAAACTTATTCTACAAAAATGAAATCTGTTGCGTGAACATGACATGATACCTGATGTATGAAAGGAAATCAACACATCTTATTTTCATAGAATCTTTTTTTCCTATTTGCTGTGCTTTAATAATGTGCATTTAAATGCAAAAGTGTTTTATGTGAGAGTTAAAATCTTCCAACGATACTGCTCCTCTTCACACTCATTTCTTTCAAAATGTCATATAGTAATATAAGGATCACACTCCCAAAGGATTGTTAGTTTTGAGGGAATAAAATTATTCTGAGAATTTGAAGCCCTGATTTCCAGAAAATCAAATGCTTATTGTTCCTGAAGTCCATCCATTTAGAGATCCTTTCTAAGTCCAAGTACCCTGATTAAGGAATTATGCCAGGAAGAAATTATGAGTTTATGATAATGAATCATAAATAAAGCCCATTTTCTAAATTCTTAGCATGTTACATAAATAGAAGTAAATATATTTCCACAGTGACATTGAATTTTAATTATAAAAAATACTTTGTTGTTTTGTTACTGTTCTTGGCCAAGTTCTTACTTCGGCAGCAGGGTTTGATATAAATACTCTCTTTAAGGAGAGGGGACAAGTATAAAATACTCAGGTCAGGCCTGGGGCAATCTAGATGTCCCTAATTGCTGCCTCCCTACCATAAGAATTTCTAAAATATTGCCTCGGAAATCTAAAATGCTGCACGAACAGTAAAAGTCACCATTTACCAGGTTATTCAGAAAAACCTCCATAAAACATCTAATTTTAGAAGATTCCTTTTGTGAATTACTGGTTAGTCACTAAACTAGAAATATCATAAATATTTTTCATACTACTTATACTACTTCTAGTTTTAGAAGAATTCTATTTGATTACCACACTATTTTCTGGCTTACCTATAAACCTTTTCTATTCTTGCTGGGTCCAATTTAAGTTAAAAACCCATGGGCTATATAAAATCTTAAAACTGTACTGACATTTCTATAATCACGACTTGAGAAAGTAGCAATTACTTTTCTTTATGGAATTAGATCAAAAATAGCAATACACCTTGTTTCATTCTTGCTGTACAAAGAGTACATTATTATATTTTCCCCCCTGTTGGACTGCTCCTTGTAATTTTTATGCCATTTTGACAACCCTGTGATATTCCTATTAAGGAAAGTGAGTTCAGATCAGAGATAAGATAAACAAATGTTAAAATTACTTATTTCTCCTATAGTCTTTTTTTACAGGCTTTATTATGCAATTTTGTCAAATTTTATATGATAGAAAAAACTCATGTGAACTGATGCCACCAGTGACATTACAGTATTTTGCATTGTTCTGGAAGAAAGATGATACTCACAGGGAACAAGAACATGCCTCTGTTTTGTTGTTTGTGTTTTTATACCCAGTTCCTTCCTGATGGTCATAATTGTGTATAATGGTTTCTATATTAATCTCATTATTACAGGGTGTAATCTAATTTTATCAAACCTAGTGGATGAGGTAAAGTTGTTGGGTATACAGAAGTTGTCAATTCACCATATCATTTTGTAGTATTTACTGATTTCTATGGTGTAAATTCTCCCACTATGTCTAATTTCAAGCTCCTATTATGGCATTGCTGATCTCATGTTGGGAAAAGATGGCCACAGTAGGTTCAAGAAAGTCAGCTTGCGTTTTTTCCATACCACTTGATATATATTAGACTGGATTAGGAAACTGATCTAATATGCACATGCAGGCCATTGCCTCTACTACTAACTACTAACTACAATACACCTCTTTCTAAATAGAAAACATTTATTATAATGATTTACCTGTGCTTGGCAATAAAGTTGAAGAGATGAAAATCACGCAAAGTATATCTATGATGACAACTGAGATAGAAATGAATGAGAAAAGATAATTAGAAAATGTATTTGCAAATTACTGGATAACTCATTGATTAAAGAAAAAAATAATAATGTACATTTAAAAAGAAATACTTTAAGTGAATGTTGATCGGAGTTCCCTTTGTGGCTCAGTGGTTAACGAATCCGACTAAGAACCATGAGGTCGTGGGTTCGATCCCTGGCCTTGCTCAGTAGGTTAAGGATCCGGCGTTGCCGTGAGCTGTGGTGAAGGCTGCAGACGTGGTTCGGATCCCACGTTGCTATGGCTGTGGCGAAGGCTGGCAGCTACAGCTCCTGTTAGACCCCTAGCCTGGGAACCTCCATATGCCGCGGGTGCAGCTCTACATAAAGGCAGAAATACAAAAAAAAAAATAATGTTGATGAAAATAATGTATGTTAAGATGTGGTTGTACAACTTATATTAGAGGGAAATATATACCTTTAAATGCAAACATTAAAAACAAAAATGTTGAGGGAGTTCTCTGTCAGCTCAGTGGATTACGGATCTGGTGTTGTCACAGCTATGGGTATATTTGCTGCTGTGGCACAGGTCTGATCCCTGGCCTGGGGAGTTACCCATGCTGTGGGTGCAACCAAAAAAATGAGAATGTTGATAATCAATAAGCTGAGCATGTATCATAAGTAGTCAGTATAAGGAGGGCATATTGAATTAAATAGTATAATAAATAAATAATAAATGTAGAAGCAGGAATAATAAAATAGCAAATAAGTAAAATAGAAGAAGATACACAAAACCAAAGTAAAAGGATTAATAAGTTGTTTAGGGAGAGCTGATCAAAGAGAAAAATGCACATGTGATTTGAATGAAAGTGAATTTGATAGATTGTATTATTGTACAAAATTTTAATACTCCTCTATGACTCATTGATAAAAAGGTTTCACCATGAAAATGGCTTGGTCAGTGAAGTATAGTGAAAGTGACATGTGCTGCCTGAGCAAAAACTTTAATTCATGAACACCTACTGTGTTCTGCTTTCCATTTGGCTTGAGCCAAACAATGTCCTCAAAGGGGCTTCTTTATCGGCATAGGTCCCAGAGTGTAGCACCTGTGGAGAAGAGCCACAACCAACTCAAGATGACTATCATGTACAGAAAAAATACTTTTGTAATTTTTCAGTCACTTAGTTTATTTTTTTCATTTTCTTCTTTCTTCTTTTCTTTTCCTTTTCAATTTTATTTATTTCCTTTCCTTTCATTTGTTTTACTAAAGAACATCATAGTAATTTATAATAAACTGACTGATATGAAGATTAAAAAAATGAACACTAATTCAGAAATATGCTAATCAGAATCATGAGTTGCTATTAGGCACTCACCTGAATGTATGAATTTAAAAATACTAAAATACGGAAGAACCTCACAATGTAACATTAATTCAGAACCACAAAAGAATATATGCTTACTGAATGTATTTATGTAAAATACCAAAAATTAGGAAAACCTGAACTAGATTGTTTACACCAACACTACACTAACTCAACTAACTAAAGTTTAGTTAGTTAAACTTGAAAAAAAAGCAAAGTGATTCTAGATGCTAAGGTTCAATCATTTATAGGTCCCTAAAAATCTATGGAACCAAGTTGAAGAACTCAGTTTGAAGATTCCTGGAGGAAATTACTAGATTTTTATAAGACAATGAGTTCATCTTCTAAAATAAATTCTCTTCTAGTAGCATAATAAAAGAATGTAGAAATTTCAACAGTAATAGTGAATTTAAATTGTAAAATAGAACAATTAAAACTGTTACTTTCTTGGCAAAGTTCTTATTTAGTGTTAGCTGTTACTCTCACTAAAAAGAGGACAATACTAAGTGAAGTTAAGTCAGAAAGAGAAAGACAAATACCACATGATATCACTTATATCTGGAATCTAATAAATGGCACAAAGGAACCTTTCTGCAGAAAAGAAACAAACTCATGCACTTGGAGAACAAACTTGTGGTTGCCAAGGGAGGGGGAGGGAGTGGGATGGATTGGGAGTTTGGGGTTAGTAGATGCAAACTATTGCATTTGGAATGGATAAGCAATGAGATCTGCTATAAAGCACAGAGAATATCTAGTCACTTTAATGGAATATGATGGAAGGTAATATGAGAAAAAAATTTTGTATGTGTGTGTGTGACTAAGTCACTTTGCTGTATAGCAGAAATTGACAGAACATTGTAAATCAGCTATATTAGAAACAGTAAAAATCTTACCTAAATAAATAAATAAAAATTAAAAAAAAACTGGACCACAGGTAAAGATGTTTGGGTCATGCCCAGGGCAATCCAAATAACTTTAATTTCTATCTTTCTCCCACAATATCTCTAAAATACCACCTTGGGAATCACCAAAATAGTAAAACCTATCATTTATCAAATTACTCAGAAAAAACTACATAAAATTTGAAAATATATAATTTTAGTAGGTTCCTTTGTGAATTATTGGTTTACCACTAAACTAGAAATTACATGAACATAATGCCTGAAATATGTTATTTCTCTAGATTTTCTTCCTTCTCTAGCTACATTTTTAGAATATACAGCACCAAATATTATATAGTAATTAAAATTAAGTGGTTCTATGTGTTTCTACTGTGGTACAATGTGACTGGTAGCATCTCTGTAGTGTCAGGACACAGGTTCAATCCCCAGCCTGGTACAGTTGGTTAAAGGATCCAATGTTGCCACAGCCACAAGTGGGCTTGAAAGTGACCACTGGCTCTACAACTCTACATTCCACAGGGTAGTCAAAAAAGGTGGTTCTCCAATGAGGCTTGTTTTCATACTCTTTTATTTTTTTCCCTACAATTCCCTATAGTACCATAATAATTATAGTTCCAGAGAAATGCCAGCCAACTTTGAGGGCATTTAAATTCCTTTGAGTATATGAATCTATAAACTATCTTTCCAGGTAATTTTTCAAGGAATGATTGACATAAAAGCCAAAGTGGTGTTTACTTTTGAGAGCAGTGACTAAGAGATGTTGTCAGGTGAGTTCTGTGGTATTAGCAAATAAATAAACGTAAAAGATAGAAAAATAAAGTTAAAAAGATGGAAAAAAAATAAATTTAAAAAGTCATTTTTCTCAAGGCACCAATATAGGGAGAATTTCTATTACCTTTTACTTATTAAGGAAAAACATAAATGTGTGAATGACCTACAAGACACAAAGGCAAATAGTCTGTCCTGTACCCCGATGAGTCATCAGTCCCCAGGAAACCCCAAAATAGGCCACATATATTTAGCTTGTTTATACTTAACAGACTTTCTCTTAAGCACAGACCTATAATTAACTTTTCCCATGTCCTACTGTGGTAGAACATAACTGGTCCTGTGGAGATGAAATCTCAAATAAAATATGAAATAGAGTTTGGAAGCATTATATAACTGGAATGGATAGCTGTGTACTGGCAAAAATTTAGACTTTGTACATCACAACAATATGGGCTACCACTGAGCCCCATTTTCCAGTAAAATGTACTCATGACAGTGAAAAACTCGCCTAAAACTGTCCCTGAATCTGCACTCATAGCTAAGATCAAACTTTTTGAGTGTCTGCAAGAGGAAGAAGGGAGACAACCAGGCTGTGGCATTCATCAAATATTCTGACTCTCATTTGTTTCAAATGCTAACATTTGGAGAATTTGCAATGCTTATTTATGAATTTAGTGAAAATTGTCTTGGTGAGTCCAAGTAATCTCACCAGTCCTTAAAACTGGAACACTCTCTGATCTATCCTACCTTATCCAGATTAACAAATTATCCAGAGAGCCCTACTGCACAGGGAGGCTGGGTGCAAGCCCCAGGTGTCTGCTTTGTCCTGCAGCGGGTTCCCCCTCTTCACTGGCCGGTACCAGTTCTCTGGGTTGCAGGTGGGGATTAACAATGTAGTCCACACGTCTGCCTCGTACAGAACTGCAGATTCATCGGGAAATATAAGCAAGTGGTGAAGGAGAACAAAATACACAAAAAATGTTCTCATGAATTTGAGAACATTAGCTCTCCCTGTCTGGAAAAGGAGGAGTTCCCAGAAGCAGGGAAGATTTCAGATCATCTGAATTGAGACTGCGGCAAGATGGCGGAGGAGTAAGAGGTCGCGCTCACCCTCTCCCACAAATACATCAAAAAATGCATCTAAATATAAAACAAGTTGGACAAATCATCATCTGAATGCTGATTAATTTAAACCTCCAAAAACTGCAAGAAACCCTTGAAATAACTGGGTAGAACAACTGAAGGAAAAAAAAAAAGGTGAGAGAGAGCAATTAGGACGGTTACCAGAACTCCAGGGAGGGAGCTGTGAAAAAGAAGTTTCCTGGGAAGAAACCTAAACAACGATCAGCGGATCAATGACCAGACCAACGGAACTAGAGGGACATCAAAGCCTGAGAAAAACGCAGCAGCTGGATTGAAATAAGAAAATCGGAGTTAGAGACCTGAATACCTGCACAGACACCACAGCCTGAGGCGCCGGGCAGTGTCTGGGAGCTAAGACACAGGTTCCTAAGGTTAGTCCCTGCGACAGGGCAGAGGTCGGTGGCCACGGCGATTGTGGGAATAGGACAAGGAACAGAGATATTCTAGGATTTGTGGAGAGCAAAACCAAGACTGAGGGAACCGAGGAAGTCTGGTCCCACAGGGGAGGCAAGCCTCCATTGTTAGGGAAGAGGAGAGGAGGAGGGGCTGGCCGCCATAGGAAGCAACTTGAACTAGTGTGCAGGGAGGGGCGACGGTGACCCGCCAAAGAGAGCGGAAGTGGGGAGGAGCCAGTGGAGGCTGCAACTGCGGTAGCGGGAGCGGAGCCGTGCCTTGAAGCCCATGCCTTGAAGCCCGTGGGTGGAGCGCGGTGCCAGGTTGTGGACCCAGGTGCCTGTGCCAGCCAGCATCAGCGGGGGTGGCGGGGCCCTGGGCCGGTCCACGGACTTAGGCGACTGCGTCAGCCCACAGAGTTGGTAGCTCTGGCGGGTGGAGCAGTACGCAACCACAGAGAGCTAGCTTTCGCAGAGGAGTGGGGCCAGCGCCAGCCGCTGCCGCCAGCAAACCGCCCCATCTGACAAGAAAGCATCAGTGGAAGGCCAGAACAAATGCCAGCCTCTGACGGGTACCTCTTGTGGTTCCAGTCACCTCAAAGAGGACTTTGCAATCAAACACTAGTTTCCCGTGGCTCTCACTCCCGGGGAAATTCATACTTCCTGCTGCTGCTACTGCCAAATGCTTAAGACACCTGGTTGATCTGCCTAGAGCTCGTGACCACTTCCCAGGGCTGGGCAACTAGGAGTGGACAGCGCCACCTTCCTGCAATTGAGAGCATAGAGACTAGGCTCCCACTGTCGACTTTAGCCATTCATTCCTACACTCTCACAGAGAACACTCAGAGTACCACTGAGATAACAGCCTGCTCATTCCAAAGAAATAGACATCAAATAGTCAAACTCCTACACCAAAAACAAATAGTAACCCCACCAAAAAATACAAAGGGGAGCTCCGCCCTAGAAGTAGACTTCCAAGTCTACACCGTGGCCTCCCCAAACTCACAGAAAAAGAAAAACACAAACAAGATGAAGAAGCTCAAAAACCATTCCCAGTTAAAAGAACAGGACAAGTCATTTAAAGCAGCCAGCAATGAAACTGACCTCTGTAGGCTGTCAGAAATGGAGTTCAGAAGGGAGGTAATGAAAATACTTGAAGAATTAAGGCTGAATATCCAGAAATTAAGAGAAGATGCAAACAGCAATGCAGAGTCCTTTAGAAAGGAGCTAGAAATCATAAGGAGGAGCAAAGAAAAGCTAGAAAACTCATTTGCAGAGATGCAAACTGAGCTAAAGGCAATAAAGAGCAATTTGAATAATGCAGAGGAACGAATTAGTGATGTAGAAGATCGAATAATGGAAATCACACAATCAGGACAGCAGACAGAAAATCAAATTAAAAAACATGAAAGCAATTTAAGAGATCTATGGGATAATAAAAAGAGGCCCAATTTATGCATATTGGGAATTCCAGAAGGAGCAGAAAAAGAAAAGGGCATTGAAAAAATATTTTGCAGAAATTATGTCTGAAAACTTTCCAAATCTGAAGGATTCTGACATCAAGATACAGGATGCTCAGAGGGCCCCAAACAAGCTAAACCCAGACAGACCCACACCAAGACATAGTATATTAAAAATGGCAAGAATTAAAGATAAATAGAGGATCCTAAAGGCAGCAAGAGAAAAGCAAAGCATTAAGTATAAGGGATCCCCCATAAGGCTGTCAGCTGATTTCTCTACAGAAACCTTACAGGCTAGAAGGGAATGTCAAGATATATTTAAAGTGCTGAAAGGAAATGGCCTGCAACCTAGAATACTCTATCCAGCAAGAATATCATTTAAAATAGAAGGGGAAATAAAAAATTTCCCCAACAAACAAAAGCTAAAAGAGTACAGCAATACTAAACCCTTTCTAAAAGAAATGCTGAAACGGTTCCTATAAAAAAAAAAAAAAAG
>PVHT020004944.1:11932238-11993470 GCA_004024745.2 Catagonus wagneri
CATTCACAGCAACATGGATGGAATTAGAAACCCTCATACTGAGTGAAGCAAGTCAGAAGGAGAAAGACAGATGTCATATGAAATCTCTTATAACTGGAGTCTAAAACACTGCACAAATGAACATCTCAACAGAAAAGAAAATCACAAACTTGGGGAACAGACTTGTGGTTGCCAAGGGGGTGGGGGAGGGGTGGGAGGGAATGGGATAACTAGTGCTTTAATGATGGAATAGCAAGGAGCTCCAACTGTAATGCACAGGGAACTCTATCTAATTACATGTGACAAATCCATATATGTACATGTAATCGGGTCACCACATGGTGCAGTTGGAAAATCTGACAGAAATCTGTAAACCAGCTCTAATGCAAAAATAAAAAGAAAACAAAAAAAACAAAAAACAAATTATCCAAGAATTGTGAAAGAAATATAAAAGTTTAATTAAATAAAATGAAGAAATAAGCAAATAAATAATAAAAGGAAACATGTCAACATAAATAATGAAATTAACAAACCATATATATGAAAGAGCATAATAAATATAGAAACTATTATGGAAAAATGTATGATATACATTTGCAAACTTGAAACAGATTAGTCTGTTCACAGCAAAAGACAGAATAGAAAACTGAAAATGAAACTAGAAATAGGAAAAATATTTTAAAAATGACAAAATCTTTGTTACTGATAAAAAACCACACTGAAAACAAAGAGAGAAACATAACTCAGATGACCATAGAAAAAAGACAGTATTTTGTTTCATGTTCCCATTAGCTGTACTGTGTTTAACTTTTTAACACTTTGAAGAGTATTTCATTGGGACTGGAACAAAAGATCTCTTTGATATTAAGTTAATCTGAGAAAATATTATTTCTTCTGAAAATCTCAATGCCATCAAAAATGAAATAGTGTGAAGTATTAAACTAGAAGGCAGAAAGCACTTCTTGTTAGATTAAAAAGTTTCAGAATAAAAAGACCTTGGTTCAAATTACGTTTTAACATGTATTGGCTGTGTAATCTTGAGAAAATAACAATATTTTTGAGCTTCACTTCCTTCTCCAAATGGAAACGAAACGTTTCAAATGATGAAAAATGAACCACTACTGTCTGTGCCATTCAGAAAGTACAGCGATTTTATTTCTAAGATCCCCTCAAGTATAAAATCTATGGTTATTTCATAGATGAGGATAAAATTTTGAAATCATAAAATCCATAAAATATCATAATACAAATGAGGCATGAATACAAAATGAGGCAATATATGGTAAAATGGTCTATAAATTAAATCAATATCATATTAATTCTATGTCTATAATCTAGTATTTCAATCTATACTTTAATGGGTTTTTCCTTGGTTTGCTTCATATGTGAACATTATATCTTCCCACAGATATTCTAAACTATTTCAGAGAACATAATTATTTGGTACTCCTATAATGCCTAGCATAAATTTCCAATAACTAGGTATCATTTGCTCATTTTTAGATTTTGTGGACAAAGTTGAAAGGGCTGCAGGATTTACCTAAATCTTACTGTTTTAATATCATGTATTGATAAGGAAACCAAAAAATACCTACCCAATTTGACATTCACTTGAGGAATTGTAAATGAACATTCAGTATGTAACGCTGCTAGTATTTATTTCTATCTTGTATTTGTTTTAGAGAAAATATATTGCACACTTTAGTGTTGAGAAAAAAATCTCCCATGGGTTTCATACATTTCTGCTAATCTAGGAAATTAAGGGACTGACTATTCTTTGGTTCACATTATCTTTCAAGGATAATGTAACAACGACAACAAAAAAGCTCTTGGCAAAGAACATGAAAAGACAAGCTTGCCTACAGCCTTGGAAGATCAAGAAAATGGCCCTCCAGAGCAAAGGTAACAGCACACGCTTACTGTTCAGTGTAATAAAGAAAATGTCTCCCCCCAGGGCAAAGGATGGGCATGTTTCGGGTTCCCTGAGTTCAGGAGTCCTCTCCTATAATGTGACTATTATGTGCACATGTATCATCTGTCTCTCTTAATGTTTTTTTATGGGAATTGGAACTGCAGAAAGTGATACAAAATGTTAACACTCTGTGTCTTGCTATTTCCCTTAGCAATAAACTATCCTTCATCTCTGACCCAAAAGTCTTGTGTCACCAGCCAACAAACTATGACAGGCTAGTTTGTTAGTATGCAGGTAGGGTAAAATTTTTGAATTTTCACAATTGTTGAAATTTCAATTCTCTTTTTTTACAATGAATGTGATAATTTATGATAATGTGTTATTCTTATATTTTTTTCAGGATTCTTCTTTCTACAACAGGAAAAAAAATCCCCAATTGATATGAAAATATAATCTCTCAACAACTAAGAAATTTGTACCTAAATTAGGCAATTAAAATCATAGCTTGGGAAGATAAGGCTCCAAACAGATGTCTGAAGATTTCACTTGTAAAACTTATTAAGGAAAGAGGTTACAATACACTTGTAATAATTAAACTTTATGCCAAGAACAAGGTTTTATTCTAAAGGAAGTCTAAGAATCCATTATAATCTTAAGAAAATATGAACTTGGGATGAGGCCGTTATTTATATGCCAAGATAATAAAGTAGAAAAAAATAGCAACACTTAAGAATAACACGGCAGCTTAGAATTAGAACAGGTTTTTCTTACAGAAGCTATCATTAGATTTAACCTACAGACTCTGATAATTATCACATCAGGATAATTCCCAAAAGAAAACACTTAAAGTTAGCTCACATACTATGTCATTCTATATAATGTGAGATAAGTTGAAAAATATTACCTAATTTGTGACATATAGGGTTACTTAACAAGTAAAGAGGTATGGCTCACTGTGGACACCTAAAATTGTGCTTCATTTTACATGGGTTTTAGTGGACATGATGTCAAAAAGAGATCTTTTGATATGCTTACCATCAATTATTATACCTGCTAGACGTATCTTTATAAAAGGTAAATCTTGAAAATTATGGTCAAGATGGTGCAGTAGGAAGACCCTGACCTCAGCTCCTTTCCCAGGCACACCCTAATTACAACTATTTTAGAACAGTTATGAATGAGAATGATCTGAAGTTTAGCAGAAAAAAACTTCTACAACTAGAGATATAAAGAAGTAACTACAATGAAATGAGTAGAAGGGGTGGAGATATGGTATGGTCAGGACCACATCTCTATGTAGACTACTCACAAACAGAAGGCTAATCACAATTGGAAAGATTCTTCTTTAAGGAGAGAGGAGTCCAGGTCTTACATTCAGCTCCTTAGCCTAGGAGTCCTGCATCAGAAGGATGAGCCCCAAGAATGTCTAGCTTCGATGACCAGTGAGGCCTACATATAGCATAACTGGAGGCCTAGGAAACAGATACTCTGTCTTAAAGGGTGTGTACAAAATCTCACATATTCTGAGTCCTAGTGCAAAGGCAATAATTTTAAGGAAATCTGAGTCAGACACACTTGCTCTTCTGAGCAAATCTTCCTGGGAGGTTAGGAGAAAATTGGGACTTGCCCTGGGAACATAGCTGCTGCCATCAGCTGTTTGGATGAGCCTGTTCTACCATGAGGACACATGAGCTGGCAGGGAACATTTTAGCGTCCCCCCTCTAGCCTATTTGTGCCTGGGCTCACTTGACCGCCAATGGGCCAGTATCAATTCCAAGCCTCATGGGGCCCCAGCCAACCATCTAAGGACATGGCCCTCCCCATCAGCAGACTGACACAAGACCTGAGACACCCATGGCCTCATAGTCTTCAGCCACAGGATCCAGCCCTGCCCACTGGAATGCCAGCAGCCACCATACAAAGAAATTCCTGGTAGCTAGCCAGGCTGGAAGCCAGCCCTTCCTCCCAGTGCACCACATTAGTGTACGTCAAAACAAAAGGGCCCATGGAGCCCACATGTATGGTTATGGGGGTATCCATAGAGCATATAACTCTGGTGTGAAGAGGAATGTGTGCTGATAAGTATCACAGGACATTTCCTATATAAAGACACTTGTTCAAGATTAAGAAATATAATCAACCTATTTAATACATAGAAGTCAACACAGAGAATCAGGTAAAACAAGTAAAGAAGTGAGTCAAAACCTCAGAATAATTTAGTGAAGTAGAGATTGGCAATCTACCTAACGAGTTCAAAGTAATAATCGTAATGATGCTAAATGAACGCAAGAGAAGGGTGGATAAACACAAGAATTTTAATAAAGAGAAAATATAAAGAAGAACCAGAGTTGAAGAGTATAAGTGAAATTAAAAATACTCTAGAAAGAATCAATAGTAGAGTAAATGATACAGAAGCATTAGAATTCTTGAATTAGAAGTGAATTAGAAGACAGCAGTTGACCCAAGCTAAATGAAGAAGAGAAAAAAAAAATTAAATGAGAATAGATGAGACCTCTCAGACAACATCAAGAGTAACATTTGCATTATATAAATCCCAGAGAGGAAAAGAGAGGGAAAAGGACAGAGGACTTTTTTGAAGAAACAGTAGTTGAAATATTCTCTAACTTGGGAAAAGAAACAACTATCCTGGGCCAAGAATCACAGAAGCCCAAACAAGATGAACCCAAAGAGGCCTACATTGAGACATTATAATTAAAGTGGCAAAAATTAAATATAAAAAGAATCTTAAAAATAACAAGATAAAGGCAATTAGTTATATACAAGGGAACTATAATGAGAATCTCAGTTGACTTTTCAACAGAAAATTTGCAGACCAGAAGGGAGTGACACAGTATATTCAAGTAATACTCTATTACTGCTATTATTGCTGTTTTTAATATGGGAAAAATGAGATGTAGGAGTATTACTACCATCTAGTTCATATGTATGTCAATGCAAATAATAAACAATCTATCATAGGAATAGAAAAGTTTTATTTGAGCCAAACTGAAGACTGTACCCCAGAAGACAGCCTCCTAGATAACTCTGAGCAGCTGCTCCAGAGAGGCATGGTTTTCAGCACTGTTTTATATCTTGTCAAAACAAAGAACATTAAATAAGTCAGAGAAGCATTCATTCAAGGTTTCAGAAAAAACAAACTAGCAGGTACACAGCAAGTCAGTTTGGCCTTGGCACCCTTATCATCAAAGGGGGACCAGCACTGGTGTCCCAGGAAGAAAGGCATTTAATCTTTAGCATGGACTTTCTTTACCCTTTTCTTTAACTATTAAAGCAGAGGTACAATGAATGATTGATCGACCACAAAGCATATAAAATTTGAGTTAAATCATGTGTAAGACATAATGATGTCCCCATGCCTCAATATAGGAATATTTCTTTCATCATATCCTATCACAGCTAAGAAATTTATAATTTCAAATGTATTGTGTAGCTTTTTATAATGTTAGCTCTTAAGATAATGAGAATTAAAAAAATGGATTTAAAAATCCATTTGGAAGGTACTACTCTTCCCTTGGCAATGTATGTGCCAGGAGACAAAATGTATCCTTTCTCATTGTAGCAAATAATACAATAAAAGCTGTCAGCTCTCACACTCAGCTTTGTATAAAAGTCTCCAATAACCCTCTGAGACAAATATATGTGTTTCTCAATCTGGTCAACATAAATATCCTGTGTGTTCTAGAGGTTTGTTGTTTCCCCAAAGCAGCTAAATATTAAGTGGATATAAACTAACCAGAAGTATGTTGCTACAGAACTTCTATGACTTTTATTATTATAATACAATTTACATTTTTTAGCTATGAGTAGAGTCAATGTTGCCAATCATTCATTTTGCTTTTGCCAAGCACCCATCTACCAGGGTGCCTATGAGCCTCCTGCCCTTATAAGCTGCCAATTTAAATTGAACTAAATGATGTATAGACTAAGTACATATATTCTTATTCAAATGAAAAAAGATATGATATAAAGCAGGCAAATCAAAATAAGTACAGCTACTGAAATCCCCATTTTATCCAAGGATTGTGTCTATGAGGTATGAAATTGCTTATGGGTTAAAGTAAATAACCAGCATTATCTTCTCCAAATGTGAGATTCTATGACTTATTACATAAATATATTGAGAATGTCATTCATTTCATCTCCACCACATCTAGACTAATGTGTATGTAGTAGCAGATCACAATGGAAGACATTCTCAAATAACCATAAGACTTCAATAAACTGCATGTGTGAGTTTTCACTTTTTATGTTGCCTCACTGCTCCTAGGAAGTTTCCCATCATTGACTCACCCTTTTAACTCTAAAAATAAAAGAATCCCTTCCCCTTTTTAATTTCCATGCTGCTGAAGCCACACTATCCTAATCCTGCCAAACTTCATTCACTTTTTGTCTCAGTTTTAAGACCAGGCTCTGTTCGAGGGGTTAATACTCAGGATTCAAAGACATTTAAAATCTATTTGAAATCATTGTTATCAAACAAACTTTTATAGGTAATAGAGATACTACACCACTACCAATATTTCTGCTCTACGTGACAGGAGAATCAGCTTTTACTTGGGAATACTGAAACTTTCTATGAAAAAAAGTATTACGAATTTCCAGTATCTAAGGTACATATAGTATACAATTTATAGCTAAGAATAGAGACTGATGAAATGCTGAATGTTTGACAAAAATCATCTTTCATCATGGACTTTAATTTGCCATAACTGTTTGACTGAATGTACAAATCAAATTTAGGTTTTCATACAAAATATGTATATCATTGTTATTTGCGTAACATGGTTCTTGCCTCAGTTTTAGTGGAAAACTGCACTTTGAGTTATTTATAACAGGTTATCAATCTTCCTACAAAGTTTTGTATGGTAAGATTGAAAAATAGATCCATTGGCTAAATACCTACTGTGTGCCAGGTGCTTTACATACATTAACTGTCACATTTTACAGATGAAGAACACTCTCACAGTGTTCACAGGACTTCAATCTACTGTGAACTTCAAAGCTGGGGGCTTTGCAATATAACACTATACTTTGCTCTTAAATTTTCACTATAATCCGATGAACTAAGTAAATAGAATTTATTAGCTGTACAATACAGACAAGGAAATTAAAATAAACAGCCACACTGGTGTGCATATGATCACAAAGTTTAAAGAAGAATGTAAATAAAACATTAGGTTAGCTCAATTTTAGTCTTTCAATGATATATTGTTTTGCATAAATTTAAATTCGGGGGTTTTGCATTGTTCCTAGTTTTAAGTGTTGCCTTTCTAATTAAGAGGTATGTTTTGCTCTTCAAACTTATACATTATTTTTTCCTCACAAATAAGATAGGTAGAATATTCTAGATTGTGAGATAAAATAATGAACACTCTAAAGCAATTATAAAAACAAATGCTTAACTTTCAAACTTAAATAAATTTAATTTGTTTAAAATAATTTGTGGCTTCTAGGTGAGCGCTTAAGAAAGGAAAGCTATAAAATTCAGAAGATCTGCTTTTGTACACATATTTTATAGATATTTTCAATGGTATTATAGGCCAATTTGTGTTGCCTTTTTGTTTTATTGCACCTTAATATGTCAATAATAAATAAGAACTCATTCAAATTTAAATTATTAATAATTGACTCACTACATTGCAGTCCACACAGAGACCTCCAAACTAAGAATAAATTAATTGATATATGAGTTGTTTTCTTTTTTAGAGATCGTTCCCTGGCAGATGGATTAATATTACCTTATCTCATAACAAAGCATTCTGAAAACTAGTATAGATAAAATTACCTTGAATTATTAATTGTGTAGACAGCCTGAGGTTAATAATGATTCTGAGCTCTCACATTTCTGTAAGCACTTTATTCTTCTAGCCATGGCATTGCCAGAAACAATTACTAAGTCAAGAAATGAGAAGGTAAAATTACATGGACCTGAAATCATAATTAGTCTCTGACCTGGTTTTGATACCAATTAAATTCTACTCTTCTGTTTTTTCATCTGAATAATGCAGATGTGCCTTTCTCTTCTTTTCATAAATATACTTTAATATTTACTATTAACTGATGTCCTGTACCACATGGCTCTAATCCAGGAGCATCACTAATGAGAATTTAATCGTTCTTAACAGTTTGCCATTAGCCAGTTCCAATGTCAACAGCCTGAAGAGGTTAAACTGAATGCAAATAAATTGTCTCCTTTGCCTTCTCTTTCCAGAGAATGCAGTGAAGCAATTCATTTTATCCTAGGGGTTTGATGAGCAGAAAATTCTAATTTGTTTCTTCACAGATACCCCTTAAGGTTACATTACAGCAAAAGCTGTGAAATGCATGAGATCATTTTGATCTTGACAAATAACAGAAATTAGCCAGAATTTGAGCTTCAAAGGTGAAATAACTGAAACTGACTTTAGAAGAAAATTTGGTGTAGAGATGTAGTAGTAATCTGGGAACAGGGACATAATTCCTGACAAGTAAAATCTAATAATCTTTGAAAATAATCTTGAAGAAGATCCGGTGGCCTAAATTTAGGAACCAGAATTCTAACTATGCTCCTGAATTAGCTTTATGGCCTCGAGTTTAAAAACAGTCAATAGAGGAGTGATATTAAGATTAGTCATTCCTGACTGGGGTTCTACTCATAATGCCAACTAGCATTATCCATAGACAAGACACCATGTGAAAATTATAGAATCTTGGGGATGAGGCTGAAGCACTCCCCTGGATCACACAGACTGAAAAAGACCTCATTCAAAGAGTGTAAGTAATACCTTTGAATTGATTTCATCACACCTTGTTCAAGATGGCCTGATGCTATACTAAGTGGACCCCCCCAGGCCTACAGTTTCACCAATGAGGAAAAGAGAACACAGAGTTGATATTCACTTCCCTAGCATGGCAGAACATTTCACAGGATGACCACATAGGTCTGATCACTGGGAGAAACTGTGGAGCTTAAAAACTGAGTCTTATATAGAAAGAGAGAAGAGGGGCAGAGTTCATAGCAACCAGAACTCAGATTTCAGTGTACCTCATTTCTGCTTGCAGTGTCACCCAAGCAGAGATCCCAGGCAGTGGCTCTGCCCATCTTAAGAGCTTATCCAGTGGCCCCATCAGGCCAGAAAACTTAGCTGGTAATTCTGTTCTGCATTCCCAGCCAATAGGCCATTTTGATCATGGATACTTTTATCTGGCCTTACTTGAGCAGGAGAGAAAATTAGCAGTGCCATCTACCTGCTAAGCATAGCCTCCAGTTTCACCCCACAGGGAAGCCTGCCCATAGATGCCCAGCCACTTCAGTGGACATCCTATGGCCTGCCTAGGCTTGGAGCCAAGCTAACAGCTCTGCCCAACTGTTGGGCACATAGCTTCTGGATATATATACCAGGTAAACTGAACAAGTGAACCTAAGCAGCATCAGAGCCCAAACTACAGTGTCACCCAGCCACAGAGCACAGTCCATAAGTTCAGCCAGTAGTAGAGCCCACCTATGGTCTTGCCAGATTTCTGGACATAGCCTGCAGTCTTACCTAGGCCGGGTGACCCTGCCCAGTTGTGGTGCATACACGAAGGCTTCACCCAACAGGAAAGTCTGGACAGTGACATAGCCTAACTGTAGAGCATGGGTCTCCAGCTTCACCCAGCTATGGGGTACAGCTAGAAGTCCCACCTGATTAGACAGCCTGGCCAGCAATCTTAAGCAACAAGGCCTAATGACCAAATTGTAGCATAGCCAATGGTTTACCTGATTGGGAAGCCAGGCGTGCAGCCCCACCCAGGTTCAGAAGCATAACCTGAGGCCCTGACTGATTGCAGGACACAACCTAAGGACTGTCTGTACATGAAGCAGAGGTCATGCCCTTCCCATGTAAGGAGTCTGGCCACTGGCACCAACAATTTGATGAGCATGACCCAAAGCCCCTACAACCAGGAATAAATGCTGGCCACAGCCTGTAGACCTGCTCAGTTGTTGACCAGCAGTGCCACCATTCTGGGGAACACAGCCTCTGACTCCATCCAACCGGTGGTAATTGCAGAGCATGGCTTATGGCTCCATCTGACTTTGAAACCACACAGTTGCACCACTAGAACTTGGAACTGAGCTATCTGACTCACCCAATGAGCCAGTGGCACATTCCCTCACCTCAGAGTATGGGAGGTGGCCTTGCCTAACTAGAGACTTCAAAAGCAAGTCCTGCTTGCCCATGGACACTAGTAGCTAACTCATTCAGTATCCCAACTGAACTGACAGGTGAATATTTTTCCCTGATGAAGAAAATCTATGAAGTCTGGAAGACTTACTCAAATGCACAGATCCAATGTAAGGATACAAAGATCACAAAGGATCAGGTAAAAATTATACCACCAAAGGACACTAATAAACCTCCAATAACCGACCCTGAAGACATGGGGATCTATGAACCATCTGAGGATGAATTCAGAATCATCATCTTAAATAATTTCAGCAAAGTACAAGAGCACAAACACCTAAATAGAAAAAGGAAAACATGGCAAGAACAAAATGTGTAATGCAACAAAAAAAATTGAAACCATCAAAAACAAAACAAAACAAAAGAAAAACCCCACAAACAGAGATACTAGATCTAAAAGTATGCTCTAGGATTGAAAGAAATAGTACATGCATCGTGGGACTCCTGAAAGGAGAGGATAAAAATAAAGGAATGGGAAGTCTATTAAATTGGTAATTACAAAAGCTTTCAAAAATTTGGGGAGAAAAATAGACATCCAGATTCGTGAGGCCCAAAAGAAAAATAGTTTGAATGGAAATAGAGTTACAATGAGGCACATTATAATTAAACTGTCAAAAGTCAAACAAAGAGTTTTGAAAGTAGCAGGATAAAAGCAACTCATCACTCACAATAGAGCTCCCATATATTACAAGCAGATTTCTCAGAAGAAGGTTTGCACACCGAGAGAGTGAGATGATATATTCAGTACACTGAAAGAAAAGAGCTGTTGCCCAAGAGTGCTATATTTCCAAAGTTGGCATTAATAAGTGAAGAGATAAAGATTTTCTCAGATAAACAAAAATTGAGTGAGTTCTTCACTAGATGCGTTTTGTAAGAAATGCTAAATGAAAAGCAAGCATAAGTGAATGGATGCTAATCAACACCATAAAAACATACGGATGTTAAAACTTATCAGTTATTGTAATTATCGATTCAAAATCAAATTCTCTTGTTATAATCTACCTATCAAAACACTAGCTTAAAAGTTGAAAAAGTGTTAAAAGTAAGTATACCTATAATAATTTGTTACTCGAAACATATGTAATATACTGTAAATTGTAATGTCAATAATTTAAATTATGAGGAGAAACCAAAGTATAAAGTTTCTGTGTAGTATCCACATTAAAGTTTTAAATTTTTCAGTTTAAAACAGAATGTTAGAAATATATTTTATGTAAGTCTTATTGTAACCGTAAAGGAGAAACCTATGGTATACATACAAAAGAATAAAAAAAAGGTATCAAAGCATACAGTCAAAAAAGTCATCATATCACAAAGGAAGACAGCAAGAAAGAAATCAAGGAACAAAGTATACACAGAACAGTGAGAAAACAACAAAATATCAATGATATATCTTTATACATAAATACTTTAGATGAAAATGATTAAATTATTCAATCAAAAGACATAGAATTGCTGAATGCATTAAAAAGGCAAGATCCAATGATACAGTGCCTACAAGAGACTCACTTTAGCTTTAGTAACACACATAGGATGAGTGGAAATGGAGGGAAAATATATCACAAGTAAATCTATATTGTACAAGAAAAATAGATTTTTAACATAAAAATGGTCACGAGGCCACTATATAATAGATTACTATGTAGACCAGAGGGATCAATTAATCAAGAAGCTGAAATAATTGTAAATATTTATGGCCCTAAAATCCAAAAACCTAAATGTCTAAAGCAAATACTGACAGAACCAAAAGAATAAATAAATAGCAATATAATAATAGAGAGGGTTGACTATCCCACTGTTAACCATGAACAGATTATCTGTATAGAAAATCAATATGGAAATAGCAGATTTTACAATGTACATCAAATTGACCTAATATATATATATACAGAACTTTCCATCCAACAACAGCAAATATGCATTCTTCTAAAGAACACACAGAAAAGTTTTCAGGATAGATCACTTATTATGTCACAAACCAAATTTCAGCAAATTCACAGAGATAGAAACTATATCAAGTATCTTTTCAAACACACTGATATGAACTGGAAATCAATAATTGGAGGGAAACTGGAAAATTCATAAATATGTGGAAGTTAAACACACACTCCTAAACAACCAATCAGTTAAAAAGGAAGTCATATGAGAAATCAAAAAATATCTTGAGACAAATAAAAAGATTTACAAAACTAATAGCTGGTTCTTTATAAGCTAAAAAAAATTAACAAAACTTTAGCTAGACTAATCAAGAATAAAAGAAAACTCAGATAAATAAAATTATAAATGCTAAGAGAAAAAATTAAAATAAATATCACAGAAATACAATGATCCAAAAGAGAATACTATGAACAATTATTTGTTAACAAATTGGCCAACCCAGGAAAAAAAAATGGACACATTCCTATAAACATGCAACAGACCAAGACTGAAATCATGAAGGAAAAGAAAATCTGAACAGACATGTAAGACTAAGGAAACTGAACTAGTAATCAAAAATCTCCCAACAAAGAAAGTCTTAGGATCAGATGGTTTCACTGGTGAATTTTACAGAGTAGATTGCTGAATGATAGTGGGGATGGGAGGAAATGATTATAAAAGTCTAGTTACAATATGAGTAAGGTCTGGGAATATTATGTAAAGCATGGTGGCTGTAGTTAACACTACCATGTATTAGAAGTTGCTGTGAGTGTACATCTTAAAAGTTATCACCTTATCCACATACAAAATTATAACTATGTGATGAATACTGTAGTATTCATTTCTCAATATGTGTGTATATCAAAGCATCCTGTTTTAAAACTTAAATGTATGATATGTCAATTACAACTCAATCAAGCTGGAAATTTTTAAAAAGCAACAAAATAAACATTTAAAACCAAAACCTCCCCCCAAAAAGCAGAAATTCCATATTGCTTGTTGGTGATGAGGGAGTACTTCCTGATCCTAGTAGCTTCATAATTTTAATTAAAGGCAATTTTTCTTCATGAGGATGTCAAATTCAGTAAAGTGTATTCTAAACCAAGTTTTTCTAACTGTCAATGTCAAATGGAAAGTGTTTTTTCTTTGTTTTTGGGTTTTTTTTTTGCTTTTTAGGCCTGCAAACATAGCATGTGGAAGTTCCCAGGCTAGGGGTTGAATTGGAGCCGTAGCTGCTGACCTACGCCACAACCACAGCAATTGGATCTGAGCATCTTCTGCAAACTACGCCACAGCTGATGGAAATATCAGATCCCTAACTCACTGAGTTGGGCCAGGGGTTGAACACACATTCTCATGGATAATAGTTTCCAGTGAGCCACAATGGGAACTCCTCAAATGAAAATATTTTTTTTTTCCATTATACCCAGCTGTACAGCGTGGTGACAGGGTTACACATACATATATGGATTCACCACAAGTGGTTACACATAGTTCCCAGTGCTATACAGTAGGATCTCCTTGCTTTTCCAGGCCAGAGAAGTACCTTTCCTTCGTATCTCATCAAAATACAACTTTTAGTTCTATATATGCATATTTCGAAAGAAACAGATGCTGTCATGTTTTTAGTAAAAGTCAACATAATTCATAAATTGTTCATAGTTTATGGAATAAAATCTTGAGAGGAAATTTAAGAGGATAGAAATTATTAGAAGCTGTCATCTATGATCTGAAAGCAGAAGCCGGAAGAAAATAAATAGGTATAAATATAAGGACGTGAAGTATGTTGTCAAATGCAATTGTGTGTGTGTGTGTAATGTGTACATATGTAACATAGAAAACCATAACTTTCTCCTTTTTACCTCACTTATTAATCTAGACCAACAGAAACAACAGCCTCCATTCATATCAATGGCATAGAATAAGTATGTGAATCTGTTTGGCTGTACTTTTCCCATGTACGTTTTCATGTACATGAGGCTTTGCAGGTTAAAGTAGTATCAAACAAGACATCAAAAGTTTAGACATATGAAGAAATAATTAATGAACTATTTCTACTGAGCTAGGAGGAGACACCTTGCCTTGTGGAAGACAGTAGCTAAGTAATTGGCTTTTCAGCTGAAGAAACACTAATATTATTTTATCATCAATGGCATAAAAGAATTGATCAGTTGCCACCATGCTTTGAGTAGACTTAAGGTCAAAGAAATGGTTTTAAATGGTCTATCAGTTATAGTAAAACTTGCTGAGGGGAAGAGAAAAAAAAGACATTAGCTAAAATTTCCCTATTCAACATTTTAAAAATAATTTCCCTATTCAGCTTTTTAAAAGCCTACTTCATTTTAAAATGACAGTTTAAAACACTACAGCAAAAAAATTATAAGGTGAAATATTTCTATGTTAGTACTATGAATCTGTAATTGTACTGACAGCACAAAGACATCATTAGGTTCTGACTGGATGGTATATATGGAGATACTAATAATCATATACAAACCAATATATTTTTGGATGAATAAGTCATTTAAAGCCCCATCTAGTGGTGAGTTCTGTTTTGAGGTGAGCTGACTCTTCGAGCCTTTCATCTTTCCCTAGCTCTAGGAGTGGGTTTTGCCATATCATTTTTTTTTTTTTTTGACTACTTACTGACCCAAGATTCTACTTGGACACCACCACTGATGCTAGAAATGTCAAGTAAAACTCTATACTTTAGTTTGCAAATGTAGAGTGTTCTAAAAACACTTTTCCCCCGGTAGTCAATTAAAGATAGATAAACATGGTATTTTTAATTTAATATTTCTATATTTGCTTTAATTTTGGGTCTTAAAAATATGATTTTCTATAGTTATTTGGTTTTATTATGAGCTGGAAAAGATAACAACCTAACAGCTTATAAAGTAACATTAGATTTTCTTTTTTACATTTAGTGGCTAGGACATTCTTTCTAAATTTCTAATAGCCCAACTCACTAAATTTACTTTTTGGTCATAACATAGTTTAAAACGTAGATTTATTTAAGTTAGGGTTGCACATACATGGTCATTCTGCTTTCACAATTTCATGAGGTTCCCTTAAAAGCCCTGTAAGAGTAAGACAAACATTAGCGAGCAATTCCCATAGTAAAATCAGTCCTCTTTGAGAGAAAGGCTCTGAGCAATTCGGCCCTGTTGAATTGGGCAAGGGCGAATGACTGATTGCAGTCATCTATCAAAAGAGCTGTTTTGTTACATCCTGAAGGGTGGCTGACCATGCTCATCATATCAGAGAATAGGTCAGATTTTGTATTTTCAGACCCACTTGTGCATCTGGTACTAATGTCATTGTCATTATCATTCATGAAAATGGGGAAAAATAGAATAGAAATGATCATGAAGGGGAAAAAAGAAATGTAGGAAATAATTTCTCATATGTATTTAAAACAAATAGAAATATTATAAGACAGTATCCAATGAATGTGGAGAAAAAAAAATTTCATTAATTTTCGACAAGCACATTTGGTTGTTATAAGCCTGATATTAAAAGCCAGTGAACATTTTCATATTAAAAATATTAAAAACCTCTTTTAAATTATAGGATAGAAGTTAACCAATGATAAATCTTTGAAACCTAAGTTAGATTTTCTCTTCAATTATCACTGTCTTTAACTTTAATAGCCATAGACCAACTGTAAATTATGTGTGATACTTTGCTGAGAAGTGTAAAATTTTATACTCAAAGCACTTCATACTAAATTTTCATCCTGATAACAGATCTGTAAGTGGAATTTAAATTTTATATTCCTTATGTTATATAACTGTTTTCCACTTAAGAATGGTAGCATTAATACAAAATCATAAACACATTCCATATTAAATTTTTCTTTTTTTTTATATGCTGAGACATATTCTGAGGCATGGATCTTGTAACATGGAATAACTCATGGTCTATGAGTTCTGGGAGCAAGAAACTTTCTATGAGCCTATTGAATTTCTGTAGATCTATGAGCAAGGCACTGACTGCCCTTTGTTCAAGCAAGAAGGCTAGTACAGTGAATCACCTTAATAGATAGAGTCTGATAGTGTCTCCTTCTGGAGCAAAGAGCATATATCCTTAATGCCCATGCAATATTCAGAATCCTAAAGCTCTTATCCTGCCATCCATCTCACTGACTGTGCCTGTATCATAACAGCTCTCTTCAACAGCCCTGTAGAGATTGGTACTCAAGAAATCAGTGCAATAAACCTAATACTTTGACTACTCTTATTGCTGTAAGCAATAAACTGGCCTGTGTCTGTGGGTAACAAACTGCCCATTATCTCTGATTCAGAAGCTTGTGTCTTCTACTAGCATCCATGAAGCTGTAACAGGCTAACTTGTTAACTTGCCAGTGGGTGAAAAATCTCAGACCATTCAGAGATCTTTGCAGATAGAAACCCCATTTTGAAGGCTAATTGATTCTCTCTTAAGTATAACTACAATCTCTATCCATTTAATAATTTCATAATTGATATTTTTTTTTGTCTTGTTATGGCTATACCTGAGGCATATAGCATTTCCAAGGTCAAATCGGGGTTAAATCTGAGCTGTAGCCTTTGGCCTACACTATAGCCAGAGCAATGCGGTATCGGAGCCCAGTCTACAACTTATACCACTGCTCACTCATGGCAAAACTGAATCCTTCCTTAACCCACTGAGTGAGACCGGGGATCAAATCCATATCCTCATGGATACTAGTCAGATTTGTTTCTGTTGAGCCACTATGGGAATGCCTCATTATTGATTTTTTAATTCATAGAAATATGTAGCCCAAGATCTTTGGGTGGACCCCAGCACACAATTCTTTTCACCATCAAGGTATGGATCACTTGAAGAGACAGAATGGCTGGATCTAATATCCTGAGGAAAGCACAGACTCCTGGACTCCCATCTTCCACAAAGATTAATGTAAGATTTCCTGAATTGGAATTGGTTTAGATATTGGGTAGCCAGAAAGAAATTAATCTATGTGGGAAAAGAACCTGAAAGAGAGAGGATGTGTGTATATGTATAACTGAATCACTTTGTTATATAGCAGAAATTATCACAGCCTTGTAAATCAACTACACAACACTAAAACTTTGAAAAATGGAAAAAAATACAAGAGGAGAAAAAAGGAAGAGGTGGAATAAAATGAAAAGTGTCTACTAATATGTCTATGAATTCTAGTACTTTATAATTTATGTAAGAAAAGGGTTTTACCACTTATTATCAGTTTATATTGTATAATACATCCAACATATTTGTACAGTTTCTTGCCACTTTATAATATCATTCTGTTTATTATGTCATGCCTCTAGTATGATTTTCCTCCTTTGGCTTAATTGTGTGTATTTAATTTGCAAGCATCCCACATCTACAAAAGCAACTTTTTTCCTAAATTTTTCATAAATAACCATATAAATGTCCAAATATACAGTAGCCTGAATTATTTATCCCCAATATGAGATGTCATTCAACTACTTGATTTATGGAAGCAGTCTTCAAAATCAAATATCAAATTCAATCAAATCATATTATATTGAACAGTCTAAAGAGGTTGCCTAAAATAAATGAGCTAAACAATTAGGTACATCAAGAAAAAATTTGTGATACTGCTACCTTCTGCTTGCCTTATCCTATTAACTGTTTGGTATATTATAATGCTAAAGTGCATTGAATTGGCACTTTTGGTACAGTAATCTTTTTCACTGGGTATTAAAAGAACTCCTTAAGTGGTAATTATTGTGTACCTCTCTGTATTTGTAACAATGTTTTGCTCATTTGCAGGTAATGAAAGCACTTTCTGTAACTTATCTTCTATTTTTATACTAATAAAAATAGGGTCTGAGTTCACAACCTGGAGAATTTTTATTCAAATTTATATTTCATAATTAAAGTTTATACGTTTTACCACAATTTGTAAAGTCTTTATCTTAGCCACATGAACATTTGTGTTGCTTATGCTTAAAGTAATTGTAATAATAAATTATTTTAACAGCAATGATAAAAATCAATGGATATCTCTTAATTTTCCTTGTAGCAACTTTAAGCTAATTAAGGGTTTTGATTGCCTTCTTGAGAGAGAAGACATTATAATAATCATTCAGATCATCATCATTTAAAACAGAATTTCTGACTTTAAGTCAAAAATTCCTGTGAAGTGGCTTGTTCCCAAAATTAATATTCCTCTCTGTTACCTCTCTCTGAAAGATTTGATACCCACCATTGTAAACTGCTGCACTGAATGGTGGGTTAACCTCACCAGAAAAGTTGGAGAAAGTATGAAAAACAGTGAGGGAGACAATCCACTTACTAGTCATACATTCTGTACATTGCTTCTATACACAAGACTCTTGCAGATAATAGAGAGTAAGTGGAAATACAGAAACACAGCACATCTTGAGTGATAGGCTCCCTAACACAACTAGTGTAAAGGTCAATAGAGCAGACAGGATGGAATGGCTAACTAATTGCACAATGAAAGATGATGGAAAGTCCAGGCAGTGAAAATGGCATGAGCAGGAGTGAAAGAGCATGGTTGTTTAGGGAAATGATGAAAAGCTCTGTTTGCCTGGAATAGTTAAGTGAAGACCTAAAGAAGAATGGAGAGTAAACTGATATAATATATGAAAATAAATTCAGAATTAATTGTATATGGATGTATTTAACATGTTACATCTTTAGTTTTAAACCCCAAGTTTCATTGCAATATTAACAGGTTCAGCTAATACCTACTTTTTATGAAAATCCGCATTTACATTGTTCACTTTGGTTGGCACTCTGAGCAGCTTAAATCTATACAGCTAAACATTCTTTATAAAATACCCTTGCTTTTATCTTTAAATTTATGTCACCTTGTCACATTAGCTCTACTGGAAATTCTGAATAAACTCTGCATACTTTTCTTAAAGTTTTGTTTCACACTTTCTGCTGTTCTGCATCGAGGGCATTCCTTCACCTGGCATGTACGTATTCTTAATTCACTATTTTTAATGCAAAAATATATCAAATATTCAAGTATCCAAAACATGTACAACTAACAAATACAAGTGATAAAGTCATACTCATTCTGGTCGATAGGTAATTTTTTCCAAGAATTCACTATCCCTTCCTGATATAAAATCCTACATCCTTTTCTCTTTGTGATTTGCAGTGTCCTCTATGAAGGAGTATACTTTCCGGCCTCATTAACATAGGGTTTATCCATGTGACCAGCTTTGGCCAATGGAAGTGAATGGATATGATGCAGTCTATGTCCAAGCTGAATCTTGAGAGCCATGGTTTTAGTCTGGATTCATAAATAAAAAGACATATGTAGCAGAAGCAGAGGAGCAACTAATAAGCAATCTACATGTAACATAAGTGACAAATAACATTTTGTGTTGAAAACTAAAAAAAAAAAAATGCATGGATCATTTACTATTGCAGCAAAATAGCAAAATAGTTAATATACCTGTGTACTCAAAACCAAGGTTAAGATAGCATATCACCATTCATACGAGGTTTGAAAAGGTATGGTTGTGGGTATAAGTTGCAAATAGGGGGTTGTAGAGCGGATTATATCTTGAATATAAATGAGGACACTCACAAATTATACTGCAGACTTTGAGAAGAAGGAAAGGAAGGGTGAAATACAGTATACAGAATTGAAGCAATTGTTCATACGGAAAATGAAATCAAATTGGATCTCTTCCTCAAGCATATTGAAAATTCCAGGTAGATTTAAATGTGCTACGGAAAAGAAAATGCGAAAGTATAACAAGTATAGGGCAATATGTTTAACCTCAGATTAGGAATGATGTCTTAAATAAGACAAAATACATAAACTATAAAAATTAATGTATTTTTTTACATTGAAATTTTAATTCTCATACAAAAGTCAGGCAAACAAATTTTTAAATAAATCAACGGACTGAGGTAATTAATAGATAACATAAAATAATATAAAAGAATTAATAGAATTAAGTATAGTTGTATTGATAGAATTAATATAATTAACAGAATTAATAGATAAGCCAAGACAATAGATAACATAAATATCTCCTAAAAATAATATGAAAACAAAAAACAATGCAGCTAGCAAAAGAAACAATAAATATTAAAGCAATTCTCAAAAAAGGAAGCCAAAATAACCAAAAATGTATCATAAGGAGTTTTGTTGTTGTTTTTGCTTTTTAGGGCCGCACCTGCTGCATATGTAGGTTCCCAGATTAGGGGTCAAATCGATTCTCTAGCTGCTGGCTTACACCACAGTCACAACAATGCAGGATCTGAGTCATGTCTGTGACCTATACCACAGCTCACAGCAAAGCCGGATCCTTAACCCACTGAGCAAGGCCAGAGATCGAACCTGCGTCCTCATGGATGTTAGGTTCATTAACCGCTGAGTCACAACAGGAACTCCTAGAAGTTTAATTTCACTAATCTTGAGAAAATAAAAATTAATCAACATTGATAGCTTTTCAAATTTACAGAACTATGAATGCCCAACTCGTTGACTAGAATTAGAAAAAAAAAGAGAACCCACATTCACTGCTTATGGAAATATACTTGGCACAAACATTTTGAAGAACTATTAGGCAATATTGCATAAAGTTGATGTGATAGGAAGAACCATGACCCCAAAGATGGTCAGTTTCCCTAAATATTTTAACCTGTGAATAGTCTAGGTTACATGAGAAAGGGGATTAAGGTTGCAGACTGTATTAAGGTTACTAATCAGATCACATCAAAATAGGGAGATTATTCTGGATTATCTATCTGGGCCCAATGGAATATGAGCCTTTAAATGTGGATAAACTTACCCAACTGTGGTCAGAAGAGATGTGACTAAGGACTCTTCCTTAGAAGAGTGATAAGACGTGAGAAAGACTCAATTTATCATTGCTAGTTTTGAAGATGGAGAAGAAGCCATGAGACAAAAAATGTGGGAAGCCTCTAGAAGCAAAAAACATTGGAGAAACATGTTCTCCTTACAGTCCTGAAAGGAATGCAGCCCTAATGACACAGTGATTTTAACTCAGTGAAACCTGTGTTAGACTTATGATCCATAGAATTGTAAGTAAAAAAATGTTGTTTTAAGCCACTCAGTTTTCAGGAATTTGTTACAGCATCAATAGAAAATTAAAAGTTGAAAATAGGTATATTCTGTTAGTCATCAATTCTATTTCTAAATATAAGCTCTTGAGAAACACTTGTACTTTTCCACAAGTAGATACAAATAAAGGTGTTCATTATTACATTTTTTTTGTAATAAAGCTGGAAAAAAAACTTGTGTTGATAGGGGAATGAACATAGTCACACAAGTTATAGTTTTTTCAGTAGTTAAAATAGACCAACTATATATTTATAGTGCAACTTAGATACATTTCAAAAAATATTTAAGGTAAAAAAATCTACAAAATGACACAAAAGGCATAATACCATTTATACAAAATTAAAAATGCAAAAAATAGCATTATATTATTTTTGAATACATACACATATGGTGAATTTTTAAAAAATATGAATGGGAAATATCCACACAAGCTGAAGAGTGATGATTTATTTTAGGAAGAAAAAGAGGTAATGGGATATAGTGTCTGTGTAGAAATGGAAAGTAAAGGATGCTTCAGAAATTGCATCCAAAGAATTACAAAATTCTTACAAAGTACTCAAAATGAATGAAACAACATTAACATTTATTGAATATTAACAGTATTTGTAACAGGTTTTATTATTTTTAAAGTAGTTTAGTTTGTTTTGAAACATTTTCATACTATAAAACATAAACACAGAGAAAAATGAAAGCGAAAGCTCTGCATTGAATTCTATCTATCTCTGGTAATCATGATGACAGAATTTTAGGCATGGGCTTAGAGAAATGATATATTTGCACAGTGATATGTTTGAGCCTTTACAGATTTTAATGATAGTAACTAAGTTTGGTAAGAATTTAGGATTTGGTGTGTCAAGAAGCACGCTCAGTGCTTTACATATATTATTTCATTTAATCCCATAACAATCATCATTTGGAATGAGGCAGTTTCTATTATTACTCGTCTTTGTAACTGAAAAATCAGAAAACACTTAAAAATGTTAAGTATTTTGTCCAAAATCAGATTGCTGGTGAAGGGCAAGACTCGGATTCAGTAAGCCCAGTCCAAAATCAGATTGCTGGTGAAGGGCAAGACTCGGATTCAGTAAGCCCAGTAAATAATACATCATAGGTTGTGCTCTGAATGGCCAGGGAAACCTCCAGAGACCTTAATTAGAAAGAGATAATCACTTTGTGTACATTTGAAAACTCCTCCCGATAACTTAAAATGAACCTCAATAGGTCAATTTTACAGATGAAGTAAATGAGGCTAGCTTTCAACACAGTTTTGTGAACCTTAAATGTACAAATGATTATGAAAATAAAATACCTAGTGTCAATGGAAAGAAAACCACACAATGCATGAGCTCTGAGATTAAATTTTATTCAGGATTTACTGAGTACTATAGCCTGGGAAACAGTCTCTCAGCTCTGAGGAGCTATTCCAAATAGGTAGGGGTATATATAGCCAGAATATATATAATTTTTGACTAGGGAATACATGTAGTCAAGTGCACATCTTGGTAAAAGATTAGTTCTAGTCACAAATAACAGCTATCTCAGTTAATGATTGCAGTGATTTTCTATGTGTGGGTAGGTGGAAGAATTTGAGTTTATTAAAATTCTTCCTGAAATATCTTTGTAAGGGGCCTGTTTTCCTGCAGAATCCCTTTCAGGGTGCATTTTCAGTGATTAATTACAATGACTAGTGACTTAATCCTTGTAGGATGGCGAGCAAAATTTTTTTGTTTACACTAGCAACATTTCTTGCCCATAATTGTCAAGCTTTCTTTCACTCCCTGCCCTTCTGAACTTCCTTTATCTGAAATGCTAAGTAACTTTTAAATTTAAAGAGGCATGCTATTGTTTTGTGCTGGTCTCAGCCTATTAATAGTGATGCTGTTATAGGCTTCAAGTTCCCTACAAGGATATTAAATTTAAAGCCTCTGGGCATGTCTCATTGTAATACCCCTTCCCCCACCTTGAGCAACCTGGGCTGCTCACTCCCTACTAAGGAAGGAATGTTGCCCATTCCTCACCCCACCTCTATACAACCTGTTCCCCATGCAAATAAGGCATCCTGCCTGAAACCAATTAGAGGATCAAATATGCCCCAATACTCAGCTCTTATGCATGGTGTAGGGGGATGGGGCAGGAGAAATCAGGTCCACACTCAGGTCTGTACCGTGACATGGGGATATAAAAACAACTGTAAAGTGAGGCTGGACCTCTTTCGTGCATGCGCATGTGCATGTGCCTTCTTTCCCTCTCTCCCTGCTCTCTCTCAAAAACGTACTTTCACTTAAATAAATTTGTAAAATGCCCACTAATTTCAATGTTTTGCTATGGCAGGGCAGGGCGGGGACTGAGGGAACTGCAATTCTATCACTCTGGAACAAATTCTACTAATGCTATGGCTAAAAATATCTGGGGGCACTCATCTGGGCCCAGTAAACTCCCTACTTAACATCTCCCCCATGTTGTAGCTGGACTGGCCCTGTGGTTCTTACTCTGATTGCAAGATGTCCTCAGCAATAACCACCAGGACATTTTAAAAGATAAAGTTTATTAGTCGTGGAGGGTGCACAGCACACCTGGGGTTGCAGAGTGATGTTGGGAGTGTAAGATGCTGGGGAGGCTGGGAATGGGGGAGGTGTGGGCATGGGGAAGTGAGAGGTTTGGGGTCTTTCAGCTTGTTGGAGTCAATGGTGGGTACAAAGTTTCTCAGTTTCACTCCTTACTGGTGAATTTAAAGCAAAAAAACAGGAAGTAAAGTTCAAGAAGGGAAAACAAGTGGTCAAAATATCTGTTATTAAGTCCACCAGATTATCTTTAAAACAAAGGAAACCTGGGGGAGGGGGAGCAGCCTGGCTCTTTATCTAGTTACAACAAGAAAGGCTTTAAGATAGCCATCTCTGAAAGAAGGATTTGGCAATTAAAAGCTTAAGTTAAGCACTTGCATCAAAATCAAAAAACAAACAAACAAACTGTTAGGCTCTTATACTGCAGTTGTCCTGGCTTTTTCTTATTTAATTTAAAACACTCTACTTACCAACATAAGTTCCAAATAGAACTAAAGAATTAAAATGCAGGTAATAGTAAACTTGTTGAGTATAGGTGAAAATTCTGGGAAGGCACAGTTATTTTAGTAAGTATTGCTGTTCTATAATGTTAAAGCATTTCTGGTCCCCAAATTGCCAATAATTCCTCTCCTTCTGGGGAAAAAATTGCAAATATATAATGAAGAAAAACATGGCTATTGATAGTTTCTGAATCATACATTTATGCTATATATGCATTAATATATTCATAATATATCAGTGCAGTTTTTCATGAAAATAAGGTAATTAGAATTCAAGCTTGTGATAAGGTACATTATCAGAAAGTAGATTTTAACTATAGCTGTGATCATTGGAACAGGTTAGAAATTAAATTTTCAAATAAGTTACATACACAAAGTAAGTATTGATATTAGTCATTCTCCTCATCAAATGTGAGATCACACTGATATGCTCAGATACAGAACATTATAACATGGAGTATTGCAACTGTACTGTTTTAAGATTGACAAAGATTATGAAAACAGAGCAGGCCCCTGTGAGGCCTTCCCAGGTGCAGAAGCCTCTCTGCTTCTTCCATTACTTGTTTGTACAAAGAAGTGTTTAGATTCCTAGGCCTTCTCTGAGTCCCAAAGGGCAGTTAAGCAAAAAGAGTAATAATAGCTTTAACAATAGCTCAGCAATAAAACGGAGGCCCATTCCCCCACCCCAGGCATATGCATAACAATCTGAACATATTTTTGTATTCTTCTGTAGAAATTTAAGACTCCTATCCAGGTGCTGAATGTTCTTTACATGCTGACCACAGACACACATAGAGCATATAGAACCAGAAGTTGGCAGGCTAACATTCCTTAAACATCCCCCTGTTACCTCACCAACAACTAATCACAGGAAAGTCCACAAGTTAATCACACACAGAGCAAACACACACTTCTAATTTTGCCTTTAAAAGTCCTTCCCTGGAGTTCCTGTTGTGGCTAAGCAGAAGCGAATATGACTTGTATCTGCAGGTTTGATTCCCGACCTTGCTCAGTGGGGTTAAGGATCCAGCATTGCTGTGGGCTGTGGTATAGATTGCAGATGTCACTTGGATCTGACATGGCTGTGGCTGTGGTGTAGGCCTGCAGCTGTAGTTCCAATTTGACTCCTAGCCTGGGAACCTCTATATGCCACAGGTGCAGCCCTAAAAAAATATATATATATGTGTGTGTGTGTGTGTGTGTGTGTGTGTGTGTGTGTGTGTGTGTGTGTGTGTGTGTGTGTGTATGTATATATATATGTGTATATATATATATATATGTATATATATATATCTCCTTCCCTGAAAGCCATCAACAAAGTGCAGGTCTTTTGAGTGTGAGCTGCCCATTCTTCTCATTCGGTACACTGCAATATAAGATTTATGTTCTTTCATCACAATCTGTTGTCAATAAATTGGCTTTGCTCTGCTTTGCGTGAGCAGATCTGAGTTTGGTTTGGTGACAATTTGTGCTATTCCAGATAAAGTAAAAACAATGAGGATTATTCTCAAAATATTCAAAGCTATTACTACAATCATCTAATTTACAACTTGATGGAAGGAAGTTTCACTTTCTGTCAGTTTACACATAGCAGTCTTTTAGTTATATTCTATAAGTCTTCAGATAAACATAACAGAAAAAAAGTCTAATTTCAACATAAAACTAAAAATACTAATTAAAAAAAAACTTGACTTAATTTGTTTATATGTTGATCCCAAATTTATTCCATCAAAAAATCTTGTTTTTTTCATAATTAATTCCTTTATGGAAGATGAACAATCATAAGCTTGATAATAACTAAAAATACCATATTTTTTGACGAATAGAAAAATATGTCCAAAATGTTATAGTGGAATTGATCCTAACCTGGAGATGGGGTATTTAAGTGATATACTGATAGTTTCTCACTTTGGCACTTCTGTGCTATATTTTGATTTTTTCTCTATCATCACCTACTCTTTCTCATTATAAGTAAAATCAAACAGCAAGTCATACACTAAATACTGAATAAAAAAATACTGAAAACTGAGAGTTCCCTTCCTGGCTCAGTGGGTTAAGGATCTGGCATTGCCATGACCTGTGGTGTAGGTTGCAGATACTGCTCGGATCCCACATTGCCATGGTTGTGCTATAGGCCTGTACCTGGAACTCCTATTCAAGCCCTAGCCTGAGCACTTCAAAATGCCACGGGCGAGGCTCTAAAAATCAAAGCAAAACAAAACAAAACAAACAAAAATTCTGAAAACAAGAAACTGATAACACTAGGACAGATTAGGGATGGCAGAAAAAAAGCCATTCAGTCCTAACTCTCTTTTTTTGTCTTTGTATAATATAAAATGCTCAGATTTTCTTTCTTTTTTTTTCTTATTAACAATGAATTTTATTTCAGTTATAGGTGTACAAAGATCATGAGTCAATTCGATAGATTTTGTGTCCCAAACCCACAGTGCATCCCCCCACCACCCAGATTGTCCCATTTGAAAAACCAAGGTTTTCCAAAATCTGTGAGTCACTGTCTGTTCTTCAAAGAAGTTCATTGTGTCTCTTTAGTTTCCACATGTAAGTGGTAGCATTAGGTGTTGCTGTCTAATTGTCTGACTGGTTTCACTTCGTATGATAATTTCTGGGTTCATCCATGTTGCTATAAATGTTGTTATTCTGTTCCTTTTAATGGCTGAGTAATATTCCATTGTGTGTATGTACCATATCTTTCCTATCCACTCCTCTATCGATGGGCATTTAGGTTCTTTCCATGACCTGGCTTCTTCCCTCTCTAGCTGCTTTAGATGTAAAGTTAGGATGTTCATTTGAGCTTTTTATTGTTTCCTGAGGTAGGCTTGTATTGCTATATACTTTCCTCTTAGAACTGCTTTTGCTGCATCCCAGAGGTTTTGGAGTGTCGTGTCTTTGTTGTCATTTGCTTCTAGGTATTTTTTAATTTCCTCTTTGAATTCTTCAGTGATCCATTGGCTGTTTTCTTGTTTTTGAATCCATTCAGCTAGTCTATGTCTTTTGGTTGGGGCATTCAGTCCATTAACATTTAAGGTAATTACTGATATATATGTTCTTATTGCCATTGTATTAACTGTTTGGGGTTTTTGTTGCTCTTTTTTTTTTTTTTTTAACCCTGAAGTTTTGATATAAGAGTCTATAGACAAATGAGATTGTTTTAAGTTGTTGGTTTCTTAATTGCACGTGCGTCTCCAGTGACCTGAATTTGTGCTCTCTTCTCACGATTTCTGATGTTGGTAGCATAGTTGTACATGGATGATTTAGTATCTTTACTGTATATATGCCTTTACTAGTGAGCCTTGTCATTTGTGGTGTTCTTGTTTCTGGTTGTGGCCTTTCCTTTTCTGCCTAGGATTTGTTGTAAAGCTGGTTTAGTGTTGCAGAAATCTCTTAGCTTTTGCTTATCTGTAAAGGTTTTGATCTCTCCTTCAAATCTGAATGTGAGCCTTGCAGGGTAAAGCAATCTTGGTTAGAAGTTTTTCCCTTTCATCACATTAAGTATACATCATGCCACTCCCTTCTGGCCTGCAGAGTTTCAGATGAGAAATCTGCTGATAACCTTATTGGGGTTCCCTTGTATGTCATTTGTTTCTTTTCCCTAGCTGCTTTCAGAATTTTCTCTTTGTCTTTAATTTTGGTCATTTTGATTAATATGTGTCTCGGGGTGTTCCTTCTTGGGTTTATTTTATATGGTACTCGTTGTGCTTCCTGAATTTGACTGAGTGGTTCCTTTCCCATATTAGGGAAGTTTTCAGCTATTATCTCTTCAAATATTTATTCTGTCCCCTTCTCTCTCTCTTCTCCCTCTGGCACCCCTATAATACGGATGTTGGTGCGTTTAACATTATCCCAGAGTTCTCTGAGACTCAGCTCATTTCCTTTCAATCTTTTATCTCTTTTTCCTCTGCATTAGTGATTTCCACTAATCTGTCCTCCACCTTGCTGATTCGTTCTTCTGCCTCCTGTATTCTATTGTTGTCTGCTTCTAATGAATTTTTTAATTCCAGTTATTGTATTTTGCATCTCTTCTTGTTTAATTTTTACAGCTTGTATTTCTCTGCTCATTGTTTCCTGTAAATTATCAATCTTTGCCTCCAGTTTATTTCCAATGCCTTGCATCATCTTCAGCATCAACAGTCTAAAGTCTCTTTCTGAGAGGCTGATAAACTCCTCATCACTGAGCTGTTTTTCTGGGCTTTTCTCTTTGTCCCTTATCTGAGTTATAGTTTTCTGTCTTTTCATTTTTGTAGGTTTTTGGTGTGGTGACCTTTTTGCCAACAACAGAGTTGTAGCCTCTGTTATTTCTGGCGTTTGCCTCCCCTGTGACTAAAGTTGGTATGGGTGGGGCTTGCTGTAGGCTTCCCGATGGGTGGGACTGATGCCTGCCCACTGGTAGGTGGGGTTGATTCCTATCCCTCTGATGGGTGGGGCTTTGTCTCTGGATGAGATTAGAGGCTGGCTGTGTGCCCCAGGGGTCTTTAGGCAGCCTGTTTACTTATGGGTGGGGCTGTGATCCCACTTGGATTATTGTTTGGCCTGGGGCTTCTCAGCACTGATGGGGGGACCAGATTTTCCCAGAAATGGCCCCCTCCAGAGACATGCAGGCTGTTGAGTTTTCCCAAGAGCTTTGCCTCCAATGCCCTTCCCCCACAACAAGCCACAGTCACCCCTATTTTCCCAGGAGATCCTCCAAGAATTGCAGTATGTTTCTACCCGGATTCCTATGGAGACTGCTTTGCCCTGGGACCCAGTGCACGTGAAAGTCTGTGTGTGCCTTTCAAGGATGGGGTCTCTGTTTCCCCCAGTCCTGTGGAGCTCCTGCACACAAGCCCCGCTGGCCTTCAATGCCAGATGCTCCAGGGGCTCTTTCTCCCTGTGCCCAATCCCCAGGCATGGGGTTTTGACGTGGGGCTCAGAACTCTCAGTCCTGTAGCTGAGTCTCTGTGATGCAGTTACTTTCCAGTCTGTGGGGCTTGCCACCCGGGAGGTATGAGGTTCCTTCTGTCGTGTAATGGCCCCTCCTACCTCTTGATGTGGTGTCCTTTTTGTATTCTGGAGTAGAATATCTTTTTTGGAAGTTTACAGTCCATTTGGTTGAAGGTTGCTCTGCATTTGGTTGTAGTTTTGCTGTTTTTTGGGAGAGAAGTTGAGCTCCAGTCTATTTCACCATCTTAATACTCATTCAGATTTTCTTAATACTTATATTTCAAAGAAATCCCTAATTTTATTTTATTTTTTTTTTTTTTTTTTTTTTTTTTTTTTTTTTTTTTTTTGGTCTTTTTGCCTTTATGTAGAGCCACACCCGAGGCATATGGAGGTTCCCAGGCTAGGGGTCTAACAGGAGCTGCAGCCGCCGGCCATCACCACAGCCACAGCAACACGGGATCCTAGCCGCGTCTGCAACCTACACCACAGCTCACAGCAACACCGGATCCTTAACCCACTGAGCAATGGATCGAACCCGCAACCTCATGGTGGATTTGTTAACCACTGAGACACAAAGAGAACTCCCAGAAATCCCTAATTTTAAATTTGTATGAGTTCAATAAATGTAATCCTTCTCATCTTGTGTAGCTCTTGGATAGCTCATTCTCCCAAAGTAGTTCCATCACTTGAGAAGAGACAGCAGGTAAATGTCTACCATAACAGGCCTATCTAGCCAAGTGAAACAGTCTCCTATCCACTGCATGATTTAATGTCCGGGATGATGATAGGGTGAACATCCAATTCAATGCTGACAATTCAGAGAATCTTTTTATCCTCTCTACTTATCAGAGTTGAGGAACATGCTGAAAATACTGGCATTATAATAAAAAATATGAGTGAGGATAAAAGTAAGGGGAGGTAAAATAAAAATCTAATGTTAATATGCAGAAAGAAAAATACATATAATGCTTAATATGACATTTTTATAACACTAAAAAAGAATACAATTTCTGAGGACTAAAGAGCTGGTGAGTTCATAATCTATCCAAGTTCCAAAACACTTAGCTCAGTTTGGATGCTACATTGCAAAGAACATTATTCCTCTGGCCTTAGTTTGTGATCATTTAAAATATAAGCATAATTATAGATAACTTCCACAGTTTTCACTAGAGGCAGATTAACTGCAAATGACATTCTGATTCAGATATACTATCTAATTTCTTGTTGAATCTTGCTAAGTTATTTGCCTTCATAAAATATTATGGAAGAGTTCCAAGGGTTAATTATGAGTTGCATAAAAGTCACTTCCTTCAACTCATTTTAATTTACTGCTTTGCACTAAGCACTTCCCAGGAACTTGGCTCACTGAAGTTGCAAAGAAGAGTTACTTTCATTTCTCCCCCCTCCCATTCTACTTTCATCTGATATGTATAGTCAACAACAACTAATTTCACAGCTCAGTTATTTAATCCTTGAAAAAAAAAGAGACATTTCCTCAAATCAGATGATAAAAAGGATTTGGGGAAGCTGTACTAAAAAGAAATTCATAGCTTTAAAAATGATATTTATGTAAGCTGTATTTATGAATTCCATCAATTTAGTGAGAGGTATACTAATAAATTTTCTCTAAACTCTGCAATAGGGAATAACTTATAGAGATATATTTCTAATAATATAACACCAACATATTATTTCAATTATGCACTCAAAGCCTCGAAATGGAAGGTTGTGATATACGGGGTAATAGATGATCAGCAAATGACTGTAACACCATAATTCAGAAGATGGCCACAGTGCCTGAGTAGTTTATGAACTGCGGCAGTGGGAATCCCCAAGTGCATTCATACTTTCAATGGAAAGCAATTACTATTACAGAAATGAAAACATTTATTTAAATTTTAACAAATTTCAATGCCATATATAAAAAATCAATGCATTTTAGCATCTGCCTCAAAGATTTTGTGTTCCAAATAATAATTCAGCATAGGATTTTTTAGCTACATTTAAAAAAAAATGATGGAGATAATTGTTTATCAACAGTTATCCATAGTGATTACTTAGTGTGGAAGTGAGGAAAATGAAAAAAGGAGGAATGACTACCTTTTCATTTAAGTTATGGTAATTGTTGTTTAATTCTATATTTGATTACATTTATAAAAATATGAAAGGACAGTGTGGTATTTTCTGTTATGTGGCATTATATAAAGTGTGTCCTCCAGAAGACCATAATATTTTTAGTATTTTTAATAATATTTATGCATGGAAACGTGGAATTTTTGTTTTTGGTATTCCATTATGAACCTTGTCTCTGCAAAATACACTCAATTTGGTGGAATCACATTTTTAGCTTCTCCCACAGAGCATGTCAATATCATTGTCTCACATTTGCTTTTAAATCTACATATTTCATGCTTTATAAAGTATCCCCTGGTTTTTATAAACTGGGAAATTGTATTTCTAGAATATGTATATACTAATAGAATTTTTTTATGTAGTGAATATTTACCAGTGCTGAACATTTTATATACATTGCCTTATACTTTAACAGCATCTATGTCAGCTACTTTACAAACCTACTTTCCAGATGAGAAAATTGAGCTTGGGAAAGGTGAACCAATTTTCCCACTGTAACAAATAAAGATAAACCCCAAAGTGTCCAGTTTCAAAGGATATGCTCTGAATCATTACTTTTGACTCCACTCTGGGAATCCTTGGGAACCCTGAGACTGTGCACATGGATTTCAAAAAAACACAAGAGAAAAAGGTGAATGATGTAGCAGAAAAGGTTGTGTATGAATTGCCTTGAGACACTTATATATCTCAATCTTTGCAGCTTCAGTTTCCTATGTCCATTCCCACCATCATGAAGAGACACAAATCTGGCGAAGGAGTGCCAGATTAAATACACTCAGTTAAATCTGATTTCCAGATATATGACAATTTTTTTTAGTATGAACATCCTAGATCTTGCAGACATATTATACTATAATTTTACAAGTTTTTTGCTCTGAAATTCAAACATAATTTGAATCCTGTATTTTTATTTGCTTAATCTAGAGAATCATGTCCTTCCTTTTTCAGGCAGCTGGGCTAAAAACTTGGCTCAGCAGGTCTGAGGTCTTTGCTCAGGAGCTCTTCCTTTCTAAAAAGCCATTTCTAGACCAGGAATGTGAGCCTATTTAATGTACCCACAAAACTGTAGATGTTTAAGGGCCAGAGCCCCCTCTACTGGGACTGTAGCCACAATGCATGCAGCCCACCTGTCCAGTGTGGAGATGCCACCGAAGAGCTCAGAGAATTGCATGTGCTCTGCTAGTAAATTATTTCCCAATAAATCCTACTTTTCACCTATACCACATGGTACTAGATACGAGTGTCAGAAAACACTTTGCTAAATTTTTATTTGCTTTATCCTTTTCAATGTACACCCACCTAAAACAGAAATGCCACACAGGGGCTATTCATAATGGGCTTTTTGTCCTTTTACTTTTAGAAAGAATACCACAGCTGCTCTCATTTACTTTTTTAATTTTCAGACTAATAATATCTATTTAGTCCCTCCTGATATAGTACACTATCATCACAGGAAATATGCTGGTTTTGCTTCTCTAAGTCTCCAGTTTTAGAAAGTTTTTCTTGAAATGCAACTCTTATACTCAAAATTCTCCCTACATAGATGGCCAACAATTTGGTTCCAAAAACAATATTTTCCCTTTCATTTATCACTCTCTCCCTAATAGAGACAAACTTTATATTGGCATCCATTTAGTGTATACATGAAAACACTTGAATTCTAATTTTCTCTAGAATTCAGTTAATAGTTTAGAATATAGTAATATAGCATATATTTTGTTTATAATTTTCTGCATTTTGGAAAATGCAAGTGTCTACAACTTCATAGTCTTATCTTTTCCATTTTGCCTCTAAAGTGACATTTATACTTTTGATAGATATCATGCAATACTTTTTTATTTAAAAACATTTATATTCTTATTCAAAAATATCTTCCCAAGGTACTGCTTTTGACACTCTTCTCTCTACTATACTCTAATTCCATACTATCCAATTCTTTCTTTCTAAAAATCTTATATTTTCACTGCTCTACCATTCTCATCAAGCTACTATTATTATGTTTTTCTTCCTGTTTAAAGAAAAAATGACCCATTCTCTAAGAAACCTTGGATAATACTCTGCTATGTGAAAACATAAAATCTTTTCAGTTAAAATTCACAACTTTATATGAATTATGTTATTATGCCTTGAAGTATAATCACTGACATATTACCCTCCGGATAAAGAAGAATTGCACTGAGGTTGAGGCGCAATGTCATACCTACCTTTTTATCGCTCAAAAGACCAAGAAGAATTCTCTTCACATATTTAACTTATCTTTGTAGTTTCATTGTTAGAATAAAATGCAAGAATTTGGAACTATACTGTGATATTTTTACAAACCCAATCTCATTGTTTTTCTTCATAACTTATCAAATCACTCTCTGTAAGTCTACTTTTTTCCGCTTTATACTTTTTTGAAATCCAGGGTAAATCTTCTAATCTCTTTAATCCCTGAAACAATATAGCTTTTGTAACTAAAACATCTGTTTTGATGAAATAAAATTTTCCGTCTTCATGTGCAGGTACATCTGCTCCCATCCTCCTCAGGTTGGGGGCTGCTGAAGGCCAGTGGTGCTTGAAGTAGGATAGAAGGGTATGGCTGGTCTTTCTGTCTCTCCCATCAATAGCCCACGTCAGGTTCCTCCTTAGTTGAAAGGGAGGGAAAGGCAAATTAAGCCTTGCTTGCTGGGTCCTACTAGTAAGGTGATTTATTGTTGTGATGCTTGGGTTCAATAGGGTTGAAAGCTGATTTATTTTTCCTTGTAGCAAATAATTTTCCTATCTCTAGCTTTACCCTACAAATGACTACTTGCATATGGGTGATAGGAGCTGACACAATCCAGGAAGAAAACTTAGGACATTCTTTCCCTTACTACAGTCTGTATGCTTTGGGGAGCCCTGATGTAGCAAATGTCTCTTTGTTGCTCTTTAAACTAGCTAACTGGTCATGTTCTCTTATTCTAGATTTCTTACTTGTGAGTCCAACACAGATTCTCTGAGTTCCCCAAATGAACATCTTATCAAGTGATGTGGAAGTTCAGGGTTCTCAGAGCTGTGCGCTGGGATCTGAAGGTTTGTCCCCACCACTAGCTCATATGTTGAAACCTAACATCTGAGATGATAGTATAGGGAGGTGAAGACTTTGGGAGGAAATTAGATTATGAAAGTAGATAAATTAAGGATAATAATCCTCATGAGAGGATTAGTGCCCTTATGAAAGAGACCCCATGGAGCTACTTTGCCCTTTTTGATGTGAGGACATGGTGAGAAGTCAACATTCTGCAACATGGAAGAGGGCCTTCACCAGAACCTGACAGTGCTGGCACCCTGATCTTGAATTTTTGGTCTCCAGAAACAAATTTCTTTTTTTTATAAGCCTTGGTCTCTGGTATTTTCCTATAGCAGCCTGAACAAGCTAAGACACTGTGTCAGAAACAGGAAGTAACTACAGTTTTATCTGAAGCTGAATCTACCCCTTCTATACAGAAAGACCTAGAATCATGGAGTGATGGAGCTAGAAGATGCATTATACTAATTTAGTCCAGACAAATCATAGATGAAGAAACTAAAATCTAACCAATGTTTAACTTTAGCTCAACAAATATTACTGAATATTCTTCTACAAGCAATAATAGGAATAACAAAGACAAACATGACACAGAATCGATCTTGCAGGAGATGTAGTTAGTAGATGAATTGATATTAAAATCTAGATACCCTAGTTCTTGTCCAAAATCATATCTGTCACTCCACGCTAGCCAAATAGTTAAGTTTAATATACAGAAGACTCTACCTGAGAACTGTTGAAACGCAGATTCTAGGGCTCTGGTGCTAAAGATTCAATTCCCTGAATCTTCATGCACCTCAGGTGATCCAAGGGCAGATTGTTCTGTTGCAAAATTAAAAACACAAGTTTTTTTGTTTGTTTACTTTTTGTTTTGGAAAGGGTCCTGCCCACTGATATCAATTTCATAGAAAAGACCATCTGTGTTATCCAGTGCCTTCCCTGTCACCCCATGATTTGTAGACCTTAAAAAAAAAAAAAGTATGAAGGAGTAATGAAGATACTCCATTTTCCTAAAACTTATATTTTGTGAGGATTATTTTGGAGTTTCCTGTCAATCATTCCCCTTTTCTGAGATTCTGCAAAACTGTTTTTTATCTTTTACATCTCAATAAATAAAACCTTCAGCACACGTGTAAGGAACGTGTAGTATATTGGATTGATTACATGTTCTTTCTTCCATTTTCACAAGACATCTTTATAAAATATGAAATTATGAGAAAAGTCTTAAAAGCAATATCAATTTCTGTTAGTGCTCCTGCAAGGCCTAGTGTCTTGAAACTTAAACAGTTCTGATTGGATATAAGAAATAGATTGCCAAATCAGGCACCTGAGGCATGGCAAAAAACTTCTCATGCAGTAAAAGGGTGGAATTGGGATGCTGATGGCACCTCCTTTTTAGTGCCTCACAGAAAGAGCTCTGGTCCTTACTTCTAGCCTATTTTTGCCAAACCCAACCCTCTTCCACACAGACTGACACCACTGAGCTTTGGTCACTCTTCCACAAGATACAATGAGGAGCTCATACACTTATTTAAAATGAAGAGTATATATATTTTCTGAATTGGCTAAAATGTACACAAACCACTGCTATATTTCTTTGAAAATGCTGTTAATCTGCAATTAGATTGCATTTATCCTCAGCATAGATGAGAGTTTAAAGTCTATCAACTAATACTTTAATAAGATTAACTTTCCAATAATAGTTAATTAAGAAGGAAAAGCTAATCTGGCATCTGAATGGATGTTAGTTCTTCTTTAAATAAGGATTTAGTGACATAATCATCACCTTCTTTTAAAAAGAAAATAAATTTAAGGCTAATGTCCTAATATGTGTGTGACAAATAGGAATCATTTAGAAAGCAAAAGCAGGAGTTCCTGTCATGGCCCAGGGGTTAACAAATCCGACTAGGAACCATGAGTTTGCGGGTTTGATCCCTGGCCTTGCTCAGTGGTTAATGATCTGGCGTTGCCGTGAGCTATGGTGTAGGTCGCAGATGCGGCTCAGATCTGGTGTTGCTGTGACCATAGGCCAGCAGTTGTAGCTCCGATTCAACCCCTAGCCTGGGAACCTCCATATGCAGTAGGTGCGGCACTAAAAAGGCAAAAAAAAAAAAAAAAAGTAAAAAGTAAAAGCATTGAAGGAGTCATAATCAAGTACCTTTCTAAATAAAATTATCTTCTCCCAGAGCCATCGTCTATATTATGTTTCCAGTAACTTGCACTGATCTTTATAGATCACCTCAAGTGAGCATCCACTTGTCCTATCTTTTTATCCTAATTCACTGATGAATGTGATGAGAAAACATTATTGTGAGTTGCTGCCTAGGCATTTTACAGTTCAGCAACCCTGTTTAGGATTCCTGCCAAAAGTTCCTGCTATGCTTTCCTTGGGCACCTGCTTCTAAGAGTAATGACTGCTAAGAGTTGACCCTGTGACTTGTTAGTGACCTCCACCCCCGCTGCCTTATAAGTAGTAAGTAATAAATCTTGTGACTTTACTTCTTTTGTGTGAGTGTGTAGAAATTGCACTTTCAATTGAAATGACCCAATTTCAGTTTCCCAAAGTGGGAGCTCAGATATGAAGGAACAATGTGCTGACCACATGGGGTGACTTGTGTCTCCTCATACAGCAGGTCATAATCTGCATATTCTTAATAAGTCAGCCAGTTATGGGCCCCTAACACAATAGCCAAGACACTCTTGTAGATACTGAATACTCAATAGGCTGCATAAATAGAAATATTACAAGAATGTGTGACATATGCTATCAAAATTATGAATAGATCTTTGAGACCCCAAAGGAAAGAGCAACTCAACATTTCTGAAAGAGGTGGAGGAAGCTTTAGAGAAATGGGTCTCTAACCTAACTCCACATTAAAATCACCTGGGAAGTTCTTGGAACAAATGATACTCATGTCAAGGCCAGGCTAATTAAAACAGAATCTCTGCAGGTAGGTCCTCAGAACTCATACATTTTAAAATCTGTCCCAGGTATTATAATATACATCTAGGGTTAAGAACTACTGCTTTAAGGGAAGTGGCAAATGGACTCCCTAAAGTGAAGAATGAGTAGAAAATCTATGTGTTTAAATCAGACCAACTTAAGTTACCTACTGGAAAATGAGATTATTTTGTTGGTTTTCCCCTTCCAGGTTATTTCTATTATTTTGGTAATGCTTGATTAGCTAATTTGGAATGGAGTAGAATTTTAGCATTCTTGAATTGAACAGCTGCTTATGTAGTAGGAGATCTAGCTTTTCTTTTTTTCCTACCAAAAGAAGTCTGTCAGCCCATTAATTTTTATTATATTAGTAAATATAATAAATTGGAGAGATTTTGCTCATCATTTTGAGTGTAAGAAATAAAACTAAAACTAAGGCTTAGTGAAATAGAATAAAAGATTTAGAATATAGATTTTCCAAATCTCACAGTAGTTATGTGACTAAATACAATAGTGAGGAAACGCTGTAAGAACAGTGCTTTTTCAGAGGTATATTTTAGGTCTAAACCTTCTGGAACAAACTACGAACATTCCTAAAATTCAATTTATATAATTAATTTAAAAGATTGACATTGATTAGGTAGCTATTGTTTATTATAAGTAACAATGATTAGTAAGGCTAATGATTACTAATCATTAACATCTTTCTTTTGAAACAAAATTTATTGGCAACATCTCACTGTGAGAATTTGTTCCGGTAAGACCCACCCATCCTGCATCTGACCTAATTATTTATCCATATGACCAGTTAAACAAATAAAAGTTGTTCTCTCAATTCATCTGCCTTCTAGATGTCTTCCCTTCCAAAATCCGAGCCTATTAAAACACTATTTGTTCTGTAAGTTCCAGGGGAATACCAGCAGGCCTCACTAGAAGTCATATACTTATCTTTTGAATCTTAACACTACTTACTTTTTGGTTTGAAGTTAACATGGGTTTCACAAATAACCTATATATGTAGCTTTCTTTTTTTGGAATCAAGGCTAGTGTCATATGTTTTGCATCCTTTGTTGCAGATATATTATGTCAAGTACCAATTCATATTGGTAAAGAGGAAAAAGAGGAAAAAGAGGAAGGAAAAGAGCTACAAATTTTTGAGAGGCTGCTATGTGTGGAACATTCTTGTTATTTCATTTAATTCTAATCCGATAACAGATTTTAGCATAGCATGTTATGGATTAAAAACAACTGAAATGATGAATGACTTGCTCAAGTTCACAAAACTAGATAATAGAGTGTCCTGACCCAAATTTTCAAATTCTAATGTCCCTGATTATAAAATTCATGAACTTTCTAATAGTTTATGTTGATGTTGAAAGGAGTATATTTATATTGAATTTTATCTTCCACATTTCTTAATTCACTCAAAAATACCTGATTTACTGAACACTTCCAATTATATAGGATGCAAAAAATAAAATTTTGTCTTTTAGTTTCTTTCCAGTTACTGTCTTCAACTATGTTATGTGTTGTCTTCCCCCTACCGCATCCCATAATACTCTCATGAGAAAATCTCATTGGTTTCAGGTCACATTCAGGTACTTAACCAAACAAATGTAGCCCAAATAGAAACTTCAATTACATGTAGTTGCTGACTCTTTCCCTTTGCTACTCCACTGATTCAAAGAGATAACTAATTAAGAGCAACTACTATATGTCCGACCAGACAGTCAAATGAGAAATGAGATACCAGTCTCCCCTTCTTGCTTGCATTGTAGGCAACATGTTTGCTTGATCCCTAAAAGTGGGGTGACCTATTACCATAAGCTCTTGTACCCTCTCTGGCTCCTGCCTTCAGCAATTCTCTTGTTTTTATGGAACCACACTTTCATAGGCTTGGGAAGATGATAGCCAGGACTGCCATGGCCACTTTATTTAGAGGTTGAAGAAGGCATCCCTCCACACCAGAAATATTTTCCGTACCTTTCATTTTAGCAGCAAGTACTGAGGCTTCTAATATATTCAATGCAATGATATTTGTTGAGGGACTACTGTCCAGCATTATACAACCTCATTAAACTCAAACTGAGGATGCCCCAAGTGATGACACTTGAGTATGAAATTTTGCACAAAGTAATGAATATGTATTAAAGAATGAGTAGATAGAGTAAGAGACATAAATGTAACAATAATGAATAAAGTTGGTGAACTTAGGGGTTCATTGTTTCACCTTATATAGATGGTATATTAATGAGCTGAGAAAAGAAGAAAGTGTTGGGACTGGATACAACACCTAGATAATCAAGTTTAAATCATACCAACAAGACCATAAGAAAACCAGTTGTGAAAGACAGAGGGAGAGATTTATAAGCTGTGTTAAGTAACACTGAGATTGAAGATTAGAGATACTATTCAGTGGAGAGGATGCAACTGAAAACATTGGACATTGGGATGAGAAAAGCTGGAACCAGTTCACATTCAATGATGGAATAAAACATGCATTGTCTTCAGTTTATTCTGTTATGTGAAAAATGGAAGGTTAAGTCTCTACCCAGATCTCATTCTCAAAATATTTAGGGAATTAAGAACACCTTACATGAAGGAGTAGAAAACAAACCATTAGGGGCAGCTTATAATGCTGTAATCATTAGAAGATATAGGCTATATTGCTGCAAGGGTGGTAGAGAGGGGAGTTATCACTGAGAACTGGATCAGTAGGATTCTTAGACATTCTAGATAGTTCCAGGAGGAAAGAAACACACAGGCCTCCATGATTTAAAGTTTCAGTGGGAGAAGAGAGCAGACTTTTTAGTGAAGAAGAACAAAAAATGCAATGAAGAGAAGTGTGCTGGAGGTTTTTAGATTTGAAAGAGTAATGTGTGATTTTGAATTCTGCAATATTACCATGTACCTGTATAGCTAAATAAAAGCAAAGGTGAACCTCAAAACTTATAGAAAACAATAAAACATTGAACTGGAAGTATAAGGTATGGTTTCATATCTTTCAGAGTTTACATTTAAAGAAAAAGTAAATGTATTATTTTCTTTTGTTCTTTCTTTTTAAACTTTTTTCTTTCTCTTTTCTTTCTTATCTCTCTCACCTTCCTTCTCTCCTTTATCCATTCATTATATACATGTTTCCTGCAACTTCTGTAAGATAGGTGTTAGAAGTAAACTAATTAACAAACAGCTTATATTCTACTAGAAAGACAAATTTTTTGTGTGTGTCTAAAACTGCCTTTGTCAATAATAACTGATATAAAGATAAAGCAAGATTGGCTAGAAAATGGTGAAAGCTGGAGGCCTTAACAAATGTTAAAATATAAATTATTTTTAACTATAGGTACTATATACACACACACACATAAATGTATATATATTTACACTCTACTATAGGTACTGTACATATATATAATTATAGTTACTATTAGGTGATATTCTGAGGACAGTATACTCCTAGGACTATTTGACCACGTAAAACTGAAACTTTGTACTCCCTTCTAAAGAAGACTATGCACCTGAAGCTTGTATGAAATAATGAAAGAATACCAAACATCAAAAAAAAAAATCTTAGCAAAAGAAAATAATCCCTACTAAGGGATATTGTACCTTGATTAAAAACACTTTAATCACACCAAATTTTGAATTTTAATTAGATTGATTCCCTTGGGGTTTTAACAGCTTGGACAATGCATCATAACAATGTTCGTGCATGTTCATGTGTGTGTGTGTGTGTGTGTGTGTGTGTGTGTGTGTGTGTGAAAAATGTCTTCTCTAAAATGTGCGAAGAGTAAATGTAATGGTGCAGGTAGGAGGGTAAACGGGCCTATTCACAGGAATGCTCCAAGGCAGAGGAGTTCTAGAAAAGAGAACACATAGAAGTTGAAGTCTGAAAATTGTATTCCCTTAAAAATATCATGTACGATGTACCCTTTAGAAATATTTTATGTGCCCCATGGAGTACATATATGACATTTAAACATTTTTTCATTGTGGTATACACAATAAGATTTTAACAAATTGATTTACACAGTTAAGCAGCATTTAGTGCATTCACACTGTTGTGCAACCATTACCATCTTACATCTTCAGAACTTTTTTCATCTTCCCAGTTGAAACTCCATATTTATTAATTAATGTTTCCATTCCTCGCTGTTCTGAGTCTTAAGAAACCATTTTTCTATTTTCTGCCTATGAATTTGACTACTCTAGGGACCTCATATAAATGGAATCATACAATATTTGTCCTTATGTATCTGACTTAGTTCACTTAATACAATGTCTTGAAGGTTTACCTATATTTTAGCATATGTCAGAATTTCTTTCCTTTTTTATGGCTGAATAATATTACATTAGATATATAGACAATCTCTATCTATGGCATTCAATCTGTAAATTACTTTGGGTAGTATTCAAATATAAGGAGTATCAAGTGTTCCAATCTGTGAACACAGGATGCCTTTCTACTTATTTGCATTTTCTTTAATTTCTTTCAGCACTGCTTGGTAGTTTTCATTGTAAAAGTTCTTACCTCTTTGGTACACATGCCCCATTTTAAAAACTTCAATTGTAGGCTTGGCACGGACATTGGCTTTCACCACCAGTGCTTTGAGAAACTTTAGTCTCATTAAAGACAAAACTTAATCAGTATTATAAAAAATAGACAAAATTGTATAATCACATGTTCAGTAAAAGTTCTGGCTTTTTTTCTGAGGTAAAACTCAGTACTCCATACAAAACTAGCTATAAGCAGTATGGACTGTGCCTTCACACTCTGGTTCTCCTTATGTGCTTCAAAATCTCAATTCATGTTATTAAGACATAAGAAACATGTGAAAATTCTTCCCCCACTTATGCAAATAAGCTATTTTACAAATAATGATTCTCATCTCATTTCTCATCCAGTGGTTTTTCTCTCCCATTTAGCACCCTTCTGGGTAGACACAAAATATCACTTAGTACATAGCAGATGCTATGCTCACTCAGCAATCCTGAAATATGCATTTATTTAAAAGTAGTGAAGAAGGCTTTAATGTATGCTAATAAAGGATGTTTTTAAAAAGAAAAAAATTGAAACAAGGTTTCTTCTCCTGATGCATTTTCCAGAATTTTCTTTCTTTCCTTTTGTATGAAAGAACTACTATTTCAGTATGATCCAGTAAGTTTCAGTCATTCACTGCTGAATATGTGGTTCTGTAATTATTTCTCAAATATTATTTACAGAGACCTTTATTAAACACAAAACAGAAAATAGCTCCCAAGGAATGAGCAGAACTTGGAAAACCCTTGACTGCTTAAATATATTAATGATCTGAAATTAAAGGGATATAACATTCAGCAAAAATTCTCCACTTTTGTGTTTTATCCCATATTTTGACTAGAGGGAAATAAAATAGACATACTATGTAAATACTGCATTTACTTAATTCCATGATCTGTTTAAAATATGATATGTCTTGAGAGATAACATCTTCCCAAACAATATGCTACATATACATACACACAGAAGATGTACTTTACCATTTCAATAGCATGCTTTTATACATTTTAAAATAATTTTGTACATATTTTATGTCCCTTTTTTGTAAATATATATTTAAATTTATTCATATATTTTACAAGTTTTCTTCATTTTGTTTTTGTTTTTGTAAGAAAATGTCTTCACTTCAGTTTCATTTTTTTCTCATATTTTTCTTTTTTATGGCTTCACCTGTGGCATACAGATGTTCCCAGGCTAGGGGTCCAGTTGGAGCTGCAGTTTCAGGCCTAGGTCACAGCCAGAGCAATGCAAGATCCAAGCTGCATCTGAGACCTATGCTGCAGATTGTGGAAATGCTAGATTAGATCCTTAACCCACTGAATCAGGCCCGGCATCAAACCCACATCTTCGCAGAGACTATGTCAGGTTCTTAGTCTGCTGGGCAACACTGGGAACTCCAATTTCTCTTCCATTTTGATGAAAATTTCTTTTCATAGAGAACTTTAGATTCACAAGATATTTTGGTTATTTTTTTTTTAGCACTTTAAAGATGCCATCACATCATGCTTTGGTTTTCATTGCTTCTCATGAGAAGACAGCTCTTAGTTTTTTCTTTGTTCCTCTGCAAGTATTATGTCCATTTTCTTTTTAAAAATACTTTTGTCCATATCATTAGTTTTCAGCAATTTGATTTTAGGTATCCCTTGTTACAATTGGTGAGCTTATATTGACAAATTATTGTCACTCAAAATCCATAGTTTACCTTGAGTTTATTCTTGGTGCTGTACATCCTTTGAATGTGTATACATGTGTAATGATGTATCATTATTTACCATTACAGTGTTATCCAGAGTAGTTACACTGCCATAAACATCTATGTTCATCCTGTTCAACCCTCTTTACCCCTAAACCTTGGCAGTCACTGATTTTTCTACTGTCTCCATAGTTTCGCTGTTTACAGAATGTAATTGTAATTGTATATGTATATGTAATTGTAATCATATAGAAGTTAGCCCTTCCTTATTGTCTTCTTATAGTTAGTAGCATGCATCCAAGGATTTGCCCATGTTTTTTCATGGATTTATAGTGAATTTTGCTTTAGCAATGAATAATATATTCATGATCCGGATGTACCACAGTTTATCCATCACCTCCTGAAGGGCATCTTGATTGCTTCAAATGTTTAACAGCTAAGAATAAAGCTGATATAGACATACAGGTGCAGGTTTCTGTGTAGACATAATTTTCAGTCCCTTTAGGTAAATACAAAGAAGCACGGTTGAATGATGATAAAAATGTGTTCAGTTTGTCAGAAAGTACCAGATGTCTTCCAATGCAACTTGACCATTTGCATTCACACAAAAATGAGAGTTCCTGCTCTTCCACACCCTTGCCAGAATTTGTGTTGTGTTCCAAATTTTGACCATTCTAATAGGTGTGTGGTAGTACCTCATTTTAATTTGCATTTTCATGATGACAGAAAACAATTATATCACTCCGTTTTTTTCACTCACTATCAAATTTGAATCAAACGACTTTACATCCAGAACCCATTCTACAGAGCAGTGTTGCCATTAATAATAATGCACAACGTCCCAGGGATTTATTGTTATTCATGGCCCTTATTAGTCCTCTCTACTTTTTATTTTAACCAACTTTAGATCTAGTAATATCATTTTGAACATTTTGAAGAGTACTATATTTTCCTAATTTACCAGTCAGTTAATGTCTTCCTGTTTTTCTTTTTTCACTACAATCACTAATATAAATTTAGTTCTTTCATCCTATAGTAAGAAATACTCATTTAATTGATTTTTTGCTCTGTCACTCATTTTTGACTCCCCAACTAAAGCCTGAGTTCTTGAGAATGTAACCTATTTATCTATTTCAGCCCTAAAAATGAGCACAGTGCCTGCTAGTTGATGCTGAATGTAAGCTCTTTTAAGACAGAGGTTTTAAATATTTGCTTAAATTTGATATTGCAAATATGTTCAGTGTGTAGAAGAGAAGAATACCTCCCACATCTATTCTGCTCAATAATTATTTGTTGGAAGTGTAAGTAGATGCATGCTTCAAATAAATTGAAGGGCAAGTGACCTAGTAGTACAAGATTAAAGAAAAAAAGAAAATTAACCTCAAAATAACAGAAACATCCACTATCCTTCAGTTGTTTTGTGCATGAGTTGTACAAATGAACCAAGAAAATTATTCTTAGGGATCCAAATGAGAGCTGTCATCATGGTCTCCAGGTCCTTTTCTTATCTCGTTGAGATTCCTCCAGTAACTTCCTTTCTAATTTCCCTGCCCCTATAATCTCACTTTTAATTCATACTTCTCATTGAGCAAATATGATGCCTTAAAGAACAGGCTATAATATTCAAGACACACATACACACAAACAATCATTATAGTAAAAAAATGATATTGCATTAAAGTTTTGATTTTTACTTTCTTTTACTTTAAACATAATGGTGTTACAGAGTTCCTGATGTGGTGCAATGTGTTAAGAATCTGACTGAAGTAGCTTCAGTTGCTCCAGAAGCATGGGTTTGATGCCTGGCCTGGCAGAGTGAGTTAAAAGATTTGGCATTGCTGCAGCTGCTGTGTAGGTTACGAATATGGCTGACATTCAATACCTGGCCCAGGTATGCTGCCAGTGAGGGCATAAAAATAATTGTAATAATGTTAAGCTTTACTGGTTTTCACTATGTGAATTGACCCTGGATGCCCACTTTAGCTAAAGGACAAATAATATCACTGAACAAAAAGCCAGTGAAATTTTTATGGAGTATGAAAATTCTGCATGGTAGAGTGGTTGACAACAGCACTGTTTTTCATTAGTTATGTTCTATAGGTACCTGTAAATCCCATCACTTGTTTAATGAAATTACAGTTTAAATGATGTAATTTGAATGAAATATTCTTAGCAATTGGACCAGTAGGTTTAAATAAATTCTACAAGGAAACTACAGGTTGAAAATAATACTACTTAAGCAAGTACAAATGAACAATGAAAATAATGACTTTTGCTTTTCTCATTCCCCTTGCTTGTTCTTCATTACCTGGATTATGAGATTAAAAATAAAGATGATCTGGGAGTTCCTGTTGGGGCTCAGAAGGTTACAAACCCAACTAATATCCATGAAGAGACAGGATATATCCCTGGACTCACTCAGTGGGTTAAGGGTCAGGTGTTGCTGTGGTGTAAATCACAGATGTGGCTTGGATCCTGCATTACTGTGGCTGTGGTATAGGCTGGCAACTGTACAAAAAACTGACCCAGTCACACATATATATACATTCTTTTTCTCACATTGTCCTCCATCATGTTCTCTCATAAGTGACTAGATATAGTTCCCTGTTCTATACAGCAGGATCTCATTACTTATCCATTCCAAGTGCCATAGTTTGCATCTATTAACCCCAGACTCCCAGTCCATCCCACTCTCTCCTCCTCCCCCTTGGCAACTACAAGTCTGTTCTCCAAGTCCATGAGCTTCTTTTCTGTGGAAAAGTTCACTTGTGCCACTGCAGATATAAATGATATCATTGGTATTTGTCTTTTTCTTTCTAACTTAACTTAGTATGAGAGTCTCCAGTTCCATCCATGTTGCTGCAAATGGCATTATTTTGTTCTTTTTGATGGCTGAGTAGTATTCCATTCCATATATCTAATTTATTCATCTGTCAATGTACATTTAGGTTGTTTCCATGTCCTGGCTATAGTGAATACTGCTGCAATGAACTTACAGTTGCATATTTTTTTTTTCAAGGAGAGGTTTTCCCAGATACATGCTCAAGAGTGGGATTGCTGGGTCACATGGTAGTTCTATGTATAGTTTTCTAAATTACCGCCATACTGTCTTCCACAGTGGTTTTACCAATTTACATTCCCATACCGGCAGTGCTAATTTGGGTTGTGCCTTTATTTCTGTTTCTAGATCTTTTATTCCTTTTATTCCTTTTTCTCCACACCTGCTCCAGCATGTGTTATTTGTGGACTTATTAATGCTGGCCATTCTGACAGGTGTGAGGCTGTATCTCATAGTAGATTTGATTTGCATTTCTCTAATAATCAGTGATGTTGAACATTTTTTCATGTGCCTGTTGGCCATCTGTGCTTCTTTGGAGAAATATCTATTCAGGGGTTTTGTGCATATTTCAGTTAGGTTGTTGGTTTTTTTGCTGTTGAATTGTATAGGTTGTTTGTCTATTTTAGAGATTAAGCACTTGTCAGTTGCATTGTTTGAAACTACTTTCTCCCATTCCATAGGTTGTCTTTTTGTTTTTTTTTTTTATGGTTTCTTTATCTGTGCAAAAGCTTGTCAGTTTGATTAGGTCCCAATCCTGATGAACAAAAACCAAGCAGGAGACACAACTCTCTCAGACTTCAGGCAATTACACAGAGCTAGGGTAATCAAGACAGTGTGGTACTGGTACCAAATCAGATATGTAGACAAATGGAACAGAATAGAGAACCCAGAAATTAACACAGACCCCTGTGATCAATTAATCTTCGACAAAGGAGCCAAGAATATAAAATGGGAAAAAGACAGTCTTTATAGCAAGTGGTGGTGGGAAAACTGGACAGCCACATGTAGATCAACAAAACTGGAACATACCCTCACAATATGCATAAGAATAAACTCAAAATGGCTTAAAGATTTAGTCCTCTTTCTTTGTTTTTGCTTTTTTTATTTTGGCCTGAGGAGACAGATCCAAAAAAATATCGATAAGACCAATGTCAAAAAGCATACCGCCTATTCTTTTAAGAGTTTTATGTTCTCAGGTCTTTAAGCCTTTAATCCATTTTGAAATTATTTTTGTACATGGCATAAGGGAGTGATACAATTTCATTGATTTTCATGTAACTTTTGAGTTATTTCAACACCATTTATTGAAAAGATTATCTTTTCTCATTGTATATTCTTGCTTCCTTTGTTGTAAATTAATTGACCACATGAATATGGCTTTATTTCTGGGCTCTTAATCTGTTCTAATCCTGGATTTTTGTTTTTGGGAGTTGATTTATTACTGATTCAAATTAATTATTGGTAAGATATTCATATTTTCTATTTATTCCTGAATCAGCATTAGGATATTATACTTTTGCAGGAGTTTATCCATTTTGTCTAGGTTGTTTATTTTATTTTATTGCTCCTAGTAATCTCTTATGATCCTTTATTTTTCTGTGGTATTAGTTGTAACTTATATTTCATTTCTGACCTTATTTACTTGTTGTTATTTCATTTCTTTTTTATTTCTTCAGTGACGCATTGGTTGTTTAGTAGCATATTATTTGACCTCCACGTGTTGGTGGTCTGTTTCAGTTTTTGTTTTCTTATATTTCATTTCTGGTCTCATTCTGCTATGGTCAAAAATATGCTTGTTAGGACTTCAATTTTCTTAGATTTACCAGGATTTGTTTTGTAACCTACCATATGACTCATTCTGGAAAACCTTCCATGTGCACTTGAAAATAAGAGGCATTCTTCTGCTTTTTAATGGAATCTTCTGAATATATCATTCAGTCTATCTAGAAAATGTGTTGCTTAATTTTTCCATATTTGATTTTCTATCTGTATGATCTGTCCATTGATATGTGTGATATTAAAGTCCCTTAATATTATTGTATTACTCTAAATTCAAGCTTCTATTTTATTACTATTTACTTCATGTAAATAGGTGCTTCTATGTTGAGTCAATATACATTTGCAAGTGCTATATTTTCTTATTGAACTGCTCCCTTTATCGTTATGCATTACCATATTCTTCTTGTTGCAGTTTTTGTTTTAAAGTAAATTTTTTCTGATATAAATATTGCTACACTGGCTCCTTAACTTTTTTTATTTTATTTTATTATTTATTTTCCTTTTTTTGTGACTTCATTCTATTACTGGTTTTCTTTTTTTTTCCTATTATTTCTTAACATTATACCCAGCTGTACAGCATGGTGACAGGGTTACACATCACAAGTGGTTAGACATAGTTCCCAGTCCTATACAGTGGTATCTTCTTGCTTTTCCAGCCCAGAGGCAACAATCTACAGCTATTAACCCCAGACCCCCCTACCATCCCATTTCTTCCCCCACCATTTTGGTAACCACAAGTCTGTTCTCCAAGTACTTGATTTTCTTTTCTGCATAAAGGTTCATTTGTGCAGTATATTAGATTCCAGTTATTAGTGATACTATATGGTATCTGTCTTTCTCCTTCTGACTCACTTTACTCAGTATGAGGGTCTCTAATTCCATTCATGTTGCTGCAAGTGACATTATTTTATTCTTTTTTATGGCTGAGTAATATTCCATTGTGTATATGTACCACATCTTCCTAATCCAATCATCTGTCGATGGGCATTTGGGTTGTTTCCATGTCTTGGCTATTGTGAAGAGTGCTGCAATGAACATGCGTGTGCAGGGGTCTTTTTCAAGGAAAGTTTTGTCCGGGTATATGCTCAAGAGTGGGATTGCTGGGTCATATGGTAGTTCTATGTATAGTTTTCTGAGGTACCTCCATACTGTTTTCCATAGTGGTTGTACCAGCTTACATTCCCACCAACAGTGCAGGAGTGTTCCCTTTTCTCCACATCCCCTCCAGCAATTGTTGTTTGTGGACTTGTTAATGATGGCCATTCTGACTGGTGTGAGGTGGTATCTCATAGTAGTTTTGATTTGCATTTCTCTAATCATCAGTGATGTTGAGCATTGTTTCATGTGCTTGTTGGCCATCTGCATTTCTTCTTTGGAGAACTGTCTATTTAGGTCCTTTGCCCATTTTTCAGTGGGGTTGTTGTTTTTTTTGCTGTTGAGCTGCATAAGTTGTTTATATATTTTTGAGATTAGGCCCTTGTCAGTTGCATCATTTGACGCAATTTTCTCCCATTCTGTAAGTTGCCTTTTCGTTTTCCTTTGCTGTGCAAAAGCTTGTCAGCTTGATTAGGTCCCACTGGTTGATCTCTGCTTTTATTTCTGTTGGTTTGGGAGACTGACCTGAGAAAACATTTGTAAGGTTGATGTCAGAGAATGTTTTACCTATGTTTTCTTCCTGGAGTTTAATGGTATCTTGTCTTATATTTAAGTCTTTAAGCCATTTAGAGTTTATTTTTGTGCATGGTGTGAGAGTGTGTTCTAGTTTCATTGATTTGCATGCAGCTGACCAGGTTTCCCAGCAATGCTTACTGAACAGACTGTCTTTTTCCCATTTTATGTTCTTGCCTCCTTTGTCAAAAATCAGTTGACCATAGGCATCTGGGTTTATTTCTGGGTTCTCTATTCTGTTCCATTGGTCCGTATGTCTGTTTTGGTACCATTACCACACTGTCTTGATTACTGTGGCCCCGTGATATTGCCTGATGTCTGGGAGAGTTACGCCTCCTGCTTGGGTTTTGTTCTTTAGAATTGCTTTGGTTATTCTGGGTCTCTTGTGGTTCCATACAAAATTTTGGATTGTTTGTTCTAGTTCTGTGAAGAATGTCTAGGGTAATTTGATAGGGATTGCATTGAATCTGTAGATTGCTTTGGGTAGTATAGCCATTTTTACAATATTTGTTTTTCCGGCCCATCAGCATGGAATGTCTTTCCATTTCTTTGTATGTTCTTTGATCTCCTTGATTAATGTTTTGTATTTTTTTGCATATAGGTCTTACAACTTAATTCCGAAACCAGACAAAGACACCACAAAAAAAGAGAACTATAGGCCAATATCTTTGATGAATATAGATGCAAAAATTGTCAGCAAAGTTTTAGCCAACTGAATCCAACAACATATCAAAAAGATCATACACCACGCCCAGTTGGGATTCATCCCAGGTGCACAAGGATGGTTCAACATACGCAAATCAGTCAATGTCATACACCACGTTAACAAAAGAAAAGTCAAAAACCACATGATCATCTCAATAGATGCAGAAAAAGCATTTGACAAAGTTCAACATCTATTCTTGATCAAAACTCTCACCAAACTGGGAATACAGGGATTATTTCTTAACATAATAAAAGCCATTTTTGATAAACCCAAGGCAAATACAATACTCAATGGAGAAAAGCTGAAAGCATTCCCACTAAAATCCAAAACAAGACAGGGATGCCCACTCTCACCACTATTGTTCAACATAGTATTAGAAGTCCTACCTACAGCAATCAGACAAACAGAAGAAATAAAAGGCATCCAAATAGGATGAGAACAGGTAAAACTGTCACTCTATGCAGATGACATGATTCTATGTATAGAAAACCCCAAGGACTCAGTCCCAAAATTACTTGAACTTATAGACAAATACAGCAAAGTGGCAGGATATAAGGTTAACCCTCAGAAATCAATAGCATTTCTGTATACTAACAATGAAATATTAGAAAAAGAATGCCAAAATACTTTACCTTTTAAAATAGCACCCCAAAAAATCAAATACCTAGGTATTTTCCTTTTTTTTAGGGCTGTACCTGTGGCACATGGAGAGTGCTAGGGGTCGAATCAGAGCTACAGCTGCCAGCCTACACCACAGCCACACCCTTGTGGGATCTGAGCTGTGTCTGTGACCTACATCACACCTCATGGCCTTGACAGATCTTTAACCCACTGAGCAAGGCCCGGGATCTAACCCTCAACCTCATGGTTCCCAGTTGGATTCATTTCCACTGCAGCATGATGAGAACTCCTTTTTATTTATTTTTATGGCTGCATCTATGGCACATCCTAGCATAGGGGTCAAATCAAAGCTGCAGGTGCGGCCTATGCCACAGCCATGGGAAAACCAGATCCAAGCCAGATCTATTATCTATCCTGCAGCTTGAGGCAATGCTGAATCCTTAGCCCACTCTGCGATGCCAGGGATCAAGCCTGCACCCTACAGAGACAACATCAGGTACTTAACCCACTGAGCCAAAGTGAGAACTCCTATTCTGTGCGTGTGTGTGCATGCATTTATTTTCTTGGAATATATTTTTCTCTACCCTTACTTTCAGTCTGTATGTCTTTAGATCTGAAGTGAGTCTCTTGTAGAGAGCATATAAATGGGTCTTATTTTTCTGTCCATTTAGCCATTCTATGTCTTTTTGATTAAAACATTTGGTTCACTTACTTTTAAGCAGTTCTTTGTAGTTGTGCAGTTATTGCCATTTTATTAATTGTTTTCTGATTGTTTTTATAGCTCTTTCATGTTCCTTTCCTCTTGTCTTGCTCTTACCTTGTGATTTGATAACTATCTTTAGTGTTATGTTTGGATTCCTTTCTCTTTTTTTGTGTGTGTATTACATGTTTTTGGTTTGTGGTTAACAAGGGGTTCACAAATAACAACCTATATGTGTAGCTTTCTTTTTAAGTCGATGATCCCTTAAGTTTGAATGCAATCTAGCAACCTACATTTTAATTCCACCTTAGGTTTTATGTTTTTGACAGCATATTTTACACCTTTTATTTTGTGTATCCCTTACATATGTTATATATAGATCAATTTACTACTTTTTTCTTTAACCATCCTACCAGCTTTAAAGTGGTTGGTTCACTATCTTTACTATATGTTTACTTTTACCAATGAAATTTCCCCTTAATAAATGTCTTATTTCTAGTTGTAGCCCTTTTTTTCTTTTTTCTGCCTAGAGAAATCCCATTAACATTTTTTTCAAGGTAATAAGCTCTTTTAGCTTTTGTTTTCTGTAAAACTCTGTCTCCTTCAATTCTCAATGATTACCTTGCCAGGTACAGTATTGTTCTTAGTCATAGTGTTTGGTTTTTTGTTTTTTTCCTTTTATTATTTTCATATATCATGTCACTCCCTTCTTGCTTGCAAAGTTCTTGCTAAAATGGCAACTAATAATCTTATGGGACTTGTTTATAACTTGTTGCATTTCTCTTGCTACTTTTAAGATGCACTTTATTCTTTGACGTTTCAATTATAATGTGTTTTGGGGTTCATCTTTTTGGACTCTCTGAACTTCCTGGACCTGATGTCTGCTTTATTCCCAAGGTTAGGGAGATTTTCAGTTATTATTTCTTCAATAGGTTTTCTACTCATTTCTCTCTCCCTTATCTTTCTGGATTTGTATAATATTAACATTAATATTAATACACTTGATGTTGTCTAAAAATTTTCTTAAACTACCCATGTTTTTAAAATTATTTCCTTTTTTCTGTTCAGCTTGAGTGATTTCTACTGCCTTCCCTTCCAGATCACCATTTTGTTGTCCTGTATCATCCAATATACTGTTGGTACTTTATAGTGTATTTTTAATTTCAGTTATTATATTCTTCAGTTGGAGTGATCCTTTTTAGTATTTTCTAACTCCTTATGAAATTCTCACTGTGTTTGTTCATCCATTATTCTTCCAAGTATGATGAGCCTTTAACTTTTGGTCAAGTAGACTGCTTGTCTCTATTTCTTTTAGTTCTTTTTCTGAGGTTTTATCTTGTTCCCTTTTTTTGGGGGGGGCAAATGTCTCTGTCTCCTCATTTGCATCATTCTTTGTGTTTATTTTAATGTTTATGGTAGTTCCATTATATCTCTCAATATTGGAGAAGTGTCCTTATGTAGAAGACAGTCTATGAAGGTACACAGCTAGCCCTCTATGGTCACCAGAGTAGATGCTCTAGGATTATCCCCTATGTGGGTTTCACATACCCTTTTGTTATGATGGAGTCAGTTATTGTGGTGTGTTATTAGGCAGGACTGGCACCTAACCCTGGCCATAAGTGCCTTCCTCATGTGGTTGCTGCAGGTCTGCTGGTGAGTAGGAGAAGACTCTAGTACTAATAAGCTAGAGGGAAGGATTGCAAATGGTGCTTGCCAGTACCAGTGCTAGTATAGTGGAATAAGATCCCCAAAGTGACTGCTACCAGTGTCTCCATCCCCAGGGAGAGTCCCAGCTGCTTCCTCCCTCTTTGAAAGGCTCTCTATGATCAAGAAGTGGGTCTGATTCATATTCCTTCCCAGTACTGCCTCTACCATGGGAGCTGGAGCCTGTGAGATTTTGCACAGGCCCCTAAGTGCAGAGTCTTTGTTTTCTATAACCCTCCAGCTCTTCTGAACATAAGCCCTGCTGGCTCTCAAAGCCAATCATTTTAGGGCTCATTTTCTTGGTACAGGCCCCCAGGCTGGGGAGCCTAATGTGGGGCCTTGACCTTTCACTCCTTGGGAAGGAACTCTGTGGTTATGACATCCTTCTCATTTGTGGATCACTGACTGAAGGATGTGGGTCTTGGCTAGATCATATCTCTGCCCCTCCAAATCATTTCATTATGGCTCTTTCTTTAGATCTTTAGTTGTGGAAAAATCTTTTCTGCTAGTCAGGTTATTCTCTTGCCCTGTAAATAGTTGTAATTTTGGCATGCCATTCAGTGCATGGGGGAGTTCAAGGTCTTCCTCCTCTGAAATATTGATCCCACCCCAATATACTGCTTATTTTTTATAAATAATTTACCTTTGTCTAATATTTAAGGCTATTCAATTACCTGGCCATATATATATATTTTTTTCTATCTGCTACTGTCTCTCATTATTCTTCAGCATGAATTCTTTGGTTATTTCAAAGTAATACATCTATTTTTCACCAAACAATTTATGAGTATCTTTTCATATTATTTTTCTGATATAAATATCTTTCCTCATAACATTTATCCAAATTTACTCCATCTATAAATTCCAGAGTAAATTAGCTTTCACCATGAAATACAGATCTCCCTCCCTCCCTTAATTCTATTTTTTCCTCATGCCACAAAATTTAATTGACTTCTTCTTCATTCTTGGTGATGTAATATATTCTTTCTAATCATATTTTAGGTATTCAGAAAGAATGTTTGTTATATGATCCCACATCTTCTAATACAGTAATATTCAACTTAATTCTAAAAAAATTATTTTTGATTGTTGAAAGAACATAAAGGAAGAAATTTATAGTTTATACAGTGAATGCAAAGATGTATTCTTAGCATATTTACCTCATGTAATTCAGAAATAAGTGAATGCTTTTTAAAAATCTAATATTAAAATAGTACACTGGAAATTTGAAAACTCACTAATTAAATATAACTTTCTTCATTGTTTTATAGCAATTGCTATAGAAATTTTTATTAATCAATGTGTTTTAAATATATTTCATTTAAAATAAAACTTTCAGTTAGCCTAGAAAAACAAACTTGCCTTTTGTGAAATACATATTTTTCTTCTTAATCTTCCTCCAAGAAAACATAGCATTACATAGTTTATTTTAGGTGTATAGCATAAGCTCACCAAGAGAATGTAAGAATTGATTTCTTAATAATCTCACTGTCTCACTTGGCTTGAATAGGTTTTTAACTAAGATGAAATTTTTTGAGCATGAATATTAAAACTCATTCAATATCTTTCAAATACAAATTTGAATACAAATAAGATTTATTATTATCACACGAATAGTCTTCATAAAATACAAATTTTATGAATCTTGCACCAGATGAAAAAGTTCAGGTTAAACTCATTTTAATATGTGTTACATTAAAATATCCAATCACAGAGTTCCTGTCATTGTACAGCCAAAATGAATCCAACTAGAAACTATGAGGTTGTGGATTTGATCATTGGGTTAAGGATCCAGCATTGCCATGAGCTGTGGCGTAGGTTCCAGTAGTGGCTTGGATCCCATGTTGCTGTGGTTGTGGAGCGGGCAGGCAGCTGCAGATCCGATTAAACCCCAAGCCTCAGAACCTCCATATGCCACAGGTGCGGCCCTAAAAAGGAAACAAAACAAAACAAAATGACCCAATCACATATTTGAAAAGGCCTAATTCATGTAAAATACTATTTGTCCAGCACAGAGCTCACTCTTGATATTACCAAAAACTGTGTATTAAGAAGATGAGTTCTCTAATGTTATTTGGAGGGGTGATTTTTCTAAGGAAAGTAGTTATTTAAGAGTATCTTGATCTATAATGGCTGTAAATTACTTTTACATTAAAAATATTTTCTCAGAGTTCCCACAGTGGCTCAGTGGAAACAAATCTGACTAGGAACCACGAGGTTGCGGATTCGATCCCTGGCCTTGTTCTATGGGTTAAGGATCCGGCGTTGCCATGAGCTGTGGTGTAGGTTGCACATGTGGCTCAGATCCTGCATTGCTATGGCTGTGGATAGGCCGGCAGCTGTAGCTCTGATTAGAACCCTAGCTAGGGAACTTCCACATGCTCTGGGTGCAGCCCTAAAACAACAAAAGCCAAAAAAAAATATTTTCTCATTATTGTTTCATTTGATATTCCATACAATCTTAAATGAACACAACTAAGCTTTTTAAGTTCAATCATGTGAGACCTTGCACTACACCTCCATTAACTCATTTAATATTAATAATTATTCTGTTGTATGTGCATTTACCATTTTGCCAGGTGAGAATGGTAAAACTTAGAAACTGTTGCTGATAAGCCCAAGAACACATATGACTAGATAATGTTAAAGTCTAGATTCAGAGAAATGTTTTTTAACTTCAGAATATTTTCTGTTACTCCTTCTTTAGAGTAGGCTTGGGAGATCTCTTCATTTTATTAATAAGGGGTTGAGGTTTGAGCAAATTAAAATACCCCGGGTTAAAAATAGAATGTAACTGTTTGATACCTGGACAAAACTTTCCTTGAAAAAGACACCTCCATTGCAGCACTATTCACAATAGCCAAGACATGGAAACAACCCAAATGTCCATCGACACATGATTGGATTAGGAAGATGTGGTATATATACACAATGGAATACTACTCAGCCATAAAAAGAATAAAATAATGTCATTTGCAGCCAAGACATGGAAACAACCCAAATTTCCATCACCAGATGATTGGATCATGAAGATATGGTATATACACACATTCGAATACTACTCCACCATAAAAAAGAATGAAATAATGTCATTTGCAGCAACATGGATGGAATTAGAGACCCTCATACTGAGTGAAGTAAGTCAGAAGGAGAAAGACAGATACCATATGATATCACTAATAATTGGAATTTAACATACTGCACAAATGAACCTTTATGCAGAAAAGAAAATCAAGGACTTGGAGAACAGACTTCTGGTTGCCAAAAGGGTGGGGAAGGGAATGGGATGGTACAGGGGTCTGGGGCTAATAGTTGTAGATTGCTGCCTCTGGGCTGGAAAAGCAAGGAGATCCTACTGTATAGCCCTGGGAACTATGTCTAACCACTTGTATTGAATCCGTATATGTATGTGTAACCCTGTCACCACGCTGTGCAGCTGGGTATAATGGAAAAAAATAATAAAAATTAAAAAAAAAGCTTGAACTTTTCTAAATGCAGTGATTTTTATGTGCTCTATTGGCTTAATGTAAAGGTGATATTATAGCACACACAGACATGTAAGCTACTAGACTGATTATGAAGTAGCTGCTGATATGCTATAAAGGTAATGGAGAACAACTAAGAAGAAAGACTGAAAAGGCAGGGAGAAAGCAAAGCGTAGTTTCTTTCCTCTTATGCCTTGATGAATTACATCTCCCACTGTTGCTCATTTAGACATATGACTTTAATCATACGTCTTTGGGAATAAACATCATGTGCACATTGGTGTTCCAATTGTGGCTCAGTTGTTAAGGACATGACATACTCTCCTTGATGCAGATTCAATCCCTGGCCTTACTCACTGGGTTAAGAATCTGATGGTGCCACAAGCTATGGCATAGGTTCAGATGTGGTTCAGATCCAATGTTACTGTGGCTGTGGTGTAAGCCTCAGCTGCAGCTCCAACTCAGCTCTTAGCTTGGGAACTTCTATATGTCACAGATGCAGCTGTAAAAAGAAAAAAAAATTCATGCACATACATACACACTCGTGCACACACATTGCAGAGGCTTTCGTACACACAACACACACCCAACATCGAATTCTCATAGACTGAGTGCAAATGCTTCAGGAGTCCTGTTGAGGCCCCCATATTTCTGTGTCTCTGAGGACTAAAGGAGAATCACTCTTCTCTAGCTCTCAGATTAAATCTCTCTACATCCCTGAGAATAAACACCAATCACAGCATCTAAGGATTTAACTATTTAGAGTTCTTCAGTATGCTATTTTAGATTGTGTATTCTCACAACATACACAGGCATACCTAGAGTTACTAGCAATAGAAAACAGAGCTACATTTTTAGTTTCAAAGTTCCCCTTTTTTCTAATTAAAGAACATTGACACTTAAGGAGCCTTTGGTCTTAAAGCCTTCATAGCATTTCCAGAGACCAAACCTTCACCCAGATTGTTATGGATATTTTCCAAGTTATCCAGTAATGTATTTTCTATTTTCTTGTAAATACAGCGATTAAAAAACTGATCTTTTCTCTAGTACCAAGTACACAAGTTCTGGCTTTAAGAAGATAGAAAAAGAGATCTCTTTCCCATAAGAAACCAGTTGCATGTGGTAGCTTCATGTTTCAGAAGTATCCCCTGCTCTTCCCATCTAGCTGCTGTACCATTCATAGCACGTAGCTTCCATCTCATGATCTAGAAAGACTGTTCCAGCTTCTACTAGTACTTCTGCATACTAGGAAGAAGGCAACGCAAGATAAAACCAGTCCTCTAGAAGGATATCATGAGTCAGGGTCAGCAGGATGCGTTCACTCTCTGTGTCTGCCTCCTCATATTTGGAAATATAGCTTATCATTTGATATTTATTTTGTTTTCAGAAACCTTGTCAAGCCTCCGTTTCAGGTCTATTATTCTCTTAGATTTGTCATATAGATAATCATGTCATACAAATGACAGTATGTTTCTGTCTTCAGTTTTTTCTTACCTCGGTGTCCAGGCTAAGACCTTCCACAGCACAATGTTAACCACAGTAATTATATAGGTACTTTGTCTGTTTCCTGATCTTAAAAAGAAAGATTTAAATTTGCAATGTAGTAAGCAATTTGTAGATACTCTTCATCAGATTGAGAAAATTTTCTTTAATTTCTTGGATATCCAAGTTGTTAATTATATAGATTATTTTTACGTATACCTGCACTCATTCCTCTAGTGTTTTTCTTTGTCAAACACACCCATAAATCTGTCTGACCTGGAATTTTCTATGAAGGTAATATTATAAAATTTCAAAATACAATCTTTACAAGCCTCATAAAATAATTCAGGGTTATCTTTTTCCAACTCATCCCAGAAAAGTTTGCTAAACATAAAATATGTCTTTATTTAATGCTTTTTAGAACTTTTCATCGAAACTGATTGCTCTGTTATATACCTAAATCTACAGCATCTCTAGTGATCTCTCCATTTCTGACCTGTTTACTGTGGTCTTCTCTTTTTTACTAGATGAATCTTACCAGATGTTTATCAGTTTTATTTGACTTTTCAAAGAAATCACTTTTGATTTTGTTGATCCTCTCTGTTGCTTATTTGCATTATATTTTTATTAATTTCTCATATTTTCTTATTGTTTTATTCTTTCAGTTGTGTGTATTTTAAAGAAGGATGAGTATTCTTTATCTAACTTCTTGAGTTGTTTGTTTCAGGATACACATTTAAAGCTGAAAGTCTTGTTCTGTAGGTCTTTCTAACTACATTTCACCAGTAACATTTTTATCACTTAGATTAAAGCATTTTTACTTTCCATTATGATTTCTTCCATAAACTGTAAGTTATTTATGTGTGTATCTTTTTATTTAGTCTTTTATTTTGATTTAAAATCAAAAATATTGTGTAAATGGTATAGAGAACTCCAATATACACTTGAACCAGATTAAACAAGTGTTAATTTCTTGCCTTATTTGTCTGCAATTTCATGGTTCTCTTTTTCTATATGAGCACATTCTCATACAGATTTTTTCTGAACCATTTGCCATTTGAGAGAAAATTGCAGACATTATACACCTTTACCCTGAAATACTTCAATATGTATTTTTTCAGGAACAAGGACATTCTCTTATATAACCACATTACAATTTTGATAACCAGGAATTCTAATTTGGATAAAGTATTGTTATATAACTCACATTCAGCATTTGAAATTTGCCATTTATCCCAGGTATATCCACTACCACTAATTTTTCCTAGGTAATTCACCATATTTAACTGTTTGAATTAAATTTTTCTTTCTTTTTTCCTAAGTATTAGGTGGTCATTTATTGATTTTCTCTGAGAAAATGGCACAAAAATATAAGTAAACATGTACACAGTTATATTTTAGAAACCAGCCAATGGAACTGAAATAACATTACATCTTGTATAACTATAATGATTTGTATCAGATAGAAGAAAAACAAAAGTGACCATGCAGTTTTGCTTAAGGCAATGGAAGGCGATTGGTTTTTTGTAAATGGCTATTACATGGGAAGAAAAAACAACAAGTGTCATTTCAATATGGTTCTTATTAGTTCACTCTTTGCCTAACTGGATATCATGGTTCATTACTAAATAATAAAATTAGCTTTATGGTCTATAACCAATATTTTGTTATGAAAGTAATCAAACAGGAAATATTAGAGAATAGAACATGTAATAAGAGAAACTATTGTTACTTGAAAATTTTGGTTTTTTATGTAAGTGCGAATAAGATTATGGTAAAAAATGTAGTTCTTAATTTCATTTCACTGTCATAAAAATCTAAGAAGGTACATTGGATCATCCTAGCCACAGGAACAGTTTCCTGAATTTTTCCAAAAAGCATGTAACTTGCATTCCTTCTGGGAGTAAGCATAAACAACTTTCTCATTTATTTTATGGGTTTTCTCAGTATGGATATTTTAAAAACTCCTGGAATATCAAGAAGCAGATAAAATATTAGGAACACAATTTCAATATCCTACATATTTGAAATTCAAAAAAAAAAAAACCATGTTTCCAATCATTTATGAGTAACAACTTTATCCTAATGCCCCTCATAACAAGATGCTAAAAGGATATTATGGCTGTGTTCTTAGGATCAGAGGAGGCACCTCCAGATCCAGTCACTGTACCCATGCCTCATTTTGGGGAGCTGCCTAATGGGATCTGCTGCTGATGTCAAAGAGGGATTATTTTCCAGGGATTATGTTTTGAGATCATCTTCTCCAGGCTCAGAAAATATCATTTTGTTGCTCTGACCTTCCTCAGTGACATTTACGGATGCCATTCATGAGGTCCTTGACACGTATCACAATCAAAGTGAAACTGTACTCCTGGAGTGGGAGTCGAACTCAGCCACACTTTAGATGGGACATGAACCCACAATGTCTGGTTTAGAAGGGGACTTGAACCCACAGTCTTCTGAATGAAACCACACACCTAGTTCCAAGACTTCTGAAACTCAGTTTCTTTTGTCATGGTGCAGAAAGTGCTCAGCAAGAGGCAAAGTTATAAATAAGAAGTGGGTTTATGGAGTTCCCGTCGTGGCGCAGTGGTTAACGAATCCGACTAGGAACCATGAGGTTGCGGGTTCGATCCCTGCCCTTGCTCAGTGGGTTAACGATCCGGCGTTGCCGTGAGCTGTGGTGTAGGTTGCAGACGTGGCTCGGATCCTGCGTTGCTGTGGCTGCGGCGCAGGCCAGTGGCCACAGCTCCGATTAGACCCCTA
>PVHT020004944.1:11994470-12006494 GCA_004024745.2 Catagonus wagneri
GGCAGGGGAGTTTTTCACCCTTTGTGGCACAACAGGGACTGTCATGGTCCTATGAAAATGAGAAAAAAGTGATAACAGATACTAAAATACAATGTCATTTTCTCACATATTTCTACCCTTAGTACATGCAGAAAAGCCCCTTCCCAAAGATCATTAACTTTCTGGCCTCACTGGGCAGGATGCAGGTCTCATTCCACCACTGTTTTATTGTTTTGGGACATTTCTTATGCTTCTATTGCCTGGCTTTGTTGCTAAGAAAGGCTGCTTTCTTGAGCGACCATTGGCTTACAGAGGTCTCTCATACTTTTCTCCCTACTTATGATCCCATAGTGGGATTACTATTTAATCATCTACTCTGTCCTTTTCTCTGTCCCTATTAAAGGTAATAACAACTAAAACAGTCACCCCTGGAAGGTTCCTCACACAGCAAACTTCTTGTTAACAGACAGAAATTCTACAAGAAGCAAGACCTACAAAAACTTCTCAAGATGCATAAATTGAAAAATTCTCAAGACAACCTGACAGTGGGAGGAAGTGTCAACAAAGACACACAGGTGAAACATGTCATGGACCTCTTAGGAAATACCAAGACACCTTCAACTAGACCAATATCCACAGGGTGAGCTACAGCTGACTTCAGTAACTTTGAGTGGGCAGGACATCATAGGATAGGATCATAATGATTTTGCTCTCCACAATGGATCAAATCTATATTAGAAGTATCTGGGTGTTTGAAACCACAAAGTGTTTTCAAGGACACAGCAGGGCCTTCTAGAACTCATCTTGACTTACGATGCCCAGCTCCTGCTGCTGGTGGCCTACTTGGTTCAGCCTCAGCAATTCCAGAATCTCATACCCAGTTGGCTTCCCACTGGCAGTGTCACTATTATCTGATCAGGAAGGTCTGTGGTTGAGGCTAGTCCATCCTCCAGAATCCAACCTCACAACTGCTGCCATTAGCTGAATTAATTTATGGCTCCCTTAACCCACATTGAGTTTCCCCTCTTGCCCTTTTCCATAACCAACCAAATCCCACCATCCCACAGCACAAAGGTAGGAAATGACTCAGAAATAACTAGAACTATATTTCTTAATTTTCTAACATTTTCAGAGTTTTCTAGTTGTCTTTTTTTTCTGTCTTTAACATGCTTTGGAGCATATTAGGGATCATTTCAAGCCAGTTTTACAGTTTGTGTGTTACTTGGCTAAACAGTCCCTGCATACAGTGGTGTAAATCCACGTGAAGGTCTGTGACCCAAAATTCATTAAGAATAGATAGTATTTCCCTTTTCTTTTTCTTTCATTACTTAACTCAGTCCCAAAGCAGTCTCCTTTAATGTTGGGGAGAGTGGGGTTAATTTTGATCAAACCTTACCAGAGGGAAGATGACCCTTTATGGTGGCAGCTTATTGTGAAAAAGCTTCTGGTTTAAGTTTAAAGAAGTTCTTCCAGTCCTGGAAATCTTCGACCCCCTACAACTGAATCCCTGAATTCCACCTAAATTAACCCCAATCCTGAAACCCAGTGTGCCAAATATGAAAATTTGATGTGGACAAATAAATGAATTAGTACTCCGACATTTTGCTTATAATTCTGGAACTTGGAAAAAGGGTGGCATTTTGGGGGCAAGTGGGAACAGGTAAAATAAGTGTAATTCTTGTGAGACATCTGCCTAAGAAAGGAAACAGAAAGATGACTAAAAGATAAGTGGCATGAAGTTTAGGGAAATATTTCATTTTAAAATCGGAGATATTTAAACTTACATCTACTTGCCTTTGTCATTTTCATTTTTTTTTTTTTTTTTTGTCTCTCGTCTTTTTAGGGCTGTACCTATGGCATATGGAGGTTCCCAGGCTAGGAGTTGAATTGGAGTTACAGCTGCTGGCCTGCACCACAGCCACGGAAATGTGGGATCTGAGCAGCGTCTGTGACCTACACCACAGTTCACAGCAATGCCTGATCCTTAACCCATTGAGCAAGGTGAGGGATCGAACCCTCATCCTCATTGATATTAGTCAGGTTCATTAACCACTGAGCCATGAGGGGAACTCTGCTTTTTTCATTTTCAAATCTAACTGTTTACTTTAAAATGTCTGAGTTTGGGATTTGATTTTGGTTATTTTGTTTTGTTTTTTAAGTGGCTAGGTATGAAACGTTTCTATAGTCAGTCTAAAACATTTTACTAGAAAAATCAAATAAGGGAATCACTTTTTAATGCTAAATAGTCCTATTTCAAAATTTATTTTTTTTGGATTAGAGTAACAACAAGGTGGAAAACATGGATTTCTATTTGTATGTTCTTTTATCAACTAAAACACATATAGAAAGTATTTTGTATTTTTCAACTGTTCCTTTTATCTATCATTTATCTATCTATCTATCATCCATCTATCTGCCTACCTGTCTACTTGTGTATTTACTATATTCATTAAGCAATGACAAGTGATATTTACACATCAAAGTTTTTTCTTTCTTAATATGAGCACATTAATTTCTGTAAGACTCACCAAGAACTTTCTCCCTTACTGATATTCTAAACTCTCTCCATGCATTCGACAGCACTCATTGAAGACAATGTTTCTTGAAGGCTGGGGACACAAATATACATAAAAAAGTATTCTCATATCAAGATAATAAAAAAGAACAGTTTCATAGAGGACACAATCTTGCAAGTAAATACGTGTTCCCTCATGTGGTTATCAAGAAAAGAGAGAAATGCAGCAGATACCGAAAGGAAATGACAGCCTTTAATCAGATTCAAGTAAGGAAAGTATGGTTGACATAGACTTTGTAGGTGATAAGACCTCAGCAAATGGAAGAAATCTCAGAGTATTCTAGGCTCCTTTTTCTGATATACTTCATGATACATATTTGAATGAAAAATTCATATTTTTCAGATAAGGATTTGTATTGGGGAAAAGAAGGTAAGGAGTTAACGTCTTGTGTGCAGTGTATATGTAAACATAAAATATTATTTTCATTAGATTTTTGTCATAGTGACATCTTCAGTAAATAAATTCTGAGGATAGTCTATATCTATCAAAATGAAAGAGTAAATGAAGTCACCTCTACAGACCACTGAAGACTATGAGCCAAGTCTTCTCTTGGATTGGTTCCCAAAGCTGTTATAAATTTCAGTAAGGGTTGAGCACACAAATCTCAGCATTGAAATTAGCTGATGGACAGGATGTTATTACAAAGAGCAAATCTGTAAAATGTTTCAAATATCAGTAACAGGCAAAAAGGGAAAAAATAGCAGTTAATCAAATGTCAGAGTAACATCATGTAGAAACAGTTCTGTCCCTAGAAAAGTACATGTGGTTCTTTGTGACTGATTCAAGCTTCATTATCTCAGGACTAAGATATGTGACCTTTTAATTTTCAAAGTGGAGGCTTCACCCAAATGACACATGAGTTTAATCAGAAAAAAAAAAAAAAAGTGGGGGGCAGCTCCTGTTGCGACACAGTGGAAACAAATCCTACCAGTATCCATGAAGATGCAGGTTCGATCCCTAGATTCACTCAGTGGGTTGGGGATCTGACATTGCCATGAGTTGTGGTATAGGTGGCAGACACGGCTCAGGTCCTACATTGCTGTGGCTGTGGTGTTGGTAGTCAGGCAGCTCTTGCTCCATTTCAACTACTCCTAGACTGGGAACTTCCTTAAAAAGCAAAAAAAAAAAAAAAAAAAAGGAACAAAACAGATAGATTCATATGCCTGGGGAAAAGGTAAAAATTTAAAGAAAATGAAATGTATAAAAATATTTGAAAAATATAGCATTTAGATTTAGATTTATATGTACAGTTCAGAAATAGAGTGAGCCCTTCAAAATATAAATCTATTATGTTACCACCTCTTATGGAAGGTCTTTAGTTTACTGTCATTTCTTCTTATGAAAGATCCAAAATGTCTTAAAGTGAAACCGAAAGCTTTTCACGTCCTGGCTACCACCCAACTCTTCAGCCTCATCTCTATCCTGCCTCTTGGGTTCATACCCTCTTCTCAGCCCCACAGCTTGTCTTCAGTCCCTCATGTTCTCTTGCATCTAAGGTCCCTTATATAAATGATTTCTCTTTCCTGGAAGGATTTTTCTTCCCTCTTAAACTAATCCTTATCTCCCCCATTAGCTTTATGATGACTTCTTTAAATAAGTGAATCAAGGCAATTTTCTACTGTTAGACTCATAGAAACATGCTCCTTTATATTTTGCCCACCACCATTGGCCCAGAAGCTCTATGTAAAGACCATATATGTTTTGCTCATCATTTTGTCTCTAGGGCCTAGCACTCTGCCTGTACTCTGGGGGCCATGGAAAGCAGACTTGTCATTTCCAGGGGAGAGGGGGCAAAGGACTGGTATGGTGGGGGAGTTTGGAGTTGGGGGATACAAATGGATGGGCCTTGGAGTCCTGTGTATAGCACAGGGAAATGTGTATGATTGGGTTACTTTGCAGTACAGCAGAAATTGAAAAAACATTGTGAATTAACTGCACTTTAATTAAAAAAGCAATAAATATTTGCTGAGTGAGTGAAGGAATAAATAAGATATCAAGGCAAATTTTAATAATAATCACCATAATTACTGATTGAATTTGAGGCAAGAAATAGGTAACAATCTTTCTCTAAGTAAAATATGGCACAGATCATTAGTTCATCTCTTTTATCCATAAAGATATAGAGGCTACCTATACATTTCCTCAATAATTGTGACTCCAAATGGCATATAGTTATGGAATATAGGGAGAGCACTCCTATATATTTCTATTATGCCTCGACTATTTCCATTGTGAAAATGTCACCCAAGGAAGAAAATACAGTGTAGGTTGTCCATATGGATATAGACTTTTGGTCATTCTTTAAGCGGCTTTCCAGAAGCAGATTAAACACATGAAAAAGTTTAAATTTCCAGGGTATGTTCTCTTAATTACTTTAATGTGCAAGAGAAAATAAACTTTAATATTCATAATATCAATTCCCTGATCATGAAACACTAAAAATAAGCACTGGCAAGGACACTGGGAATGACTCATTAAAAGAAACAAACAAGAACAAATTCTGCAAGGGAGAATTTCAAAATATTTTTGATGCTTATGATTAGCTGAGTGTGCTGCTGTGCTGGCACAGTAGGGTTGCTTTTAGATAATCCCAAGCCTGGAAAGACTCAGGAGATATTGTAAAAATTGTTAGCAATTTAGTATTAATAAAAGCTTTTAAGCAATGTTATGTTTAAATGTGCTCTTGTAAAAATTTCAATGGTTAAGAAACAAAGCTATTTATTATAACATCAGGTCCTGGGTCATGAGAACCTGAGTCCTTAAAGTGTAATGAACAGAACAAAATTAACTCTTATTATTAAAGGAAAAGAAGAAAGCATAATGAGAACTAGAAAAAAAAATCTAAAAACAAAAATCAACAGTAATGGACAAAAAACAATAGCACCAAAAAGCCCAGAGTCATTTAAAAATGGTAATGACAACCCTTTAAAGCAGTAGCAGGCAAACTGAACCATGTGTTCCAAGAAACTGAACTTATCAGAGGTGTTCTAAACCTTTGAAGAATCAACAGTGAAACAATCATAAAACATAATGTACCTATGGGCAACCAGAAAATATACAGATAGAACATTACATTTTGATATAGCAGTGTCTTCAGAATTACTTATTAATGATGCACCCTGAAAGAAACTCTATCATCTTCTAACACCCAACTGTCAGAATCAGGCATTGTGAGAAACATTTTCACAGCATGCCAAGTTGTAAAAAAATCCAATATTATATGAGAAATCCATAAAACAATAATATACTATATTTATATTATAAGCAGTTATTTTATAAACATTTATCTCAGCAGAAGATGGAGGTTAAGTAGTTTTCTCAACCGTGGTGGCAGAGTTCTTAAATGGTAGGTAGAACAAAGTTTTGAACCAATATTTTTTGACTCTAAAACCCACATTTTAATGCAATATTCCATAGATAGTACTGAAGAAAAACAAATGAAACTCCTAGACTCATACTAACATCTACAGAAGAATACTTGTGAAAGAAAAATGATGTGTATTTTTCTAACAAGATGCAAATTCTCCCACGTCTTTTGTTATATTTGCAAAGTGGCCCAATGGGAGATAAAACTCAGCTGTATTCCTAGAATTTTCAAATGCCATTGCCTACTATTTCAAAATTTCACTTTTCTACTAGACTTTACTTCATTTATGTTTATACATTGCTCAGCCCATGCAGTGTACACACTTAGGCATACAACCCATGTGCTTTGAATTCATGCATAGCTTAAAAACTTTTCCTCATAAGTATGTACTAAACACTTTTGTTTGCTCAACGGGCATTTACGTCCCATTTTCACATCCTTTTGGGACAATTTTTTTTGGGGGAGGGGTGAAAAGTATGTGGAATCCACCTTCCCCATGCAAGGAAATTTCACAATACACCTAACTAGAGGGAAGCAGTTCTTAAATTAGATTAAACCACTTATTAATCCCTATTCTTTTTTTCTATAATCATTTCAGCAATAAAATGTTGATTAATTATTACATGACAAAATGACTATTTTTCATCTATAGGTAAGTAACACAACAGTTAATAGGACAGGATTTTTTGTTCATATTTAGTTGAAAGACTTTTTGTTTTCTCTTACTAGGAATAGGCTTATACCACTGCTGCTGCCATATTGTGACCACAACAGAAACCAATCTAAAGACTAAGCTGACATGAGGAGGCCAGAGTTAAAAAAATCCTCGGAGGAGCAGAGCCCAAGATTTTACTACTTGGCTCCTCATGCCTGATGTACCTCTTGTGTGGCAATGTGTTTTTCTTATTCTTAGAGCCTTTAAATCACAGGTTCTATTACTGGTATTTAAGAGCACCCTAATTGATATAACATATATACTTTGGTTGACAAAATTTAAGTTTATTTTTGAATGAGTATCTTATCTAAGATGTGGGTACAGCATATAAACTGCATAATATGCTGTTTATTATGCCACCACTTTAGTTGCATTCAATATAAAGAAATTCAGATAGAAATTGTAATAATTCTGTCATTCCCTAACCCAGTGGTTTAATAGAAGTACAAATTTATTAAAATTTTTTAGAAAAATGAACATAATGACACCTTCAGTTACAAAATAGCTAAATATGTTTTTTCCTTAATTTGTCAAAAGATCACACTGTATTACTTTCTGCTTAAAACCATTCAATGGAATCTTATTCATTTGTAACACTCTTTCCTAACCAAGACTCCTGCTTGACTCTGACTAATTTGGCATCAGGTACAAGGAAACAGTTTCTTAACTTCAGCCCTTAGTGCAAATGTGACCGCCTCTGAGAGGTTTTACCTTTCTACTCTAAAGTCATTTCTTCCTTCAATTACTCTATCTCCCTGCTTACTTCCTTCATAGCTTTTATTACTTGCCTGAAAGTATTTTTGCTTAATTTTTTCTTTGCTTATCTTCATATATTCTCATGAGATTATAAATTCTGTCATGACAGAAACCTTGGTTGTCATCCTCAGCATTGAAGTCCCAGCAAATTGAACAGTGCCTGGATCACAGTAGTCATTAATAAATATTTATTGAATAAATGAATGAATGACTAAACAAATGAATGGTTCCCAAAACACCAATGCTTTTTCAGTGTTGTTTCACTGTACTCTTGATAGGAAGCAGAATAAATTTCGCTATTCAAGAATAAGAAAAGAACTATTCCTTTTTAATGGTCAATTGGGTGAGCAAGTCAACCTTAAACACATTTATTTGCATGAGATATCCTCCTTCATGGTAACACTTTATTAATTTTCCATTTTTCAAGTTAGAATGCCTTCTCTGAGAAATCAGAAAAATCTTTAGATAGCTGTGACTTAAAGAAGTAGGGAGAATTTGACTTAGACTTTTCAGTGGAGGATTTTGAATGGCCTACCTACCTCCTTTTCCAACTGAAAGACTGGGTCCCGATAACCTTTGCTTAATGAATAACTTGGCAATTTCAAAACTGGTTTTTTTTTTCTCTATTTACATCACCTTAAATTACAGTGACATCCACAAGTATTTAAAAGTACAAAGACTGCTAGGCTTTTCCTGACACTCATTTCACATTTCCAATTACCTAACTCTAAACACATGAGAATAATACTGAATATAAACTCTCCAATATGATCTTTTAAAATAAAATGAAAAGACCTAGGCACCAATCTAAACTCTGTTTTTCCACACTCGAATTTAGATTGACAATAAAAAAATATTTTTTTATCACTAATAATAGGACAGACTGGTTCTTAAACTGTGGTATTTCTGATTTGAAAATATGCCTGGTTTTCTATTACTGGTAAGGACAACTGTTTAATCAGCTACTTATATGGTCAATATTTTATAAAATTTATAAATATTTTCTGTATTTTGATGTTTTCAAACTCACAGTCTTGCTGACTCTGAAGTATTACCTCTGACAGAGTTAGACAATTCCTAGAGATCGCAAACAATTCACCCAGGAGAATGCTTTTCAAATGCAAGCCAACCAATCTATTTCCACATCCCCAGCAACCTCATTGTCAGGATCTTATAACTTTGATTGCTATCTACCTGAGCCAGGCACCTGACAACTCTGACCCAGAGCCCTCTTGACCAACCTTGGAGCTTCCCTATGTGGACCTGTCTTCCTGGGAACTGACTACTGTCTCCTGTTCTGTTGCCACTACAATACCTAAATAATAACAGGATCTGTTAAAACACATAAGGTATAATTGTATGGCAAAAAAACATAGGTTAAAAAAGTGAAAGACCTTGAAAATTGGAAATTGAGTGAAAAATTTTTAGACGTGTAATATGTATATTGTAATAGGTTTTACTTTGCAGGTATTCATAGGTTTTCATAAATTTGCTTTTAATTTGTGACTTCTCAGTTCTACTGTTTAGCCTGTTACGTTATCTCTCATTTTTGATTTTGAAGAAACTTAACATATAATTTTGGGGGGACTTCTGAATTATTCTATTACATATATAATGTTTATCACTTCTACCCAGCATTGTAGATTTTTTTCTGATTCCTTCTTGTGGAGGTAGAGATGACTAGGACAGGCCTTTGGAAGTAAGGACAATTGCTGGTGTCTAAGAGACTAAAAATGAGTAAGAAAATTAGAGTAGGAATGCAAATCAAGTCCTTGGGAAAGACAAGTACAGTGAGAGACATCAAGTATCATCATCATCACCAATCAACCCAGATTTATTAAAGCTTTATTAATTCTAGGAATGCCATTAGTCATTAGGTACATAAACATAAAAAACATAAGGTCTTTATTCGTATGAGAGTTTGACCAGAGAAACATAACCTAATGCATGATACAGCAAAAGGAAATTGTTGGAGGGGTTAGATCTAACAGAATTATGAGAGTTGACTAATGAATCTGTACAAGGCTGTTGCCTTTTTATCTAGTGTTGGATCTGAAGTCATGATAGGTCTGCCTAGGAAGTCACCAAGGAGAGCTGCATATAACTTGGAGGAAAGCAAGGATATACTGGAATGCACAAGAATAAACTAACCTACCACTGTCACCCACCACATTCAAACTTGATAATGTGAATGCCCCATTGAAAAAGCTAGTTTCATTCATCACCCACCACAGAACAAAACACACATGGTCCATGCATAGAGAAGCTGTAGGAGGCGTAACCCTAAGAATAACAAAGCTGTGGACCTGGATACTGTCCCAGTTACCAGTTTCTCAGTTACCAGAGCAGAGACAACCAGTGTTCTATACCACAGCGTTAGGTATCTTACACCAAACCCAGTGCATAAAAAGGGCTTCTCATTCACTTCATCCATCCAGATCTTGTAGAAATTGTATTGTGGTTCCCCCTAACTTGGATCAGCAAAGGTAAGGGAAATTCCAATCTGACTAAAATGTCAAAACAGAAAGCTTCCAAAGTCCACCCCTTGTCAAGGTGGCATCATACCCACCTCCTTTATACTTAACTGTTCAGTGAAAATAATAGCATAAATCATGGTTTTACTTAAAATTATACAAGTATCCCTTATACGACTGCAAGTATACTAAGTATTTTCAAAAGGATATAAAGTTTCATGTATATACACAGCACTATACGTAGAATAGACAGGTAACAGAGACCTACTGTATATCACTGGGAAATTTACTAGGTACTGTGTGGTAACTTATATGAGGAAAGAATCAGAAAATAAATGAACATATGTATATGTATAACAATTTACCTGGTAGTTTTCCTGAAATTAACACAAATTTGTTGGTCAACTGCATTCTAGTAAATTTTTTAAAAAAGTATATAAAGGTTTTCATCCCAACTTGGGCTGCATTTACTTCTAGCTAAATCCTACTACTCTTTGATAGTTTGCAACTTAAATACTGGATTATGAACCTGACACATCTTATGTTAGATTATAGGGGAATAGAAGAGGGAAAGCTTATAATTAGTGTATTTATAAATAGATTCTTATCAGAATAGGAAGAAATATTTATAAACTATTATAGTTCTCAGTTATGCAACTGCTCATATTTATAGCTGCTATTTATTAACTGTTTTCATAAACTACCCATGCCGTACAACTCTCTCTCAGCAAGCCCTTTGCTGGTCATGATTTCTTGCCTGATAGGGTGATCCAAACTTCCTTTCCTTAATGGTCTGTTCCATTGGCTGTCCTGCCTGAATGGCGTTGCCGCTTTCCATTGCCTTTTATCACTTGCCTTAGGAGTACTCAAGCACCCTCCAGGCAATCATCTCCATTGCAGACATGCTCCTCCTTAACCTCATTATTTGGTACAAAGTCAATTTTTCTGAGATAGTTAGGATTATTCACCACAGATAGTACAATGCCCTCCTTCTTTGACCATTGATTCACTAGAATGAGGGACTCAAAGTGGCTAAATGGCAACTTTAACTTCAGATTTAATGGAATCATTGATGTGACTCCTGGCAGAGGCATTCTTTCCTTGTGAACTAAGATGCTTAGATCAGAAGAGCCCAAATTCACCATTATTGGAAGCAAAAATTTTGTTAGCAGATTTCTGAGGCACAAAAGAGGAACTTTTCCGTCCTTTTCTATCCTTGATTCCCAGATCTATAAATACTGGCTAGGAAACATAGCACCACATATCATCACAAACTGAGTGCATATACTACAGATAAGGGAAATTACACAAACCTTCACTATATTACCAAAGAAGTGATGTTATACCTGAATCTTCAACGTGTCATTCCACACTTCTAACAGACCAACTGATTTAGTATGACAGGAAACATGGCAAGACTAGTGAATTTCATGCACACCATCAAACTTTTGTACATCATTTGCTATAAAATGAGTTTATTTAATTTGCTATAAAATGAGTTGTTGGGTCAAAAGTTAGGTTGTATGGAACAGTGTGATGACTAAGGCATTCTGTAAGTACCTGGATATGGTTCTGCCAGAACACGGTACAGGAAATGAAAATCCATATCCAGAGTATGTGCTTATCTAGTGATAATAAAACATTCTCTTTTCCATGATGGGTGTGTTGCAATGTAATCAGCCTGCCACAAGGTGGTAGATTGATCCTCAAGTAATGATGCTATTTCAGAGTAGATTGGCCACTCATCAGTGGCTACTGCCAGGTAAGTTGCTGGGAATGTAAGTTTATTTTGCTGATCCCTTGAATAATACCCTTGCCAATATGACCTCTCGGTTTGTGAAGACAGAAGCTAACATCTACAAAAATGGATATCTTATTCACAAAACTACAAAAATACCCCTTAATCGAAGGCTACTTTTTGGTAAGCATTCAGATGGGGCACCAATATCTTTATATTCTTGGAGTTCCCGTTGTGGCGCAGTGGTTAACGAATCCGACTAGGAACCATGAGGTTGCGGGTTCGATCCCTGCCCTTGCTCAGTGGGTTAACGATCCGGCGTTGCCGTGAGCTGTGGTGTAGGTTGCAGATGCGGCTCGGATCCTGCGTTGCTGTGGCTGCGGCGCAGGCCAGTGGCCACAGCTCCGATTAGACCCCTA
>PVHT020004944.1:12007494-12020673 GCA_004024745.2 Catagonus wagneri
TTGCTCAGTGGGTTAACGATCCGGCGTTGCCGTGAGCTGTGGTGTAGGTTGCAGATGCGGCTCGGATCCTGCGTTGCTGTGGCTGCGGCGCAGGCCAGTGGCCACAGCTCCGATTAGACCCCTAGCCTGGGAACCTCCACATGCCGCGGGTGCGGCCATAAACCCGCGGCCATAAAATGACAAAAAGGCAAAAAAAAAAAAAAAAAAAAAAAAATATCTTTATATTCTCACACTAATTTGCAAATGTCTTCCCACATATCTTTAATCCAGACCGTACTGTATCAGTTTCCCAGAGATGAAAGTCTTGATCATTCAGCATAACCATTACTCACTATCTATAAATCAGAATAGATCCATAACTCCGAATATCTCTCATTCCAGACAAAACAAACAGCCATATGCATTGCTCAGTGTTCTGACCACTAAAAGAATTTTCCTTTACCACTATCTTTGAAGGACACCATGGAGTGGGTGGGAAATACCATCTATTTTCAAGTAGTCCCAGCATTATCAAATTGTCAATCAGAGACACTTTTTTTTTCTGACTTGAATTTTTATAGGGAATTCCCTATGAAGCCAAGGGGGTAGACTAAGAGGGACAAGGCAATATAGCAGGAATAGGAGACATAGATATACAGGCAAGTTTCTTATGCATTCAGTACATATGTGAACTTGATATTTTATCGTCCAGGTCTTTTGATGGTAGAGCACCGTTGCGCATACTGTTGAATTTTACAGTTTTATAAGTCAGATAATCCCCACAGTTTGTTGTGATTTTGGAAACCAATCAAATGGCAGCAATTACATTTTCATTGATGGCCTACAAAGGATAACCATCCCAGAGCTCTTTATAAACCCAAAGCTTCCTCACAACACATATATTTCTCACCTCCTTAGCAAAGGGAGTATTCCCTGAATCATCCTGTGTACAGTTTGGAATTGTCCCACCAGGCCCTCCATGATAAATTCACTGTATCCAACTAATCTCTACTAAAAATTTAGACATCTTCTTTTTATAGTATATCAGCCAAGTCATTAAATTTAAACTTCATTTAGTATAGTCCATTTTGGGGTCCAGATTTTCCGGTCTTCTTGAAAGCACAGTCATAGGATCAAAAGCAGGAAGCAAAGCCAAAGTGTGAAAGAAACCCTGATCAAAGCAGGTACAAAGAATAAGTTCAAGAGAACAAATTGAAACAATAGCCAGATGATGTCAACAATTTTGCATGTGTTTGAAAGATTTAGGGATTTAGGGTTACATGGCCACAGTTATAATTTTTGAAAGAGTAAACAACCCTGTGGTCCCTAAATAGCTACACAAGACTTCAGAAATATTCACAAAGTTTAAATTTGCTTTTATGTACAAATGCTTACAAAGAACCTCAACTTCAGCCCTGTTCCCTTATGACCTGTCACATCAATTCAATTGAAGGTACAGAGCTTTAAAATGTCTTTGAGGGCATACTAGATTCATTTCTTCAACAACCTTTTTAAAAGTATATAAGATAAAAACAAAGATCACAGGAACTCCCTTCCTATCTCAGGAAAATGACTTAATACATCTGACTATTCACCAGTGGAGGAAAAGAAGACTGGCCTGATTCCACACTGAGGTTGAAATGAGGAAGTTTTCCTTTCTCTGGCACTTTGGATATGGCTAACCAGAAGAGGACAGGGCTAATGTTCTGTGTTAGCTTGGGAATGCTCGCCACTGCTCCCAGCTCTTATATCCTCTCTCCTGAGCTCTATGTTCTTGTTTTCCACAGTTACGTTTCAGTTTGGCATCCCACTAACTCCTCAGCTGACTTGCTTTTTTTTTCCACCTCAAGTAATAAGAAGTTGACACTCTTTATTAAATCTTGTGTCATAATAGTTAGTTTCAGATATAATAAACTCTGATTAATTGTCTTTACAACTCTACAATTACAAAGGATAATTGTAGGATATTTGTGATAAGTTTGGTACAAGAATCCTGCCTGTCTTCTATAGAAATCATTATTGCTTCTAACAAGATAGTCATGAGAGATCCTTGATTCTTTAGTCCAAGAAGCAAGCTAAATGGGAATTACTATAGGAAATTCTTTATAGCAATAAACTATAGCAATATAGTTCTTTTTTTTTTTTTTTTGTCTTTTTAGGGCCACACCTGTGGCATATGGAAATTCCCAGGCTAGGGATTGAATCACAGCTGTAGCTGCCAGCCTATGCCATAGGCACAGCAACACCAGATCCGAGCCACATCTGCGACATACATGACACCTCATGGCAATTGCTGGATTCTTAACCCACTGAGTGAGGCCAGGGATCAAACCTGTGTCCTCATGGATACAAGTCAGGTTCGTTACTGTTGAGCCAGATTGGGAAATCCCAGTTCTTTACACTATATATTAATCACATGCTTGATCAAGACTGCTATTGTAGAAGATAATAACCTGCCTTGTTAGATTTTTTTTTGATTCATATATACAAAGAAGTTAATATATATGTATATAATCTGCATAAATATATATATCTTATGTATATAAACTTCTTTGAATATATAATGTTATTTTATCTAGCTAGACCATTGCTACATACTGCACGTGTAGATGCTCCTCCTTCATACTATTCACATGTATCACTATGTATTAACACCGGTTCCAAAAGGGGCCACTGGAGAAGTGAAATGATGGAAGGAGTGGCTGTACATCTATATTCTACTCAGCCTGTACTTAGAACTGAGTTTGATTTCCTTGTGGATTTAATCTCTGTATGGCTAGAGGGATCAGGGTCAATATTTGACATTATATTTTTTTCCATATGACAAAGTCAGATTTTGAACTAACAGTATTTCCAGAAGCTAATGGAATTATTTTTTTAATAATGTGAAACTATGGGGACAAGCACGTGATCAAATATGAGGTCTTTTCTTCTAGTCCAGCACAGTATCCAGCACAACTCTCCCTGAGGGAGGATCTGTGGCTTTGGGAACATTAGAAGATGACATCTCCAACAACATGAATAAGATATCGCCTTGTTCATGTTTTGGACCATTGTTCACAGTGGCAGAGACAAGATTCCACTAATGAATATATAGGAATAAGATATGGACAAGGAGGTCAGAGCAGGAGAGGAAGAAAATGGTGTTTCCAGGCATAAAAAAATGTTAACCTCTTGCAGATTTATGCTCTCTTGGGAATGTCACTGAAATGCTAATTCTTTATTAGGTTTCACAAAATCCCCGCCTGTATGAGCAGATAGGGATGGACCCGTTGATTGTAATATCAACACAAAAACAAAATAGACTTCATGTCTGATTAGTCATTAAGGCTAAGAGTTATAAAAATAAAACCAAAAAAATCCACTTCAAATTAGAGATAAGTTTGAGGAGGAAGAAAAATAAAAATTGGTAACTCTCATTCTCCTCAGTTTTATCTTATAAAATTGTCTTGTAATTCAGAAAGATTTTCATTTTTGCTCAAAATATGTATTGGAACTAGAGTTCATGGAGATTTTTTTTTATTAAAAAGTCTTCACTGTAAGTAGCTTCAATAAAATTAAGACTGTGGATTATTTAAAAAAATGTACTTTTAAAGTCTGATGATTTTGTTTTTTAGTGCCACACCCATGGCACATGGAGGTTCCCAGGCTAGGGGTAGAATCAGAGCTATAGCTGCTGGTCTACACCAGAGCCACAGCAACACGAGATCTGAGGTGCATCTGCAACCTACACCACAGCTCACAGCAACACTGGATCCTTAACTCACTGAACGAGGCCAGGAATCAAACGCGTGTCCTCGGGGATGCTATTCAGGTTCCTTAACCACTGAGCCATAACAGGAACTCTAAACCTGATGTTTTTGTTATAAGCAATTCCAATCAGTTTTCTGCATTGAATCTACTTTTTCATTTGATTGATATGATTGACTTCTATCAATTTCATCACATCTGAAAGGTTATGTATGGCATTTGGCACTGAGATTTAAAAGGTAATCATAGGTTATACATTATTCCTAAGAAATTGATGGCTTCATACCATCAATTTATTTCAGATTCCTCCAAACACTTTCCTTAGTTTTCCTATGTATCTTTCAATTAAAAAGCATGACAGAGGAGTTCCCGTCGTGGCTCAGTGGTTAACAAATCCGACTAGGAACCATGAGGTTGTGGGTTCAATCCCTGGCTCAGTGGGTTAAGGATCTGGCGTTGCCGTGAGCTGTGGTGTAGGTTGCAGACACGGCTCGGATCCCACGTTGCTGTGGCTGTGGCGAAGGCTGGTAGCTACAGCTCCTGTTAGACCCCTAGGCTGGGAACCTCCATATGCCGTGGGTGCTGCCCTAGATAAGGCAAAAAGACAAAAAAAAACCCCAAAATCAAAATAAAAAGCATGGCAGAAAAAAAAATCTGTCCCAAAGTATACATGTTTAACATATATTAAATATGTAATATATATTACATATATATAGATTTTATGTATACTGAAATCAGTTTGAAAAGGCAGCTTGTGTATATCAAATAAGTTCAACTGTAGCATCATGCATTAAAGGCAGTAAACTGCTTTTATCTATTTTTCAAGTTTAGTAGACTAGAAGGTCAAATGGACTCAGTAGTGCATCTACACTGGGATCTGCCAGCTCCAGCTCATTTAAAATTGAGATTGTAGCCCTGATTTGGAACAAAAATCCTTCACTGAAAACATGTTCTTCAAAATAAATAGTCTCTCACTGTATCTATTTATTAAAGCTAAAATATATCGTTCAGTTTTAAAGAGGAATATTTAATTTTTTAAACATGTTTTGCTGATCAGAGCATACTCCCCTCATAAAAATTTATGGGCCTGTATAGAAAACTAACTCCAAGATGTTGATGTACTTTTGCACATGAACAGACTGCTGGAAGCTAATCTCCCTGATTATGCAAAGATGGAATTATAGCAAGAATTACTGACAGTCTGGTAGGTTTGGATTTCCCACTTCAAAAGTGGGGAATTGTTTTCTTCATGTTCTGTGACAAATTACCTACCTAGCTGCTTGGCCATGCAGAGAAGCTTGCAACAGTCAGGAAAGCTGACAGGACTGCTGATACTTGTAAAAGCTGATTGTGTAAATTTCTCCTAAGGACATTTTTTTTATTTTCAGTATAATCAGATGAATACAAATTCTTTGAGTTATAAATGGTCCATGAGCTGATTCTTGAAATTAATATCAAGAGTAGTGGTCGGTTCAAAGAACATTCAAACATTGTATACACTATTAGTTTAGAAATAACATGATCAGCAATATTCTACACATGTATACCTATATATGCATGTGATGTGTTTGCATGTGTATATAATGACTAGCAATCAATAATTGGAAATGAAAATATCAACTCAATTTTTTCCCTCTTTGAGCTTTGATTTAGGAATAAATATAATAGTCAGTAAAAGATTATCAGGAGACCCCAATTACTTTCCCAAATTTTACACTGCACTGTTAACTCTATGTATGGGATTGATATTTCTGTTAGATTTCTTAGTACCAGAGTTGTGCTTTCTCCTAGAAAAGCACGTCTAGATCAATGTTTGAGTTCATTTCATGTTTTACAAAATAAAAGAAATTGATAAAGCATCTTGATAAAGCAAGAGTTCAAGAGATAAATTTTAATATAGATTTTAGAATATCTTGAGCATGGTTGTCTTATCAGCAGATGTAACAAAGCCAAACAAATATGAATCACTCTTCACAGCTGGATGTACAGAGAAAATGAAAACCCAAACAGTTGCCATAAGAAAAAAACTTATTTTCAGGATTGATTTATTTATTGTGACCTAAGCCCAGCTTAATAAATATAAATCTAGTCTCAGGAATTGTCTAACAATATAGAAAATCCAGGGAGAATAGCGTTGTTCTTTCTGATCAAGGATTCTGAAGAAATCTTAACTCAAATTGATTAGACTGCTGTTTTTTACAAGTCAGAGTCCTTAAGATTTAACAGATATGAAGATGAAACAAGTTGTTTGGTTCGATTGGAAATTCTTGGAAAGTCCTAGAGACCACACAGAGTGATGAAACCATTCATTATTGATCCATGATCCTAACACCTGTCCTTTTGGGAAAATAAGTCAAATATTATTTCCTTTAACATACAAGTGATAAAAAGCAAGTCCAAAATGGTGAAACAGGAGTTCCCACTGTGGCTCAGTGGTTAATGAACCCGACTAGTATCCATGAGGATGCAGGTTTGATCCCTGGCCTTGCTCAGTGGGTAAGGATCCAGCGTTACCATGAACTGTGGGGTAGGTCGCAGATGCACCTCAGCTCAGCATTTCTGTGGCTGTGGTGTAGGCCTGTAGCTACAGCCCTGATTCTCCCCCTAGCCTGGGAACCTCCACATGCCCCACGCTTGCAGCTCTAAAAGAAAAAAAAGACAAAATGGTGAAACAGTTAAGATTGCAGTCAGCTAGAAATAGGATGTGAATTTATGTGAATTTTGTCTTTCTAAATTCAAGCCAAATATTCCTTCCATTACACCAGACTACCTTGTAACTTAAAGATTTTTTTCTAGGTCCTTTCTCCATTGCTTTCTCCTTCACTTCCAAGTTTTTCTAATACTCTTGTCAATTTTCAATTCTCTCTTTCTTTCTTTGTTATGAAAACAAATCTTTGACATTTTACTCCATATGTTAATTATAACTGCAATTATTTAAGAATTTCTGGAAGATCATAGATGATATGAAACTCCTCCAAAGCCAGGAATTTTAAAATTTGAACTGGTATATTTTCAGCAGTCTACACAAATGAACTGCAGTCAATTGTCTGAATTCAATTTTATAATACACAGAAAAATTTTGTAAATCACATTTCTCTTTTTTTAAAAAAAATTGAAGATGCTCAGCCTTATTTGGCACCAATTATCATATTATCATCTATCTCTAAAAAATTATTTGATTTTCATTCAATTACAAGGTAATTTCCATGGTGAAAATTCTTTAGAAACATCTATTCTTTGAAACTCATGATTCTAATGCAGTAGGAGAAAATTAGCCTTTGCAAATTAAGTCAATCACCTTGACAACTGTGATGAACATCGTATATGTATAGATATTATTTGTTAAAGCTGAACAAGGGCTCTCCAGCCTACCTCCTTTCATCCCAATCAACTCCCTACTTGATTCTAATTGAAACTGAACTGAATGCATGAGTCAGAAAATCATATTTATTCAAAACCTTTCAGTTCTTATAACTATTTTTCAAATTAGAAAGAACTCAAGCCATGAGAAGAGCTCAATTCAAGATTACAAATTCTGTTTTCCTCAGATGCTGGTATGATTTGTTTCCCTCTCCCCTTACTCACATAGCCACTATGGTCAATTATATGTTGATAAATTATTATTTATGTTACTTATCAAAAAAGCAAATTATGTCAAGAAAATGGAAGATAGATGATATTCCTCTTCACTTAGCTGATGAGTTGCTGACAAATATTCTTGCAATTATCAGAATATTAAAATTCAAAGATTTTTGGTATCTATATCACACCACATCTTGGTCTATCTCTGGAAATGGCCCCACATAATTTCCTCAGAGAGAAAACTGTAAATATAAAATTCTTATTCCTCTGTCAACCAACTGATGTATATTTATAGCATCATTTCCTCTTTCTCAGCAGTGTAAACAAAAGTTCTTTCTCTTGTTTAAGACTGTTTCCTATAATGTTTCTCCAGATCTGTTTAACTCTCCTAAGAGACTTGCTTTCTGAATTATATTCTTCCTCTCATACTTTCTAGTGTTCTCCCTCTCTCAAGTATTTATTTTCAATACATAAGTGATATAAATTCTCTATCATTTTAAAACAAAAGGAAAATTTCATGGGAACAAACTCACTCTTTTCACTGTATGTGGTGAAAATAGATAGTTATCTCTGTTTATTTCTCTTCTTTCCTTGAACTTGTGTTATGCCATTTTTTATCCAATGTTATATTATCTCTTACTACCTTATCCATTATCAGAGTTTTTATTTCCATACATAGTCTGCTCATTCACAAGTCTATATAGCATCCAAAACACCTCTCATAACCACAACAGTTTGTCCATTTCCTTACTAGAATTCTCAATCTTAGTATCTTAAAGATATGCTATAATTCGTCCGTCCATACGTAATAGAATTAGTTATCTTCACACCAAAGTTCATTCCTCTTGAATTGTTATTATTGACCATGACACTTACCCATTACCTAAATCATCCTAGACTAAGTATTCACTCTTAGTTGTCTCCCATTTCCAAAGCTTCACCAAGATTTAAGTTTCTACGTCTTTTATATCTATCCAATTCATCTTTTATTTTAGTTTTTTTCTTTTTTTTTGCCTGAAGCGTTTGGGGATTATACCTTCAAGTCTTTTCCCCCAAATCCTACTAATTTAAAAATAAGTAATTAGCAAATTGAAACTAGCAATGTATAATGAAGATAATATGATAAATAAAAAAATCAAATACCTGGGAATAAACTTGACCAAGGAGGTGAAAGAACTATATGCAGAAAACTACAAAACATTAATCAAGGAGATCAAAGAAGATACAAAGAAATGGAAAGATATTCCATGCTCGTGGGCCAGAAGAATAAATATTGTGAAAATGACTATACTACCCAAAGCAATCTACAGAGTCAATGCAATCCCTATCAAATTACCCAAGACATTCTTCACAGAACTAGAACAAACAATCCAAAATTTTATATGGAACCACAAGAGGCCCAGAATTGCCAAAGCAATTCTAAAGAACAAAAACCAAGCAGGAGACATAACTCTCCCAGACTTCAGGCAATATCACGGGGCCACAGTAATGAAGACAGTGTGGTAATGGTACCAAAACAGACATACGGACCAATGGAACAGAATAGAGAACCCAGAAATAAACCCAGATGCCTATGGTCAACTGATTTTTGACAAAGGAGGCAAGAACATAAAATGGGAAAAAGACAGTCTGTTCAGTAAACATTGCTGGGAAACCTGGTCAGCTGCATGCAAATCAATGAAACTAGAACACACTCTCACACCACGCACAAAAATAAACTCTAAATGGCTTAAAGATTTAAATATAAGACAAGATACCATTAAACTCCAGGAAGAAAATATTGGTAAAACATTCTCTGACATCAACCTTACAAATGTTTTCTCAGATCAGTCTCCCAAACCAACAGAAATAAAAGCAAAGATCAACCAATGGGACCTAATCAAGCTGACAAGCTTTTGCACAGCAAAGGAAACCAAAAGGAAAACTAAAAGGCAACTTACAGAATGGGAGAAAATAGTGTCAAATGATGCAACTGACAAGGGCCTAATCTCAAAAATATATAAACAACTTATGCAGCTCAACAGCAAAAAAAACAACCCCACTGAAAAATGGGCAAAGGACCTGAATAGACATTTCTCCAAAGAAGAGATGCAGATGGCCAACAAGCACATGAAACAATGCTCAACATCACTGATGATTAGAGAAATGCAAATCAAAACTACTACGAGATATCACCTCACACCAGTCAGAATGGCCATCATTAACAAGTCCACAAACAACAATTGCTGGAGGAGATGTGGAGAAAAGGGAACTCTCCTGCACTGTTGGTGGGAATGTAAGCTGGTACAACTACTATGGAAAACAGTATGGAGGTACCTTAGAAAACTATACATAGAACTACCATATGACCCAGCAATCCCACTCTTGGGCATATACCCGGACAAAACTTTCCTTGAAAAAGACAACTGAACACACATGTTCACTGTAGCACTATTCACAAAAGCCAAGACATGGAAACAACCCAAATGTCCCTTGACAGATGGTTGGATTAGGAAGATGTGGCATATATACATGATGGAATACTATTCAGTCATAAAAAAGAATAAAATAATGTCATTTGCAGCAACATGGAAGGAATTAGAGACCCTCACACTGAGTGAAACAAGTCGAAAGGAGAAAGGCAGATACCATATGATATCACTTATGTCTAGAATCTAATATACTGCAGAAATGAACCTTTCTACAGAAAAGAAAATCACAAACTTGAAGAACAGACTTGTGGTTGCCAAGGGGGTGGGGGAGGGAGTGGGATGGTATGGGAGTCTGGGCTTAACTATTGCCTCGGGGATGGAAAAGCAAGGAGATCCAGCTGTATAGCACTGAGAACTATGTCTAATCACATGTGATGAATCCATATATGTACGTGTAACCAGGTCACCACACGGTGCATTTGGAAAATTTGACATAAATTTGTAAACCAGCTATAATGGAAAAATAAAGAAGGGGGAAGAGTATCCCTTATTCCAACATTTTAAAGGACTTGAATTTTAAATTAGAAAAATAAATGAAAACATACAGTAAGTTTTCAACAAATATGAAGTGCTAGTATTTTGCATATGATGATGCCTTATATCTTGTATTGCCATTTTTAATACTTCTCTAACAATGCCTAAAATGTCATACTGTAAAAATAAGTGTTTCTTAAATGTTTGGATTATAAGATCATGTGTGTTTTCTCATTTTCTTTTAATTTTGGGAAATTTCCTCATTATCATTTTTAGGCTTTCCTCCAAATAAAGCCAAGCTCTATTACAACATAGTAAAGTCTAAAATGCTGATGAATAAATATGCAACAGGTTCTATTTTGTCTGTCACACACACAATGTTAGTATTTGTAATTATTTCTGAAATGAAAATTTATAATACATATAAAGAGCTTCAAAAATGATTTTGAGTATTTTTACTTAATAATTGTACTTATGGGGAAATATATAAAAGACTAACACAATATTTAAAAATCATTGCAAGCATAATTTTCATCTCCAGAATATTTAAAAAATGAAAAATAGCTGAATTCTTTGACAAGACAAGAATGTGTTAAACAATTCTGGTGGACTTTTACATATAACATTGAAAACTGGCTCTAATTAATCATTTTTATTAGTTGGAGAAATAGTTATAAAGTGAAAATGAAGTTCATAAAATCATATATTTAATTGTTGAATAAAATATATTATATATTTACTAAGTACAAGCCACTGGGTTACTTTCTGGAAGACTGGTGCATGCACTATAAAGATTGCTTAATTTATTGGATAAGGTGTGGACAAAGGCCAATAACAACTGAAATAAAAAGTAGACAACATAATTGTAGATTAGGATGCCATAAACAGTGAGAGATTTCTATTTCCAGCAAGATGACATATTAAATATCCCCAACAGCACCTATAAATGAAATAATAATTTTCTAAGTAAGACATTTCATCTTGCAGGTGAACTGGCATGAAAGAAAGTAGTCTGTAGCCTCCCCCTAACTGGCCTCCACTCAATTGGAAAGCAGAAAAAGGAAGGAAAGTGAGGGCAAAGATTTTGCTTTAGAGTTTCTTTGGACCCTTAAGTCCTTGAGCTTCCTATTTGTAGCCACAAGAGGTGGGATGGTTCTGGATGTGAAGTCTGAGACCATGCTAAGGATGGACTTTCCAAAAATAAATAAACAAAGTAGTTAAAGCAGAGAATTACAAAGTCCATTGCTTCAGGGGTTCCCACTGTCACTCAGCAGGTTAAGAACCAGACATAGTTTCTGTGAGAATGTGGACTGATCCCTGGCATTGCTCAGTGGGTTAAGGATCTGGTGTTTCCTCAAGCTGCAGCAGCATAATTTGCAGATGCATCTCTGATCCTGGGTTGCTGTGGCTGTGGCTGTAGGGAGGCTGCTACAGTTCCAATTCAACTCCTAGTTTGGGAACTTCCATATGCCTCAGGTGCAGCTTTAAAGAGAAGTAAAAAAAAAAGGGGGGAGGGCGTGTAGCTTCCAAAAAGTAAACTTATCACATTGAAAAACATAGTGGAAAATTTGACAATTTCTACTTTTGTACTCAAGGAAAAAGGAAAAAAATATATATATACCCCCATACCCCAAGAGAACTTAAAATCACAGTTGTTACTCAAATGAGATTTGCATAGGGTTTCCTTAAAAAATAAAAGAAGACATAAAATAAATTTTCTTGATCTCATTGACATAATTTCTACAAGTTAACTGCGTGGTGTGAAAAATCCTTAGCAGAAATTTAACTTAATATTGCCCCAGGTTGATAATGAACATATCTAAAGTAGTCATACACACGTACACATGCATAAACACAAAAACATACAGGAACTCTTTAGAGGTACTCACAATCACACTAAGAAAATTTCCAAGATAGACATCACTGAGTCCCACTCCCCAAAGAAGGGGAATTGGCTTGGAATTAAGAGTGAGAAAGAAATAATAAACAAAAGAAACACATTACCAAAGTCTTCAACTATTGGATTTTTTATTGTAAAATATAAAACATAGATGTTTAAAGAAATAAATTATAAACTTGAAATGCAATCAGGGAATAAGAATTATAAAGAGAAACAAATATAGCCAATTAAAAAAACTGTAAAAATTTCTGTAAAGAAAATTAGAATTATTTAAAGACTCTGAAGTTAGCTTGAAATAACAAATCAAAAAAAACTCAAAAACTATCAATGGCTGTGCATCATCCACAGCAAAATGCCCCTACAGTTGGTGCTTAATGATTCTGCCTTATCTTCTGTATCTCTTTTTCTCCTTCCACGTGGGCTTTTTGCTGTTCAGATAACATCCCTGTATGTTCCTGTCCTGGCTCCTTTTCCCTAGCCCTTCCTTCAGCCTGGAGTACTCTTCTTCCAAAACCTTCATGGCAAACTATCACACTGCCCAAAAGAAGGTGAGAGCCTTTCAAATAGTCTTTCCAATGAGACCCCTTATGACTACTGTTTAAAATTATAATCTAAAATTATAACACAAATATCTATAATTCATATATCCCCTCCTCTATATTTTTTCACAGCAATTATTTCTAAACACTATGTAGTTTACCTTTTGTGTTAATTACTTGTTGTCAGTCTTTTCCACACAATGTAAGTTTCCTGAAGGTATAAATTTTTACTTTTTATCTCAAGCCTTCAAAGACTAGATGATTAGTAAATGTAATTAAAAAGAATGGTTTCAGCAAGCATAGAGAAAGTTTAGTAGGAAAATCAAGAATTTTCTATCTTCTATTTTTTCCATTTTAGCTAATAATTGGATAAATTGGGGTTTTAGTAAAGAGAAATAGGCACATATTTTTAAGAAAATATAATTGTTAAGCAACCAGGGTTAGGGCATTTGTGGTTTAATTACTTTATTTATTTATTTATTTA
>PVHT020004944.1:12020773-12068316 GCA_004024745.2 Catagonus wagneri
CCTACACCACAGCTCACGGCAACGCCGGATCGTTAACCCACTGAGCAAGGGCAGGGATCGAACCCGCAACCTCATGGTTCCTAGTCGGATTCGTTAACCACTGCGCCACGACGGGAACTCCTGTGGTTTAATTATTTGAGGTTTGTGATTTGATTTTAAAGTAAAAATATTTAACCCCATCTGAAAAGTTCCTCAAAAATGTTTAGCTCTTGGAGAAAACATATTAAATGCCATAATGTTGAGTTCACTCAGAATTTGTTTTTTTTCCAAGTAAATAAAGGAGAGAGATAGAAAAGTAATAAAAGTGTCATAAAGGGATAATTACAATGGGAACTATGGAATTTTGAAAGGAGTAAGTCAGGGATTGAAGACTAGATAACAAAAGTGAAAGAGAGTAAAAAGAATAAAGTCAATAGACTGGAAGTAACAATATAACTGTGTGTGTCAAATGCATTGGGGTGCATGCTCACACACACACACACACACACACACACACACACACACACATTGGATACTGTGAGAACATATACAAAGCATTAGCAATGATTTATCTTTGAATAAAAAAGCTCAAATTATGTTTATGCTTGTGTGGGTACATGTATGAGTATGAGGGTATGTGTGGTTTTGCATTTTTCTTCTGTGTCCCTGCATTCAAAATTGCCTACAGTGATACAGTAATGAATTTAGGTTAATGGTAAATTGCATTTTACCTTTGTAAAATATTTTTTTTGTCTTTTTGCCTTATCTAGGGCTGCACCCGCGGCATATGGAGGTTCCCAGGTTAGGGGCCTAACAGGAGCTGTAGCCGCCGGCCTTCACCACAGCCACAGCAATGTGGAATTTGAGCCATGTCTGCAACCTACACCACAGCTCACGGCAACGCCGGATCCTTAACCCACTGAGCAAGGCCAGGGATCGAACCCGCAACCTCATGGTTCTTAGTCGGATTCGTTAACCACTGAGCCACGATGGGAACTCCCTACCTATGTAAAATATTGCCTAAATATCAGCAATGGGTAACTGGAATTTAAAATTTTAAAACAATACTATTACAGTTCCTGTTGTGACTCAGTGGGTTATGAACCCAAATAGCATGCACGAGGATGCAGCTTCAATCACTGGCCTTGCTCAGTGGGTTAAGGATCTGGTGTTGCCACAAGCTGTGTCATAGGTTCCAGATGCGGCTTGGATATGGCATTGCTGTGGATGTGTTTTGGGCCAGTAGCTGCAGCTCTGATTCAACCTCTAGCCTGCTGCAGGTGTGACACTAAAAAGAAAAAAAAATACTAATTACATTTACTCTCCCCAAAATGAAACACTTAGTTATGAATTAACAAAATATATACAACATATATGGAAAATTACAATCTTTGATGAAAGAAATCAACCAAGAACCAAGTTGAAGAAATATTTCATGTTCATGGACAAATAGACTAAATATTGTGAAGATATCAGTACTTACCAACTTGGTTTACAGATTCATCCCAATCAAATTCTGTAGATATTAATAATTAAAATCTTGGGAAATTCTTTTAAGGCTATTGACAAACATTCTAAAGTTTATTGGAGAGGTAGAAAAACTATTTAATATCATATTGAAAGAAAAGAATAAAGTTAAAAGACTGACAGTATTTGGCTCCAAAGTGTACTCTAATGTTACAATAATCTAGACAATGAGGTATTAGTAAAGAAAAAAAAAAAGACAAATAGATCAATGGAACAAAATACAGAGCTCAGGAATAGACTCACATAATTATAGTCAGCTGATCTTTGACAAAGAAGTAAAGGCAATACAAAGTAACAAGGATAGTCTTTTGAACAAATGGTGATGGAAAACTGGGCATATACATGCAAAGAACTGAATCTAGACACAGCCTTTATATTCTTCACAAAAATTAACCAAAATGGATCATAAACCTAAATGTAAAAATTTTAAATATATATATATATATAAAACTCCCAGAATATAACATAAGATAAAAATCTAGATAAACTTGGGTTTTACAATTAAGTTTTACATACAAAACCAAAAGGAAAATCCATGAAAAAAATACTTGGTGAGTTGGATTTCATTAAAATTAAAAACCTCTGCTCCATGAAAAATACTGTTAAGAGAATAAGACAAGAAATACACTGGGATAAAATATTTGCAAAAGATGTATCTGATAAATAACTATTATCCAAAAATCAAATAACACATAAAACTAAACTCTAAGAAAATGAGCATCCCAATTAAGAAATGAACCAAAGCTCTGAACAGACACCTCATCAAAGAAAATATAAAAGTGAAAGATAAGTATGCCTGAAAGGATATTCAACATCGTATGCCACTAGGGAATTGTAAATTAAAACAATGAGATACTACCACATATCTATTAGAATGATAAAAATCCAAAACATTGATACCAAATGCTAGAGAGAATGTAGAACAACAGGACAATTGAAGGAATGCAAAATGACAACCACTTTGGAAGAGAGTTTGGCAAATTTTATAAAACTATACATAACCCTACCATATGAAACAGGGACTACACTTTAGGTATTTACCTAAAGAAACTGAAAACTTATTTACACACAAAACCTGTACGTGGATGTTTATAGCAGATTTATTCATAATTGCCAAGACTTAGAAACAACAAAGGGATATTCCAGTACATGAAAAAATAAACTGTTGCACATCTAGACAGTGTACTAAAGAGGAATGAACTATCGAACCATTAAAACACCTGGGAAAAATCTTAAGGAATGTCTGCTATGGTGCTGTAGGCTAAGAATCCGACTGGAGCATTTTGGGTCTCCAAACATGCAGGTTCAATCTCCGGCCTGGCACCATGGGTTAAAAAATACGGTGTTGCCGCAGCTATGGCATAGGTCGGATTCAATCTCTGCCACTCAGATTCAGTCCCTGGCCTGGGAATTTCCATATGCTTCAGATGCAGCCATAAAACAAAACGAACCTAACAAAAAATGTAAATTCATATCACAAACCAATCTGAAAAAGCTACATAATGTGTTTTAATTCCAATTATATGACATTCTTCAAAGGCAAAAATGTGGAAACAGCAAAAATATAAGTGGTTGCTGGGGCCTGAGGAAGGACAGGGATGAATAGGTGGAGCACAAAGTCTTTTTAGGGCAGTGAAAATGTTCTGCATGATTCAATATGGATAGATGCACGTCATAGATATTAACCAATATCTGTAGAGTATAGAACCCAAGAGTGGTCCCAAATGTAATCCATGGACAATGAGTGATAATGATTTGCCAATGTACATTCATCATTGCAACAGGAGCACCATAACAGGTACAGGTTGACGATAGTGGGGAGGCTGTGCATTTGGAGGAGCAGAGGGCATATGGACATTTTCTGGAACTTCTGATCAATTTTGCTGTGAACATAAAACAGCTCTAATGTAAGATTTATCAAAAAAGAGAAAATACTGTTAATTTGATAGACTATTTTTACTACTTTACTTTCTTTAAAACATAATAAAGCATGTATAATGTAATTTGACCATTTTACTTTTAAAATTACATTTATTTCCACTTACCTTGACCTCCAATCAGGAAAGAATAACCTTAGACTCCATGTCAAAGTAACTATTCAGTTTCTAGCACTATTTAGTGCCAAATAGTCTTTGATGTTTCAAACTAGAAAAAAATAAAATAAAACTCTCCTGTTCTGAGCAATGTTTCACTCTTTCTACCACTTTCTCTTTCTACTCTTTCCATAAGTGGGAAAAATAATTAAGAACTTTATTATATTACTTACAGTTTTAACTAATACTAAAATCACTAAGAAAATATACACAATATAATTTATTTTTCCTGATATTTTAAGTTGATGTTTCACTCTCCTTTTCTCTGTTTTCCAATAAAATATTATAAAACCCACCCAGGAATGAGTCCTTTCTTCCATCTTTTTTATTGTACATTTCTCCCATGATATTTTAGCAGACAAATTTAATTGTAATTCATGTCCTGGTCCGTTTAATGAGATTGTTCCTCTTGCTAGTTCAAAAAGATTATTTTTTTAAATTTCTGCACAACTGTGTAGTCCATTAAAAAATCTGCTACTAACTTCTAACTGGGGCAGGGAAGAGGCATGCTTAAATACTTGCAGAATAGAAAGGGAAAATGGATCATTTTGACTAATATGCTGTATGCCAAGGCCTTTATTTAGTATGTTCAAAAAAAGTATTCAGTAAAGAAAAATATTCCAAAGAGCAAGAAAGCTTTTCAGTAGATAATGTCCTGTCTGCAGAAAGCAGAACATGTTATCAGAACGATGTGACATTGATGCTTCTCGTGTTTGTCTCCTGTCATGCTCAAAATATATTCTACACTGCTTTTTTCTCAAAAAAAGTATAATTTGTATCATCAAAATGATGTATATGATAATTAAACAGCTGTATATATCATTATATCTTCTACTTTCATTTTGAATTATGTCTTGAAATGATAATAAGATTTAGGAAACAGAGGGAAGAAATGTTCTTTTCTTGTTGTAGCCATGTTTCTTAGAGTTAGAGAAACCCAATTATTTTTTCATTTAGTCATTTATTGAATGTCTAGCAGCTGGGAACGTATGTTCTATGTTTATGGAAATATAAAGAATATAAAGATATGGTACCTGACCTTGAAGTGTTCACAATCTAGTTATATAATAAAATATCTAAAACTGATATAGATCACAAGATTTGCACACATAAAGCAATTCTTGAAGGATAAAAGTAACGTGCATAAAAAAAAGATGGCCATTTAAGGCAGAGCGATCATTGCAAAGGACCAGACAAATGTTCTGTTTAGGAAATACAAAGTAATTTCACAGAACTAGAGCTTGTGTAGCATGAAAGGAAAAGTTGAGAAATAAAGTGAGTGATGTATGAAAGGTAGATTGTGAAGGGACTATGTGCTGGATTAAGAACACTTCTCCAAGCCAAAGGTAATCTTTACATGATTTTAAGCAAGATAGGGTTTGAACATTTGAAATTATTTATGTATATTCAGGAAGTAATGTTGTATGAAACTTGTAGAAGGTTTTGAAGGAACTCTGAATCCTCTTAGGATAATTATCAAGTGATAAGAATAGCTAGAGAAAAATAATGAAATATCAAGAGCTCACTACTAGCCCATCTTTATGTTTTCTCTTTAAGAGATTGGTTAGCCTAAAAGGATGCATAACAAAGATATTTCCTGTGATAGTATTGCTAGTTAAAATTCAGAACATCAGTTAAATTTGAATTTCAGATAAACATTGAATATTTTTTAGTATAATTATGTTCCAAATAGTTTAAGGACATATTATGCTAATAAGGTAATATCTGTTTCTTATCTGAAATTCAGATTATAAATTTAACTGAGTCACCCTACTCAGAACACACTTTTACATAAGGTGAATAATGCCACTATCTTGAGGATCATAGAAGATTCCCTATTTCTCTCATGTAAGGATTAAATGTTAATATCCATTGGAAATGTGGGATACCCAGTCAGGGTCTAAAATCCTGGAATAGAGTCCCTTGGGAGAAAGGTACCAAGGTAGATGACTGGACATGTTTTCTGTCTTCTGCAAGTAGGGACCTTGATAACAACTCCCCTGCAAAAATGAATCTCAAGGCAAAAGGAAGATAAACATCCCTATATGTGAAATCCATCCTGTTCCCTATATATTCTACATATGTAGAAATATTTCCTAAAGAGTTTATTGAATATATTTGCTTATTTTATATTTTTGGTGAGGCAAAACAGTGAAATATTCATGAACTTAGGCTTATGGAAACAGACTTCTTTACTTGAAGGGGCTATTTCGTCAACAAGAAACCTACCTTATAAAACTGTTGTGAGAAGCAGCAGGGGAGGATTAAGATGGCAGAATAGAAGGACCGGAGCTCAACTTCTCTCATAAAAACAACAAAATAATAATCAAATGCTGAGCAACCTTCAACCAAATGGACTGCAAACTTTCAAAAGCTTATTCTACTCCAGAAGACAAAGAGGAGACCACACCAGGAGGTAGAAGGGGCGATTACATGATATAAGCAACTGCATACCTCCTGGGTGGGAAGTCCCACAGACTGGAAAGTAACTGTATCACAGAGACTCAGCTACAGGACTGAGAATTCTGAAACCCACAACAAATCCCCATGCCTGAGGATCTGGCACAGGGAGAAAGAGCCCCCAAGCATCTGGCTTTGAAGGTCAGTAGGGCTTGGAGGCAGGAGCTCCATGGGATTGGGGGAAATCGAGACCCCACTCTTGAAAAGTGCACACAGACTTTCATGTGCACTGGGTTCCAGGGCAAAGCAAAGTCTCCATAGGAATCCTAGTCGAACCTGACTGAAATTCTTGGAGGATCTCCTGGGAAACTGGAGTGACTGTGTCTTGTTTTAGGGGAAGGGCACTGGAGGCAAAGCTCTTGGGAACATACATCAGCCTGCATTTCTCTGGAGGTAGCCATTTTCAGGAAAATCTGATCCATCCCATCAGTGCTGAGAAGCACTGGGTGAAACAATAATCCAGGTGAGATCACAGCCCCATCTGTGAGTAGACAGGCTGCCTAAAAACCCCTCAGGCACAAAGCCACGTCTAATCTCACACAGAGACGAAGCCCCATCCACCAGAGGGATAGGAATCAGCCCCACCTACCAGTGGGCAGGCACCAGTCTCTCCCATCAGGAAGCAAAGAGCAAGCTCCCCCTCCCCCATACCAGCTTCAGCCATAGAGGAGACAAACACCAGAATTAAGAGAGGCTACAACTCTATTGTCTGCAAAAAAGGACACCACACCAAAAACCTATAAAAATGAAAAGGGAGAAAACTCTAACTCAGATAAGGGACAAAGAAAAAAAACCCAGAAAAATAGCTCAGTGATGAGATTATCAGCCTCCCAGAGAAAGACTTTAGACTATTGATGCTGAAGATGATGCAAGACATAAGAAATACACTGGAGGCAAAGGTTGATAATTTACAGGAAACACTGAGCAAAGAAATACGACATATAAAAACTAAGCAAGAAGAGATGCAAAATAAAATAAGTGAAATAAAAAATTCATTAGAAACAGCCAACAGTAGAATGCAGGAGAACGAATAAGAGAGGTGGAGGACAGATTAATGGAAATCACTAATGTGGAACAGAAAACAGATAAAAGATTGATGGAGAAATGAGGAGAGTCTCAGAGAATTCTGGGATAACATTAAATGCACCAACATCCGTAATATAGGTATGGCAGATGGAGAAGAGAGAGAGAAGGGGACAAAAATATTCACAGAGATAGTAGCCAAAAACTTCCCTAACATGGGAAAATAACCACTCACTCAAATCCAGGAAGTACAACGAGTACCATATAAAATAAACCCAAAGAGGAACACCCCAAGACATATGTTAATCAAAATGACAAAAATTAAAGACAAAGAGAAAATATTGAAAGCAGCTGGGAAAAGAAACAAATAACATACAAGGGAACCCTGATAAGGTTATCAGCAGATTTTTCAGCTGAAACTCTGCAGGCCAGAAGGGAGTGACAAGATATATTTAATGTGAAGAAAGGAAAAAAATTCCAACCGAGATTACTTTACCCAGCAGAGCTCCCATTCAGGTTTGAAGGAGAGATCAAAACCTTTACAGATAAACAAGAACTAAGAGATTTCTGCAACACAAATCCAGCTTTACAACAAATACTAAAGGCAGTTTTCTAGGCAGAAAAAAAACAAGGCTACAACCAGAAATAAAAACACCACAAATTACAAGGCCCACCAGAAAAGGCCTATATACAGTAAAGATAGAAAATCATCCATGTACAATTGTGCTACCAAAATCAGAAATCGTGAGAAGAGAGCACAAATGCAGGGCATTGGAGACACATGTGCAATTAAGAAACCAACAATTTAAAACAATCTCATTTATATAGAGATCCTATGTCAAAGCTTCAGGGTAAGTGCAAACCAAAAATCTACATTTGATACACAAAAAAATACAAAAAAATTCAAAGAAAACATTAAAGATAGTCATCTTGTGAGAGGAGACAACAAGAGAATAGCGGAAGAAAGAAGAGCAACAAAAATCCAAAACAGTTAATAAAATGGCAATAAGAACATACATATCAATAGTTACCTTAAATGTTAAAGGACTGAATGCCCCAACCAAAAGACATACAGCTGAATGGATACAAAAACAAGACCCATATATAGGCTGTCTTCAAGAGACCCACTTCTCTTCTAGAGACACATACAAATTGAAGGTGAGAGGATGGAAGAAAATATTCCATGCTAACAGGAATCAAAAGAAAGCTGGAGTAGCAATAGTCATATCAGACAAAATGGACTTTAAAATGAAGAACATTTTAAGAGACCAAGAAAGGCACTACATAATGATCAAAGGATCAGTCCAAGAGGAATATGTAACAATTTTAAATATATATGCTCCCAAATAGGATCACCACAATATATAAGAAAACTGCTAACAACCTTAAAAGGAGAAATAAACAATAACACAATCATAGTGGAGGACTAACACTCCACTTACAGCAATGGATAGATCATCCAGACAGAAAATCAATAAGGAAACACAGGTCGTGAATGAAGCATTAGACCAGATGGACTTAAGAGATATTTAAAGGGCATTCCATCCAAAAGAGAGAGTATACACATTCTTCTCCAGTGTGCACAGAACATTCTCTAAGATTGATCACATCCTGAGCTAGAAATCAAGCCTCATCCTGAGCTAGAAATCAAGCCTTTAAGAAAACTGAAATCATATCAAGCATCTTCTCTGACCACAATGCTATATGACTGGAAATCAACAAGATAAAAATGTAAAAAAACACAAATACGTGGAGACTAAACAACACGCTACTAAACAACCAATGGATCACTGAAGAAATCAAAGAGGAAATTAAAAAATACCTAGAAGCAAATGACAACAAAGATACGACACTCCAAAACCTCTGGGATGCAGCAAAAGCAGTTCTAGGAGGGAAGTTTATAGCAATACAAGCCTACCTCAGGAAACAAGAAAAAGCTCAAATAACCTAAGTTTACATCTAAAGCAACTAGAGAAAGAAAAACAGACAAGACCTAAACTTAGTAGAAAAGATCAATGAAGTGAAAAGCTGGTTCTTTGAAAAAATCAACAAAACTGATAAACCCTTAGCCAGACCCATCAAGAAAAAAAGAGAGAGAACACAAGTCAATAAAATTAGAGATGAAAAAGGAGAAGTAACAGCAGACATCACAGAAATACAAAGGATCATAAGAGACTATTATATGCAACTATACAGCAATAAAATGGAAAACCTAGAGGAAATGAACAAATTCTTAGAAGAGTACAATCTTACAAGGCTAAACCAAAATGAAACAGAAAATATGAATAGACCAATCACAAGTTCTGAAATTGAAATTGTGATTAAAAATCTTCCAACAAACAAAAGTTGTGGACCAGATGGCTTCACAGGTGACTTCTGTCAAGCATTTAAGGAAGAGCTAACACCTATCCTCCTGAAACTCTTCCAAAGCATTGCAGAGGAAGGGACCCTCCCAAACTCATTCTGTAAGTCAACTATCACCATAATACCAAAACCAGACAAAGATACCACAAAAAAAGAAAATTATATGCCAATTTCACAGATGAACATAGATGAAAAATCCTCAAGAAATATTAGCCAAGTGAAACCAACATTATATTGAAAGGATTGTACATCATGATCAAGTGGGATTTATCCCAGGGATGCAAGGATTCTTCAGAATCTGCAAATCAATCAGTGTGATACACCACGTTAAAAAACTGAAGAATAAAACCCATATGATCCTCTCCATAGATGCAGAAAAAGCCTTTGACAAAATCCAACACTCATTTCCAATACAAATCCTTGAGAACGTGCACACAGGGGGATCCTACCTCAACAAACTAAAGGCCATCTGTGACAAACCCAGAGCTAACATCATTCTCAATGGTGAAGAGCTGAAAGAATTCCCGCTGAGATCAGGAACAAGACAAGGATGTCCACTCTCACCACTACTATTCAACATATATTTGGAAGTCCTAGTCACAGCAATCAGAGACATAAAAAAAATAAAAGGAATCCAAATTGGAAAGGAAGAAATAAAAGTATCACTATTTGCAGATGACATGATACTATACCTAGAGAATTCTAAAGACTCTACCAGAAAACTATTAGAGCACATCAATGAATTTGGCAAAGTCGCAGGATACAAATTTAATAAACAGAAATCAACTGCATTTCTAGATATACTAACAATGAAAGATCAGAAAGAGAAATTAGGGAAGCAATCCGATTTACTATCACAATAAAAAGAATCAAATTCTTATGAATAAACCTACCTAAAGAGACAAAAGACCTGTACTCTGAAAACTCTAAGACACTGATGAAACAAATCAAGGATGACATGTAAAAAAAATAAATTCAAAGACTTCCTAACACAATACACAAAAATGAACTCAAAATGGATTAAAGACCTAGATACAAGACCAGACACTATAAAACTCTTATAGGAAAACATAGGCCAAACACTCTCTGACATAAATGACAGCAACATCTTCTCTGATCCACCAGTTAGACTGATGACAATAAAAAGAAATATAAACAAATGGGGCTTAATTAAACTTAAAAGTATCTGCAGAGCAAAGGAAACCCTAAACAAAATGAAAAGAAAACCCACAGAATGGGAGAAAATATTTGTAAATGAATTTACTGACAAGGGATTAATCTCTAAAACTTCCATACACCTCTTACAACTTAATACCAAAAAGCAAACAACCCCATCAAAAATGGACAGAAGATATAAACACACAGTTCTCCTGAGAAGACATACAGATGGCCAAAAAAGCACATGAAAAGATGCTCAACATAACTAGTTATTAGAGAAATGCAAATCAAAACCACTATGAGGTACCACCTAACAACGGCCAGAATGGCCATCATCAAAAAGTTCACAAACAGTAACTGCTGGAGAGGGTGTGGAGAAAAAGGATCCCTATTACACTGTTGGTGGGAATGCAAATTGGTGCAACCACTGTGGAAAACAGTATGGAGATTCCTTAGAAAACTAAAAATAGAATTACCATTTGATCCAGCAATCCCACTCCTGGGCATCTATCCAGAGGAATCCATGACTTAAAAAGACACATGCACTCTAATGTTCATTGCAGCACTCTATACAATATCCAAATCATGGAAGCAACCTAAATGACCATTGACAGAGGAACTGATAGGGAAGATGTGGTACATACACACAATGGAATATTACTCAGCAATTAAAAGAAACGAAATAACAGCATTTAGAGCAACATGGATAGACCTAGAAATCATCATGCGAAGTGAAACCAGTCAGGCAATGAGACACCAACATCGAATGCTACCACTTAGATGTAGAATCTAAGAAAAGGACACAATGAACTTCTTTGCAGAACAGATACTGATTCACAGACTTTGGAAAACTTATGGTTTCCAAATGAGACAAGTTGGGGGGTGGAGGGATGCACTGAGGGTTTGGGATGGAAATGCTATAAAATTTGGTTGTTATGATTTTTGTCCACCTATAATTGTAATCAAATTCATTAAGTAATTAAAAAATAAAATTGCTGTAAGCATTAGTTATTACTAAGTAATAAGATGTAAAGATATTAGAATACTTCCAGGAATCTGCTAACTACTCAGTAATTATTACCTTATTTATTTATTTTTTTTATTTTTTTGCATTTTAGGGCTACACCCGTGGCATATGGAAGTTCTCAGGCTAGTGGGTGAATCTCAGCTCTAGCAGCAAATCTACACCACAACTCGCAACAATGCCTGATCTTTAAACCACTGAGCAAGGCCAGGGATCAGACCTGCAAACTCATGAATTCTACTCTGATTGGTTTCCTCTGAACCACGATGGGAACTCCCTGCCAATTTAGTAATGTATTGATAAACACATAAGCAGTTAAGCTGTTAGAAAATATAGGTACCAAGCAAGCCAACTCCAAGGCTACCTATACTTGGACTATTTAGTCCTGGGACCCAAAAGATTCTAGTTGTAAACAATAGACCTCCAAATTCTTAACTTATACAGCAATATATTTATGTTTTTAAAAGATGTTTAATAAATTTCATTAAATCAGTGGTGAATTTCAAATCTAAGACAGTGTAATTGCTAGTTTAATATTTAATACTAAATTTTGTCATTAAATAAAAATTAAATTTTGCTAATCTTGTGGTAGCCATTTTAAAATAAAGCTTGTACTCATTTTAACATTATTCATTATTATTCATATGTAATCCATAATTATATGTTAATACTATTCATAATCACTTTATTCATAGTAATATATTAATATCACTAATATTTTTTAGAATAGTAAAAATATTTTTTTATTTTATAAGACCTAGTATCTCAAACTTCAGCAATTTTTGATTTAGAGTTATATCACACATCCATGTATGTATCCCACCAGTTCAGATGGTGATCACACAAAGATTTAGAGGGCTAAAAAATCTGTTGCCAGTACAAAAACATGGAGCATGCAACAGTTTGGGCATCAAACTGTTTTCTTGTTTACTCATCAAAAGAAGTTTATTTATTTAATCTCTTACATTTCCAAGTGACTCTACCTTAAAATGATGAGAAAGAATCTGTTGCTCTCCTTTTCCTATACTTCTCATCACCTTAATGATAGGTTTATATTTGCACATGTTTTATGGTAAAAATCCAATTTTTTTTCATTTTTAAATTCCCTACATCTTATATTTTCCTTTGCTGCCCAAATCCTCCAGATAGTTATAGTTATCCTTAGATATTTTTCACCATTACTGAAAACAGCATCACCCTCACTCATTTATACAACTCTAACATTAAAATACTGGCATTCAACTTTTTCTAAATGCCACTGCTTATCCTAAGAGTTCCTAAAAAAAGACATCACTTTAGATGGGGTGTCTTTTGTGAGAATCATTCCTTGAAACTTTCTTCTTCCAAATAAGGATAGAAAAAAAGAGGGAAGTTAATGGAATTTTCCTACAGTTGTAATACATGTGATCCAACATTTTCAGCTTTCTTAACGAATACTTATTTATCAGAGTGGATAGTATAGTGAAACTTTTTCCTTTTTTCTTAATGAAAAAATAGTAATCTGAGTAAGTGAACTAGTTCTACTATAATGCTATTTCAGGCTGGGAGGTGGCAAGATAGTGGAGGAGTAAGAGGTCCACTCACCCTCTCCCACAAACATATGAAAAAAAAAAACATATCTACATGTAAAATGACTTGCTCAAAACATCAACTGAATGCTGGCAGAAGAACTTAAACCTCCAAAAGGGCAAGAAACTCTTGACATAACGGGTAGAAAAACAGAAAAAGAGAGAGAGAGAGAGAAAAGGAATCATGATGGCACCAGCACTCCAGGGAGGGAGCTGTGAAGGGGAAAATGAACCCACACCCTGGGAAGTCCCTAACTGACAGAAAGACCCGCAGAGGGACCTCAAAGCCAGAGAAAAGTGTAGCTGCTGGACTGAGAATGGCAAAGCAGAGTGAGAGCCTCAGAAATCATTTGAACATTGGCACAGACACCATAGCCTGAGACACTCAGGTGAGGGCTGGGAACTGGGAGCTGAGACTTAGGCTCCAGAGGCCAGTCCTCAGGAGAGGGCTGCAGTTGGTGGTGTGGAGACAGCATAGGGGGCTAAGGAACAGTGCACCACCGAGGGAGAGAGATACTCTACAAACTGGGGAGTGGAACACCAGGACAGAGGGAACCTGGGAGGATGTCTGCTCCCACAGGAGAGGCAAGCCTCCACTGTTGGGGAGGAGGAGAGGAGGAAGGGCTGACCTCCATAGGAAGCTCCTTGAACCAGTGCAGAGGGCAGGGAGGACCAAGAGCAAACCTCCAGCAGCTGGAGGCAAGTTTACAAAAGAAGGGGCCACTCAAGTGCTGACAGTGGGGCGGATCAAGCTCAAACCCCAGCAGCCCAAGTTGTGCTTACAAAGGGTGGGTGATTCAAGTGCAAACCTCCATAGCAGGAGCCAGAGACTGCTTGCTAGACTGCTGTTGTCCTGACATCTTCTGGATATACCCTGCCCATGCTGCCTGACCAGAAGCCCCTTGATAGGCTGCTGTGGATCACATGTCTCTAAGCACAGCTCACCCATGATGGGAAGCATCTTGCTAGACTGTGGCAGACCAGGCTCCCTGGGGTGCAGGCTGCCCACAACATGGAGGCTGCTTTCTTGCCCACAGTGGTCCGGAATATCTGGTGCAGCCAGCCATAAGACTTTTGTTTGTATACCAGAGACTGGGCACTCCTTGTGCAAGCTACCAGTGGCCAAGCACCTCTAGTGTGGGCTAAGGGCACCAGGGGACTAAGTGTGATATGGGGCCTACCAAACACTAGACACTGCTGACACCCCTGGGAAAACGGCCTGCAGCTGCCACTGCCAAACGCTCCGGGCATCACCCAAACACTTGTTTGCTGTCTCCTCCCAAGTCCATGCAACTAGGTGCAGCTGGTGCAGCATTTCCTATGCGGTCTAATTGGGACAGGGTGCTTCCTGGTGGCCTGCAGGGGGCAGGAACAAACCATCACAGTTATCCCTGATTCCAGAGGAGGGTGTGGCTCACTGCCACAGGGAACACCTGAACAAAAATCACTTGCAGCACCAGCCACCTCAGAGGGCACCATAGAGAAGGACATCATGACAGAACACCACCTGCTGTTGATATTGCTCCGCTTGGAGCACACCGCCCTGTAGCTGCCACTGCCAAACATTCTGGGCAGTGCCAAGATGCTTGTCCCTTCCCAGGAACCTATAACTAAGAGCACTTTGTGCAGCACATCCTGTAAGGGCTAAGCATGATGAGGTACTTCCTGCATAGTTTACAGGAGGCAGAGGCAAATCACTGCAGTTATCTCTGGATCCAGAGATGGGAATGACATATCACCACTAGGGGTCCATGAATAGGCACCACCTGCAGCCCCAGTCACCTCAAGGGCACTGCAGAGGAGGGCATTAGGACCGAACACAACTTGTGGGTGCTCTAGCACTCTGGGGAACACACCAACCCTGCTGCTCCTATTGTTAAGTGCTCCGGGCAGTACCCATATGCCTGATCTCTACCACTTCCCAAGACCCTACAACTAAGAATGACCAGTACAGCACCTCCTATATGGGCTAAGTGAGATGGGTTGCTTCATGCATGGAGGGGTGCAAACCACCACAGTTATCACTGGCTTTAGAGACAATCATGGCCCACAACCACTAGGAGTCCCTGAAGAGCTACCACTTGTGGTTCCAATCACCTCAGAGAAGGGCATTGCAATCAAACACTAGCCTTTGTGGCTCTCACTCCCCTAGGAACTAACACATCCTGCTGCTGCTACTGCTAAATGCTCCGGACACCTAGTAGATCTGACTAGAGCTCATTACCACTTGTCAGGGCCCTGCAACTAGGAGTAGCCAGTGCCACCTTCTTGCAGGTCCTTGCTGCTGTTGAGAGTCCAGAGACCAGACACCAGCTGCTGGCCCTGCCCATTGCTTCATTCTCCCAGAAAATACACAGAGCACCATGGAGATAGCAGCCTGATCACACGAAAGAAAGAGACACCAAATATTAAATTTCCACACCAAAAAATAAACAGTAACCCCACAAAAAATACAAAGGGGTGTTCTTGCCTAGAAGTAGCCTTACAAGACTACAATGTGGCTTCCCCGAACTCGCAGAATAAGAAAACCACAAGCAAGATGAAGAAGCTCAGAAATCATTCCCGGTTAAAGGAAGAGGAGAAGTAGTTTAAAGCAGTCAACAATGAAACAGACTTCTTCCGTCTGACAGAAATGGAATTCAGAAGGGAAGTAGTGAAAATAATTGAGGAATTAAGGATGAATATCAAGGAATTAAGAGAAGACACAAACAGCAATGTAGATTCCCTTAGAAAGGAACTAGAAAATATATGGAGGAGCCAAGAAAAGCTAGAAAACTCATTTGCAGAGATGCAAACTGAGCTAAAGACAATAAAGAGCAGATTGAATAATGCAGAAGAATGAATTAGTGATGTGGAAGATAGAATAATGGAACTCACACAATCAGGACAGCAGACAGAAAACCAAATGAAAAAACATGAAAGCAATATGATATCTGTGAGATAATATAAAGCAGCCCAATCTAGACATAATAGGAATTCCAGAAGGAGAAGAAAAAGAAAAGGGGATTGAAAATATATTTGAAGAAACTATGTCTGAAAACTTTCCAAATCTAACGAAATCTGACATCAAGATACAGGAAGCACAGAGATTCCCAAATAAGTTGAACCCAAACAGGCCCAAACCAAGACATATCACATTAAAAATGGAAATAAAATAAAGATTGTGAGAGGATCCTAAAGGCAGCAAGAGAAAAGCAAAACGTTAATTATAAGGGATCCCCCATAAGGCTGTCAGCTGACTCCTCTACAGAAACACCACAGGCCAGAAGGAGTGGCAAGATATATTTAAAGTCCTGAAAGGAAAAAAACTGCACCTAGAATCCTCTACCTAGCAAGAATATCATTTAAAATAGAAAGGGAAATAAAGAATTTCTCCAACAAACAAAAGCTAAAAGAGTATAGCAATACTAAACCCTTTCTATAAGAAATGCTGAAAGGGTTCCTATAAACAAAAGTAAAAAGTAAGAAACAGAAAGGAGGAAACCACAAGTGGGAAGCAATAATTCAAATAAGCCAGCATAAAGATCTAAACATGAAGATGCTAAAAAAAAAAGAAAAGACAACAAAATCATACATTATGGGGAGGGAAAGTAAAATATGAACTTCTTTAATTTTTTAAAAAATATGTTTTTTTTAATGATGTGTTGGAGCCTATATGGCTATCAGGCTACAGCTAGCAGATATAAAAAAAAGCAGAGCAACCACAAATCAAAATGAAACATCACATCCACAAATACTGAAAAGAAAAGCACTCAACCATAAAATAAATGGAAACCATCCAACCAGAAAAAAAAGGAAGAAAATAGAAACAGAATCAACTGGAAAACAAGGTATAAAATGGCAATAAATATATATCTATCAATAATCACCTTAAATGTCAATGGACTGAAGGCTCCAATCAAAAGACACAGAGTGGTAGACTGGATAAAAAAGCAAACACCTACAATCTGCTGCCTAGAAGAGACTCACCTTAGGGGAAAGGACACAGATAGATTGAAAGTGAAGGGATGGGAAAAGATATTTCATGCCTATGGACAAGATGAGAAAGCAGGAGTTGCAATCCTCATATCAGACAAAATAGACTTTAAGATGAAGGCCATAAGGAAATAAAAAGAAGGACACTATTTAGTGGCTAAAGGATTCATTCAAGAAAAGGGTATTACAATTGTCAATATATATGTCACTAATATAGGAGCACCCAAGTACCTACAACAAGTACTATCAGACATAAAAGGAGAAATAGATGGGAGTACAATAATTGCAGGAGACTTTAACACTCTGCTAACATCAATGGAAAGATCCTCTAGGCAGAAAATCAGTAAGGCAACAGAGATTCTCAATGATGCAATAGAAAAGTTAAACCTAACTGATATTTTCAGGACATTACATCCAAAAAAATCAGAATATACATTCTTCTCAAGTGCACATGGAATATTCTCAAGGATAGATCACATCCTGGGTCACAAAGCTAAACTCAACAAATTTGAGAGTATAGAAATTATTTCAAGTATCTTCTCTGACCACAAAGGCATGAAACTAGAGATCAACCACAGGAAAAGAAATGAGAAAAATCACACTACATAGAGACTGAACAACATGCTAATAAAAAAACAAATGGGTTCATGAGGAAATCAAGAAGGAAATTAAAAAATACTTAGAAAGAAGTGGTAATGAAGACACAACTGCTCCAAATATATGGGATACGACAAAAGAAGTGCTCAGAGAAAATTTCATAGCAATACAGGCCTTCCTCAAAAAAGAAGAAAAATCTCAAATCAACAACTTAACCTAGCATCTAAATGAATTAGAAAAAAGAAGAACAAAAACACCCTAAAGTTAGCAGAAGGAAGGAAATCATAAAGATCAGCAAGGAAATCAATAAAATAGAGATTTAAAAAACAATATAAAAAATCAATAAAACCAAGAGCTGGTTCTTTGAAAAGGTAAACAAAATTGACAAACGTCTGGCTAGACTCACCAAGAAGAGGAGAGAAAAAAACCCAAATAAACAAAATAAGAAATGAAAAAGAAGTCACAATGGATATTACATAAATACAAAAAAAATGAGAGAATACAATGAACAATTGTACACCAAAAAATTGGACAACCTAGAAGAAATGGAGAACTTTTCAGAGCCTTACACCCTGCCAAAACTGAAGCAAGAAGAAATAGATCAATTGAACAGACCAATCACTAGAAATGAAATTGAATGTCATAAAAGCACTCCCTACAAATAAAAGGACCAGATGGCTTCACAGGCAAATTCTACCAAACATACAAAGAGGAACTCATGCCCACCTCCTTAAACTTTTCCAAATGTCCGAAGAAGAAGGAATACTCCCAAAGACATTCTATGATGCCAACATCACCTTAATTCCAAACCAGACAAAGACACAATGAAAAAATGAAGTTGTAATCCAATATATTTGATGAATATTGTTGCAAAAATTCTCAACAAAATTTTAGCCAACTGAATCCAACAACATATAAAAAAGATCATACACCACAACCAGGTGGGATTCATCCCAGGTGCATAAGGATGGTTCAACATAGGCAAAGCAATCAATGTCATACACCACATTAACAAAAGTCAAAAACCACATGATCATCTCAATAGATGCAGAAAAAGCATTTGATAAAGTCCAAGATATTTTCATGATCAAAACTCTTACCAAAGTGGGTATAGAGGGAACATTCCTTAACATAATAAAATCCATTTATGACACAACCACAGCAAATATAATACTCAACAGAGAAAAGCTGAAAGCCTTCCCACTAATATCTGGAACAAGACAAGGATGCCCACTCTCACCACTGTTATTCAACATTGTATTGAAAGTCCTAGTTACAGCAATCAGACAAACAAAAGAAATAAAAGGCATTCAAATAGGAAGAGAAGAGGTGAAACTGTAACTGTATGCAGATGACATGATATTTTATACAGAAAACCCCAAAATTTTTGAACTGATCAACAAATTCTGCAAAGTAGCAGGATATAAAGTTAACCTTCAGAAATCAATCACATTTCTGTATACTAACAATGAAATACTGGAAAAAGAATACTAAAATAATTTACCTTTTAAAATAGCCTCCAAAATACAAGTATCTGGGAGTAAACCTGACCAAGGAGGTGAAAGACTTATATGCAGAGAACTAGAAAACATTAATCAAGGAGATCAAAGAAGATACAAAGAAATGGAAAGATATTCCATGCTCATGGGTTGGAAAAATTAATATTGTAAAAATGGCCATACTATCCAAAGTAATCTACCAGAAATCCCTATCAAATTACCCAAGACATTCTTCACAGAACTAGAACAAACAATCCAAAATTTTGTATGGAACCACAAGAGACCCAGAATCGCCAAAGCAATTCTAAAGAACAAAACCCAAGCAGGAGGCGTAACTCTCCCAGACTTCAGGCAATATCACGGGGCCACAGTAATCAAGACAGTGTGGTACTGGTACCAAAACAGACATACAGACCAATGGCACAGAATAGAGAACCCAGAAATAAACCCAGATGCTTATGACCAATTGCTCTTTGACAAAGGAGGCAAGAACATGAAATGGGAAAAAGACAGTCTTTTCGGTAAGTATGGCTGGGAAACTTGGACAGCTTCATCCAAATCAATGAAACTAGAACACTCTCTCACATCATGCACAAAAATAAACTCAAAATATCTTAACGACTTAAGTATAAGACAAGACACCATTAAACTCCTAGAAGAAAACTTTGGCAAGACATTCTTTGACATCGACATCACAAATGTTTTCTCAGGTCAGTCTCCCAAAGCAACAGAAATAAAAGCAAAGATAAACCAATGAGACATAATCAAACTGACAAGCTTTTGCACAGCAAAGTAAAGCAAAAAAAAATGAAAAGACAACTTACAGAATGGGAGAAAATTGTGTCAAATGATGCAACTGACAAGGGCTTAATCTCTAAAATATATAGACAACTTATACAGCTCAACAGCAAAAAAGCCAACAACCCCATTGAAAAATGGGCAAAGGACCTGAATAGACATTTCTCCAAAGAAGATATGCAGATGGCCAGCAAGAACATGAAAAAATGCTCAACATCACTGATGATTAGAGAAATGCAAATCAAAACTACTACGAGATATCACCTCACACCAGTCAGAATGGCCATCATTAACAAGTCAACAAACAAAAATTCTGGAGGGGGCGTGGAGGAAAAGGGAACTCTCATGCACTATTGGTGGGAATGTAAGCTGGTAAAACCACTCTGGAAAACAGTATGGAGATACCTTAGAAAACAATACATAGAAATACCATATGACCCAGCAATCCTACTCTTGCGCATATATTCGGACAAAACTTTCCTTGAAAAAGAAACCAGCACTCTCATGTTCATTGCAGCACTATTCTCAAGAGCCAAGTGGGGTAAGGCTCTGGCATTGTCAGTTCTGGGGCTCAGGTCTCTGCTGTGGAGTGGGTTTGATCCTTGGCCCAGGAACTTCCACATGCCATGGGTTCAGCAAAATATATAGAAGGTATTGTACTAAAAAAACAAACTGAGAAAAATGTTCACTGAGAAAAATCAAGTCAAAAATACCTGGAGACAAGTGGAAATGAAAACACAATGATCCAAAATCTATGAGATACAGCTAAAGTTGTTCTAGAAAAGAAGCTGATACAAGCCTACCTCAGGAACCAAGAAAAATCTCAAGTAAACAACTTATTACGTAGAAGTGTGAAGGATTATAAAGGATTAAAATAAGTAATTATATGACCCAAATGAACAACCTAGAAGAAATGGACAAATGACTAGAAATGTATAATCACTCAAGGCTGAATCAGGAAGAAAGAGATGTGAAATATGAAAATACCAGTTACCTATAATAAAATTCAGTCCATAATCTTGAAAACTCCCAACAAACAGAAGTCTAGGACTAGATGTCTTCACAGGTGCATTCTATCAAACATTTAAAGAAAACTGGTATTATTTATTCTAAATAAAATTTTGATAAAAAGTTAATTGTATATTAAAATAATTTGCTATTATTTTTATATTCTAAATGTCACATGTGCTACAATTAAAAACTGTTTATAGGAAAACTAGTTGAAACTAAATATCCACAGATGATCATATAAATGTAATAATGATGACAATTACTGGGAGAAATTCTATTTAAGACCATAGGAAACTAATAGTCCAAAATAATTGATGATTTATTTACTGAAGAATAATAAGTTAGGAATTTCATGTTGAAAATGTGAATCATTTCCCTATTTCTGAAAATGGTGTCAAGCTAAAAATATCAAAAAAAATTTTGTATCTTTCTTTCACAGCTGATATTTCTCTTATATTTTCTGTTTAATTAAAGATATCCTGACATACCCCTTTTACAAATAAAAACCTCATAGATATTCTGGATACCTTTCTATTCACATTCCACCTTATATTAGTCACCAAATTCAGTCTTTTTCACTTTATAAGTATTTTTATTTCTATCTACCTTCTTTACACCTGTAGTTATAGTTCAGGAGAGTATACTCTTGCCTTGTTGCCTTAACTGGTTCTTCACTTCTTTCCTTTCAATTCCTTCCTCTCGTGGTGTTCCAGAATTGCTTTTCTAAAACAGATCTGTGAATATTTTTTCTCTATTCACAGACTTTTGGTAAGGCTGCAAGTTACATCAACAACATAGATTCCTTCCCATTGTTTTCTAAATCACTTATACCTGGCTTCAAACTACATGTAAGATATTCTACATTCCTTCCACATTTTGTCTTGTGATTGCCATCCTAGTATTCTCTCACCAAGCTGTGAGTTTCTAGAACTTTGATCTACTGGTCTGAATAAATGAAGTAAATTTGTGTCCAGTAATAATTTTTGTTTAAAAATTTTTAATCTGTGATAAATGATGCTTTTCAACAAAATGGTGCTGGGAAAACTGGACAGATGCACGTAAATCAGTGAAACTGGGACACAACATTACACCATGCATAAAAATAAAATCAAAATGGCTTAAAGACTTAAACGTAAGACAAGACACCATCAAACTCCTAGAAGAGAAGATAGGCAAAACATTCTCTGACATCAACCTTACGAATGTTTTCTCAGGTCAGACTCCCAAAGCAATAGGAGTAAAAGCAAAAATAAACCAATAAGACCTAATCAGACTGACAAGCTTTTGCTCAGCAAAGGAAACCATAAAAAAAAAAAAAGACAACTTACCGAATGGGAGAAAACAGTTTCAAATGATGCAACAGACAAGGGCTTAATATCTAAAATATATAGACAACTTATACAGCTCAACAGCAAAAATCCAACAACCCCATTGAAAAATGGGCAAAGGACCTGAATAGACATTTCTCCAAAGAAGATATACAGATGGCCAACAAGCACATGAAAAATGCTCAACATCATTGATGATTACAGAAATGTAAATCAAAACTATGATAAAGTACTACCTCACATCTGTCAGAATGGCCATCATTACTGAGTCCACAAATAACAACTGCTGGAGAGAGTGTGGAGAAAAGGGAACCCTCTATATTGTTGGTGTGAAAATGTAAATTGGTACAAACACTATAGAAAACATTATGGAAGTAACTTAAAAAATATACATAAAACAACCATATGACCCAGCAATCCCACTCTTGGGCATATATCCAGAAAAAACTGTCCTTGAAAAAGACATGTGGACCCACATATTCATTGCAGCACTCTTCACAATAACCAAGACATTGAAACAACCTAAATGTCAATTGACAAATGAATGGATTAAGAATATATGGTTTACCTACATAAGGGAATACTATTCAGCCATCAAAAAAGAAAAAAAATAATGCCATTTGCAGCAACATGGGTGGAACTGGAGACTTTCATACTAAGTGAGGTTTAAATCACAAAGAGAAAGACAAATACCATATGATCTCACTTATCTGGAATCTAATATAAGGCACTAATGAACATTTATTTCCACAGAAAAGAAACTCAAAGACTTGTGGTTGCCATGGTGTAGGGGAGGGAGTGGGATGGACTGGGTAATTTGGGGTTAATAGATGCAAACTATTGTCTTTGGAATGGATAAGCAATGAGATCCTGCTGTATAGTATTGGGAACTATATCTAGTCACTTAAGATGGAGCATGATAATGTGAGAAAAAAGAATGTATATATGCATGTGTGACTGGGTCACCTTGCTGTAGAGTAGAAAATTGCCAGAACTCTGTAAGCCATTTATAATGAAAAAAAATCATTTAAAAAAATGAATGGAAGGGCTCAATTACACTGAAAAAAATTATCTCCTGTGAAAGATTTAAATCTTGCTCTTCCTTTACATATTGGCCTTGCTCAAGCAATCATGATCTCTGCTTTGTCTCCCTAACCAATTCTCTTGCATTCAAGTTTGCAGCTTCTTCAAACCTATTTTTTATGCAGCCTCCATACTAAACTGACTAAAACTCAATTTTCTTACAATTCCTTGCATTGCCTTTATTTATTTATAGGGTAATGTCTGTATTTCTTTCTTTCTTCCTTTTATTTTTTTTCTTTGTATGTCCACACCTGTGGGATATGGAAGTTCCCGAGCTAGGGTTTGAATTGGAGCTACAGCTGCCAGCCTACACCACAGCCACAGAAATGCAAGATATGAGCCATCTGTGAACTACATGGCAGACCACAGTAATGCCAGAACCTTAACCCACTGAGCAAGGTCAGGGATCCAGCCACATCCTCAAGGGTACTAGTAGGGTTCATTACCATTGAACACAAAGTCAACTCTCTGCATATAATTCTCCACCAACAACTTCATGCACACCTGTGTACTTTGTTACAACTTCCCGTCATCAGAATCCTTTAACATCTTATTCTATTAATATCCTAGTAGTTTTTAACTTTCACCTGCTATGTCATACTTCATTCTTGATGCAGTTTCCTATGCCTTGTCATTATACCTGATAATCATCTTTCCTGTATTTAGCTAAATACTCTTTTTCAAATTTCAATATGTTTGGGAGCTATATCCTCTAGAAAACCTCAGCATTCCATCGACCTACCCCTAGTATATCTAAAGTCACCTCCTAGAGGATCTAATAGAACTTGGGACATGACCCTATTTATTTTTACATTTTTAAAACATTAGTTGATGTTACCATCTCAGTCAATAAGTTGTGCATAATTAAGAGGAGAAAAAAATGACTTTCAAGTGGCACTTATTAGTGTTTAATAGATATTTGTGAAATAGAAGTAAATCAGTGATCCTAACTTTTCATTTATATCTCCAAATTTTATTCTCTTTCACTATGTTACAAAAATTTACAATATTTCTTACACATGTTTTTTGATTTTCAAGTTTTCCCAGATTTATTCATGCCATTTTCTTCATTGAAACTTCAAGCTTCTTGTCAACTGCCCTATGACAATTCTGCCTACATTTTAATGACTTTTCCTTGGTATGGCTTTTGTTGATTTCTTTATATCAATTTCTCTAATTTACACAGTCATCTATTTCTTTTCAATAATTTACCAGCAATAGAGCCTTATCTTGCTGTTTTTCAACTACATAGTTTCATGATGACAGATATTGTTTTTTCTTCTGTTTTGGGTGAGGTTTTTTGGTACTATATATTACATGTCATAACACTTGTTAGAATATAGATGCTTAATATTTATTTTATGCAAACTATTTACACTATTATTTGCATGACAATTTTTAAAATTTTCAACTCAGGTAACAATTTCCGACTTTTCCATCTATTTTATTGCTTTGGGTGTGCTTTGGATGGACATAATTATAATTTGGAAATGAGTAACTTAGAGATTCTCTACACAGACAGTTTTGCATAAAAGGTAAAACTAGGATGATATTGATATTTGTGGATAATTAAAATAAAAATTTTTAGAAGCTGTTTTGATAATTTCATATGTTTTTTCTAATTTGTGTTAGAAAACTAGACAATATTAGTGTATAGAGTGGTACATATACATTTACCACTACTACATATACCATTTACTTACTATCACTTTCATATTCTGAGAATTTTATAGTGAAGATAGATTTTATAGGAAAACTTAGATGGTTACCATATAAATAACACACCATAATTTGATTATTATATTCTGCGAAATATTCCTTTTTTAAAGGGCTGCCCCTATGGCATTTGAAAGTTACTAGTACAGGGATTGAATGTGAGTTGCAGTTGTGACATATGCTGCTGCTCCAGCAATGCCAAGTCCTTTAACCCACTGTGCTAGGCCAGGGATTGAACCCACATTGCCACAGCAACACAAGGCCCTGAAATCAGATTATCTTTTTCAACATTTTTTTAATTAAAAAATAGCTGATTTACAGTGCTGTACCAATTTCGGTTGTAGAGCAAAACATATATTTATATACAGATTCGTTTTCTTTATCATTTTCCATCATGGTCTATCCCAAGAGATTGGATGTAGTTCCCTGTGTTATAGAGTAGGACATCACTGATTATCAAGTTTGAAATTACTAAATCCAAACTCCCAGTCCATCCCACTCTGTCTGCCTCTTCTCCTTGATAACCAATAGTCTGTTCTCGAGGTTTGTGAGTTGATTTCTCTTTTGCATATATGTTCATTTGTTCCATATACTAGATTCTACATATAAGAGATATATATCATTATGATATTTGCCCTTCTCTCTGACGTACTTCACTTGGAATGAGAATCACTAGTTGCATTCATGTTGCTGCAAATGGCATCATCTCATTCTTTTTTATGGCTGAGTACTATGCCATTGTTCCACGACTTCTTAATCCATTCATCTGTTGATGGACATTTTAATTGTTCCCATGTCTTGGCTATTGTGAAAAGTGCTGCAATGAACATAGGGGTACGTGTATCTTTTTGAGTCATAGTTTGGATAAATGCTCAGGAGTAGGATTGCTCAGTCATATGGTAGTGCTATAATTTGTTTTCTGAGGAACCTCCATAATGTTTTCCATAGCTGTACTAATTTACATTCCCAGCAGAGTAGGATGATTCCCCTTTCTCAACACAGTATTTGTTATGTGTAGACTTGCTAATGATAGCCATTCTTACCTTTGTGAGATGGTATCTCGTTGTTTTGACTTTCATTTTCCTAGTAATGTGTGATGTTGTGCATTTTAATTTGTCTAATATCCATACATATGTCTTCTCTGGAGAAATGTCTATTTAGGGCTTCTGAGTATTTTTTGATTGGGCTGTTTGTCTTTGAGTTGTATTTATATTTTACAGATTAACCCGTTGTTCGTTGCATCATTCGCAAATATTTTATCCTATTCCTTACGTTATCTTTTTTTTTTTAAGCTTTCCTTTGCTGTCCAAAGCTTCTAAGTTTGACTAGATCACATTGGTTTATCTTTGCTTTTATTTCTGTTGCCTTTAGATACTGACCTAAGAAAACATTTTGTGTGGTTTATGTCAGATAATAATTTGCCTATATTCTCCTCTAGGAAATTTATGGTACAATGTGCTATTTTTAAGACTTTAAGCCATGTTTATACTTGTGCATTATAGGAAAGTATTTTTTGTTTCATTCATTTCCATGCAGCTGTCCAGTTTTCCCAGCATCACTTTCTTTTTTCTTTTCTTTTTTTTTTGTCTTTTTGCCTTTTTTATGTAGAGCCACACCCGTGGCATATGGAGGTTCCCAGGCTAGGGGTTTAATAGGAGCTGCAGCTGCCGGCCTTCGCCACAGCCACAGCAACGCGGGATCCGAGCCGTGTCTGCGACCTACACCACAGCTCATGGCAACGCCGGATCCTTAACCCACTGAGCAAGGCCAGGGATCGAACCCGCAACCTCATGGTTCTTAGTCGGATTCGTTAACCACTGAGCCACGAAGGGAACTCCCCTGGTGCATTTTTCATTCTGTCATTCATACCTTTAACTCAACTTTCCTCTCTGCAAACACATTTTCTAATTTTTTGGAGGTCCTTATAATTTATGGCCCAGTAAGTCATGTTACTGCTGATACTCATTCTTAATTCCTTCAGTATTTCACTGCCTCCCTTTAGAACTCATTGTCTGTTAGACTACAAAGCGCTCTTTCATTTTTTGTCCCTTCAAGAGAATTCTCCTATTCTTTTAACTGAAAATGGCACCTGTGTTTTTTCATTTTGCTTATGTTTTTCATATTCTGTGAAATTATGGAAAAAAATTATCTACTGTATACTTGGAGGAATACTTATATCCCGGTATAGCTTGTGAGGGCTTCCTATTTTTTTGTCATGAGAGCTGCTTTTGATTTTGATGCTTACTGTCTCTTTCCTCACTGTGTACAGGCTGTTTTCCCCTTGATAGGTGGTGTGAAAGTGTATAACCTGTGCATGCTTCCAGGGAGGTACAGGCAATGGGAAGCTCTTGGAGGTGGCATCTGCTCACTGGGCCCTTGGCAGTGGTGGGAACCCACAGGGAGGTGGGTGTGGCACCCAGGGCCCTTTGCAGCAGTAATAGCAGAACATGTGTATTCCCAGGTAGGTGGTGGCAACTGTGATGCAGGGCCCTCTTCAGCAGAGTGCCCTGAGTGGACTAGTGCCACAGGCAGTGTCTGGTCATGGGATCCTTGGTTCTGGTGGGCTGCACACACTGTAGGTTTCCAAGATGGCTGCAGGACTTTCATCACTCCTGGAGCTTATACAATATGTGCCCCACTGCCTGAGAGCCCACAAGTGCATAAAGAAGTTTCTATGGTGGTCCCACCCTTCCTCCTCTCACACCCCCTAACAGTGACGTCTTGCTTCTCTGGTGGCCCCAGGCCTCCTCCCACAGTCCCTGTGACACAGTTCTCCCTAGCCCCCTCAAGTGGTTTCCACACAGCCAATCCAAGTCCTCTCCCAGGAACTAACTTCCATAGCCTGAGTTTCTATACCTAGCCACCCCGTAAGTATCTCAGTTTGTGGCATCCTGAGCAGTGGTACCAAAGGTCTATGGAGCTCTCTGTCTCACTTTTCCCTCTTCAAACCAGCTGCTGTGCTTTTCTCTGAGGCTTTAAAGCCCTCCCTGCCCCCCTTCTGAACTCCCAATCAGTTAAGTGGCCTCCAAAAGTGTGGAGTCCTTTCGTCTTTCATGGCTCTCTCAGGAGTTCGGGAGTGCTGGCCCAATTCTATTTCCTTTCTTTCTCCTTTCTCTTTTTCCTTCTGTTATGTGAAGACTTTCTTGCTCTTTTGGGGAGTGTGAGGTCTTTTGCCAACATTCAGTAGATGTTGCACTTTGTGAATTTTTCTATATGTAGATGGTTATTTTTTATGTGTTTATGGGAGAATGAGAGCTCCATGCCCTACTCCTCCACCATCTTGACTTGCGATCAGATTCTTAATCCCACTGTGCCACAATAGAAACTATGTAAACATTCTTCATTAACTTAAATATATAACACTTTGAAACAGTAAAACATATGATGATTGTATTATTTATATCATTTTATTTACTATTTTGCTAAAATTTCTATTTAAAATTTTTGTCAATAAACAGTCATAATAAATGTATATTTTAATATTTTAATATTCATAAAGAAGTTTTTTGCAGGGAAAAATGTTAAAACATTTGACTAGAGCAGCTGTTATTGTAACACCAAGCATTCAAACTCTATATTCATTTACTGAACTAGTTGCTGAATATTTTAAACAATTTCCTAAGCCACTTTGAGTTTCACTTTCCCCATAGATTCAATGAGCAGAAAATGAGCAGAAAACATCTGCATTACAAAACGTACAAGGTTTTAACCGATGATTAAATAAATCACTCGTGTGAAGGCACTTTGAAAAAAAATGTTTAAAGTACAAATATATGTTATTGTTATGAGATTTATTAAAAACTAATACTTTATACAAAAAACCATTCAATCATTAAATAAGAATTTACTTCACATGCGTTATACACTAGGCTAGTCATGCACACCTAACTAATAAGACACTTTAAATAACATACTGTGGATTGATTTCTTGATTAAAATGCAGTCAAAATGGCATCAGATAAATTTGCATCAAATTTCCCAACAAATGTAATGTAAATTGGTACAGCAACAATGAAAAGTAGTACGGAGGTTCCTCAGAAATTTAAGGATAGAGTTTCCATATAATCCAGCAATACCACTCATAGAAATATATACAGACAAAACTATAATTCAAAAAGTGTCTGAAAAAGAGTGTATACATGCATATGTATACCTGAATCACTTTGTTGTACAGTAGAAATTGACATCGTAAGTCAACTATATTTCAATAAAACTAAAAAATAAAAAAAAAGAACAAGAAGATATATGTACCCCTGTAGTCATAGGACTGTTCACAATAGCCAAGACATGGAAACAGTCTAAATATCCATCAACAGATGAATGAATAAAGGTGTGGTATATGTACATAGTTTATTACTACCCAGCCATAAGAAAAAATGAGATAATGTAATTTGCAACAACATGGATACAACTAAAGACTATCATAATAAGTGAAGTAAGTCAGAAAGAGAAAGACAAATACCATATGACATCACATATAAATCACACAAATGAACCTATTTATGAAACAGAAACAGACTCTAAGACAAGGAGAACAGGCTTGTGGTTGCCAGAGGCATGGGGATTGGCAGAGAGATGAAATGGGAGGTTAGGGTTAGCAGAGGTAAGCTATTGTGCATGGAAGAAATAACAAACAAGGTCCTACTGTATAGCATTGACAACTATATTCAATGTCTGTATATATATATATATATGTTCCCATGAGGATGTAGTAATATATAGTATTTATATTTTATGAAATGCTAAATTATCAAATTACATGTTTCCATCCAATGTAATTTTGAATGAAAATTTTAACATTTTATTTTTTTTCAGAAACATATTTGTGAAGAGTAGTAAGAATGAGGTTTATGACAAAGTTAATGGCTATTTTCACCTGTAATATGTGATACTGTAAGGAAAGGAAAAAATGAATTGTACTAGTATTTTTTAGTATCTGAAGTTGTCCATTTCTCCTAGGTTGTCAAATTTGTTTACACATAATTGTTCATAGTATTCTCATGTTTTATTTTTTGCCTTTCTGCATTATCCATTAAAATTTCTACTTTTTCTTTTCTTATTGTGTTTATTTAGGGTTTTTCTGTCCTTTTTTTGGTGAGTCTGGCCAAAGGTTTTTCAATTTTGTTACCTTTTCAAAGAACAAGTTCTTGGTTTTATTGATTTTTTCTAGTGTTTTTTGAATCTCTATTTTATTGATTTCCTCTCTGATCTTTATGATTTCCGTACTCCTGATGACTTTAGGTTTTTTTTTCTTCTTCTAATTCATTTAAGTGGTGGGTTAAATGGTCAATTTGCAATTTTTCTTCTTTTCTAAGGAATGCCTGTATTGTTATGAATTTCCTGTATATTTAGTATGACATCATCTGCATGGAGTAACAATTTTACCTCTTCTTCTTCCAGTTTGGATACATTTTATTTATTTTGTTTGTCTGATTGCTGTAGCTAAGACTTCCAATACTATGTTGAATAAAAGTGGTGACAGTAGGTATCCTTGCCTTGGTCCAGATTTTAGTGGGAAGGCTTTCAGCTTTTCTCCATTGAGTACTATATTTGCTCTGGGTTTGTCATAAATGGCTTTTACTAGTGTTAAGTTGTGTTCCCTCTATACCCACATTGGTAAAACTTTTATCATGATGGGTGTTGGACTTTGTCAAATGCTTTTTTTCTGCATCTACTGAGGTTATCCTGTGGTTTTTGTTTTCTTTTGAAAATGTGGTATATGAAGTTGATTGATTGCCAAGTGTTGAACCATCCTTGTGAACTTGAGATGAATACACTTGGTTGTGGTTTATGAACTTTTTTAACATATTTTTGGTTCAGTAGGCTAAATTTTTAATGAGAATTTTTGGGTCTATATTCATAAAAGTTAGTGGCCTATACTTATTTTTGGTAGTACCTTTGTCTGGTTTTAGCATTAAGGTGGTGGTGGCTTCATGGAATGTCTTTTGTAGTCTTCCTTCTTCAAACTTTTGGAAAAGTATAAGAAGGATGGGTATAAATTCTTCTTTGTATGTTGGGTGGAATTTGCCTGTGAAGCCATCTGGTCCTGGACTCTGGTTAATAGGGAGTGTATTTATTACATATCCAATTTCATTTCTAGTAATCAGTCAGTTCAGTTGATCTAGTTCTTCTTGCTGCATATTTGGTGGGCTGTAAGTCTCTAGAAAGTTGTCCATTTCTCATAGGTTGTCAAATTTGTTTACATATAATTGTTCATAGTATACTCATGTTTTTTTTTTTTTTTGCATTTCTGCATTATCCATTAAAACTTCTACTTTTTCATTTCTTATTGTATTTATTTAGGGTTTTTCTGTCCTTTTTTTGGTGAGTCTTGCCAAAGGTTTTTCAATTTTGTTACCTTTTCAAAGAACCAGTTCTTGGTTTTATTGATTATTTCTAGTGTTTTTTGAATCTCTATTTTATTGATTTCCTCTCTGATCTTTATGATTTCCTTACTCCTGCTGACTTTAGGTTTTTTTTTTTTCATTATCTAATTCATTTAGGTGGTGGGTTAAGTTGTCAATTTGAGATTTTTCTGCTTTTCTAAGGAATGCCTGTATTGTTATGAATTTCCCTCTAAGCATTGCTTTTGTGACATCCCATAGATTTAGAATATTTGTGTCTTCATTATTATTTGTCTTGAGGTATTTTTTTAATTTCCTTCTTGATTTCTTCATTGACCCACTGTTTTTTTTTTTTTTTTTTTTAGTAGCATGTTGTTTAGTGTCCACGTAGTTAGTTTTTTCTCATTTCTTTTCCTGTGGTTTATTTCTAGTTTCATGCCATTGTGATCATAGAAGATACCTGAAATAATTTCTATACTCTTAAATTTGTTGAAGTTAGTTTTGTATCCCAATATGTGGTCAATCCTTGAGAATGTTCCATGTGCACTTGAAAGAATGTATATTCTGCTTTTTTTTGGATGTAATGTCCTGAAATTGTCAATTAAGTTTAAGTTTTCTGTTGTGTCCTTTAGGATCTCTGTTGCCTTCTTGATTTTCTACCTAGAGGATTTGTCCATTCATGTGAGTGGGGTGTTAAAGTCCCCTACGATTATTGTATTACCACAAATTTCCCCTTTTATGTTTGTTAATATTTGTTGTACGTATTTGAATGCTCTATATTAGGCAAATATATATTGATGATTGTAATATCTTCTTATTAAATGGACTCTTTTATCATCAAATAGTGTCCTTTTTCTTTCTTTATGGCCTTCATTTTAAAGTCTATTTTACCTAATATGAGTATTGCAACTCCTGCTTTCCTGTCTTTTCCAACGTCATGAAATAAGTTTCCCCATCCCCTCATGTTCAATCTGGGTGTGTCCTATGCCCTAAGGTGAGTTCCTTGTAGACAGCATATTGTAGGATCTTGCAATTTTATCCAATTTGCTCCTCTGTGTATTTGATTGGAGTCTTCAGTTCATTGACATTTAAGGTAATTATTGATAAATATGTATTTATTACCATTTTAAACTTTGTCTTCCAGTTGATTCTATGTTTATCTTTTGTTCCTTTTTTTTTTTTTTGCTTGGATGATTTCCTATTATTTTATGCTTGTGTACTTTTCTTTTCAGTGTTTGTGAATGTAATGTTTGGTTTTGATTTGTGGTTTCCATTTTTCAAGTATGTTAATCTGTTCATATATCTGCTTGCTTTAGCCTAAAAGTTATAAAGGCTCAAAGACAAAATTAAAAAAATCTGTATTTTCTTACTCTCCTTCCCCACATTCTATGGTCCTTTTCAACATCACCACATTTGTCCTTTTGCTGTTCCTTAAGTTTATCATCACTTTTACAAGTAGGTTATTTCCCTTTAAATCTGTATACTGGCTCATTTAAGTGATTGTTTTCCAATTGTGATTTCCCCCATCCCATTCCTTCTCACTTCTTTTTTATTTAGAGAAGGCCTTTCAATATTTCTTTTATAATGGTTTTAGAATTGCTGTGCCATTTTAGCTTTTGTTTGTTGGAGAAATTCTTAATTCTCCATCTACTTTAATTGATATTCTTTCTGGGTAGAGTATTCTAGGCTGCAGTTTTTTTTCCCTTTTAGAACTTTGAATATATCTTGCCATTCTTCTGTGCCTGTAGTGTTTCTGTAGAGAAATCAGCTAATAGCTTTATGGGGTTTTTCTTATAATAAGCTATTTGTGTTTCTCTTGCTGCCTTTAGAATCCTATCTTTAACTTTTGCCATTTTTATTATAACATATCTTGATGTGGACCTGTTAGTGTTCTATTTGTTTGGGGCCCACTTTGCTTGCTGTATCTTGATATCAGTTTCCTTTAGATTTGGAAAGGTTTCAGCCATAAGTTCTTTAAATATATTTCCAACCCCCTTTTCTTTTTCTTCTCCTTCTGGAATTCCTGTTGTGCATAGATTGGTCTGCTTTATATTATCCCATAGTTCTCTTATATTGCTTTAATGTTGTCTTCATTTGGTTTTCTCTCTGCTGTCCTGATTGGGTGATTTCCTTTATTCTATCTTCCAAGTCACTAATTTGTTCCTCTGCATTATTCATTCTGCTCTTCAGTGACTTTAGCTCAGTTTGCATCTCTGGGAATGAATTTTCTAATATTTCTTGGCCCCTCTTTATTTTCTAGTTCCTTTCTAAAGTAATTTTCATTACTGTTTATATCTACACTTAATTCCTTCCTATTCACCCTTATTTCCTTCAGTATTTTCACTACATCCCTTTTGAACTCAGTGTCTATCAAACTACAGAGGTCTGTTTCATTGTTTGACACTTCAGTTGAATTCTCCTGTTCTTTTAACTGGGAATGGGTCCTCAGCTTCTTCATTTCACCTATATTTTTCTTTTTCTGTGAATTTAGGGAAACCAACTGCTGTAGTCTTGGAGGGCTACTTCTATGCAAGAGCACCACTTTGTATTTCGTGGGAGGTTACTATTTTTGACATGGAAGTTTGGATATTTGCTGTCTCTTTCTTCAGTGTGAGCAGGCTGTTATTCCCAGGGTGCTAAGTGTGTTTCTAGGGAGAAGGAGGCAATGGGCATGGCTAGTAGTCGGTGCCTGGTTGCTGGGCTTTTGACAGTAGCAAGGAACTCAGGAAGGCGGCACAGGCTATTCTAAGTTGCAGGGCCCTGGGAAGTGGCAATGAGACCCAGGCAGATTTAGAAATGCCTGAAGTATTTGGCAGTGCAGTGGCAGTGGTAGAGTGTGTGAGTTCCCAGGGGAGTGTGAGCAATAACCGGTGGTGTTTAGTGGCAAAGCTCTCCACTGTGGTGCATTCCGAGGTGATTGGGCCACAAGTGGTGCCAGTGCAGAGACTGCTGTGCTGGAAGGCCATGCCCACATTTGGAATCAGAGATATCTGAAATGGTTTGCTCTGGCCACCTGTAGACCACACAAGAAGCACCCTGTCCTGCTTAACCCATGCAGGATGTACTGCAAAGACTGCTCTTGTTGCAGGGTCCACGGAAGTGACAGTGATCAGTCATGTGTGGGTACTGCCTGAAGGGTTTGGCAGTGGCAGCAGCAGGGTGGGTGCATTTTCAGGGGAGAGAGAGCAGCAATGGGTGATGGTCAGTTGCAGTGCCCTCTTTTTTCCAACCTCTGAGGTGACTGGGCTGCAGGTGGAGCCTGTTCACAGATCCCTAGTGGTGGTGGGCCACGACTTCTTCTGGTTCCTGAGATGACTGCTGTGGTTTGTCCCCACCACCTACTGATCACATAAGAGGTACTGCATCACGCTTATCCCCCCAATGCCCGTAGCCCACACACAAGGTGCCCAGTCACCCTTATTGTGCACAAGAGCCACCTGGTCTCCTATAGCCTGTCACCACCTTTAGTCTGTGCCAGAGGTGCCCAGTCCTCTGAGGGTTCACACATTGGCAAGGAAAGAAATTCCTATTGCAGTCTGCCCTTCCTCCTCTTGCTCTTGCTAAGAAGGGTGCCTTACTTCTCCTGTGGGCCCAGACCACATTCTGAGTTCCCTCGACTGTGGCATTCTGCTCCCCTGCCTATGGAAAACTACTCTCTAACCTCTCAGGCTCTCTCCATACAGCCAACCTTGGAGCTGACTTCTGGAACTTGAGTCTCAGTTCCCAGCCCCCACATGAGTGTCTCAGGCTGTGCTCTCTGGGGCAGTGATGGAGATATTCTTACTTTTCTTTGCCTTCCTCAGTCCAGCTGCTGCACTTTTCTTGGAGACTTTGATGTCCCTCCATCTCATCTGATCTCTCTATTGGTTAGGTGGCTTCCAAGGGTGTGGGTTTCTTTTCCCTTTCACAGCTCCTTCTCAGGAGTGCAAGTCCCATCTTGATTCCTTCTTTCTCACTCTTTTCTTTCTTTTGTTCTACCCAGTAAGTGAAGGGTTTCTTGCTCTTTCTGGAGGTTTATGTTCTTCTGCAAGTGTTCAGCAGATGTTCTTTGCAAATCATTGTACGTGTAGTTTTTTTTTTTTAATTTTTATTTTTTTCCCCATTATACCCAACTGTACAACGTGGTGAAAGGGTTACACATACATATATGGATTCATCACATGTGGTTACACATAGTTCCCAGTGCTATACAGTAGGATTTTCTTGCTTTTCCAGCCCAGAGGCAACAACAACAACAACAACAAAACACTATACTAACGTCTTCCTCATTAGTATAGTTTTTTTTTTGATGTGTTTGTGGGAGAAGGTGAGCATGACATCTTACTCCTCTACCGTCTTTATCCTTCTCTCCTGATTTTCTCAACAAACTTCCAAGCCATGTGTTTCTTTACTATTGTGTGCTCCCTACTTAACACTGTATTTTAATAATGAAAAATGACGTACATATCTTCACTCTGTTGTTTTTTTTTTCTCTCTGTGAATGAAATATCTTCAATATTTAAATATATAACATATATACTGCAGATAATTTCAAATGAAAATTTCAAAATATTGACCTAATTTATATCTACAAAATGTTAACATTGAGGACAATTTTACTTTTATATTTATTCTTTAACGATTCTTGCTACAGAGACAGACAAGAGACCCTAAAAAATGTGGAGTATTTATTCCTTCTTTTTTTATTCCTTTGAGTAAAGCAGGCTTTTATGTTCACAATATTATTTCCCCCTGTATTCCCCCATTCAATATGGGTTGCTACAATCAGACAGAAAGTGTGAGGATGCTTTCTTCTTGCATATGTAGTAGAAACCTGAGTAGCAGACTGTAACGACTCCAGGCATGTCAAATAGATGCATTTGGAGCATTTATTCTTAAATGAAAAAGGGATAATTTCCCAAACAGGAGAGACGCATATAATGTGTTCACAGAGAGAAATATTTCTTGTTTGGTATCCAGCAGATGAGGTTGTTCCTTTACAACATTTAAATATGTTACTACTTTTATTAATAGAAATGTCATCTGTTGAAGGTAGGAGGCTTGGGGTTGTGAAGGTTAGCAGAATACAAAGAAGCTTTGAAATAGATCTTGTGGGAGAATGAGAGTAGGTTGCAACAGAAATGTAATGAAAGAGCTGTGACTCTTAAGTGCTTTTGAAGTTGGTGAATTTTAGAGTATTCAAAATCTGATCAGCTTCCATGGTAATTTCACCAGAACTTCTTGGCTTTCCAGAGGAAGACATAAGAAATTTAATAGTTAGAGGATGTCTGGGACAAAGATATTGCCATACAGGTGCAATGAAGCATTGAATGTTCAAGGGCACTTAGAATATGGATGGGTATTATTGAAATTATCTACTGTGGAATATAAACTGGATGAGAGAGGGAAGAGGTTTATATTTGTGCAGTGCAGAAATACAAACACACTTCTCAATCAAATTTAAAATTAATCCTTGTTCTTTAGTGTTAGTATTTAAATTTTTTTCTTTTCAGATAATTTTTTCCTTGTCTATCATTTCCATTGTTATGTTTACATGTTCATTTTTGGTTTTAAATGTTTTCCAGGACCAATTTTTGCAGCTTTTAATTGTGACAGATAATTTAAGAATGGTGCATAAAATAATTATGAACCATTTAAAATTTTTCAAGTGATATTATGGTACTTAATTTTAGAACATTCTCTGATTTTTGTGTATTTTTCTCCCTAATCATCTATTTCTCCTCCCCTATCTATAGATAACAAATATCCTGATTTTGCGCATTCAATGTCTTTGGAATTATGTTTTATTTTACTGTTTGTATGTGGCTTCTGTACTGCATGGTCTATATCCCTGATAGGTATGTTTCTAGCATGAGTTTTGTATTTGTAAGCAACTTGATTTTATTATAATCATTGTGGCATTATACCTACATTCATGCAGGTAACTGAGCATAGCTGCAACTTATTTATTCAATTTTAATTAATTAACTAATTTATTTATTATTTATATTTTATTGTTAATTATTTTCTGTAACAGAAGTAACCAGATATTTTTTTAATTGTATGTCTCATTTACACTCTTAAAAATTATTGAGAACCACTGAGAATTTTAGTATGTATATATGTAGCACCTATCAAATTCATAATATTGGAAATGAAAACTGAAGTATTTTGTAAAATTTTATGTATCACAAAATCATATAAATTTATCATGAAATCACATTGCACAGCAATGTAAACTACATAATTTTATAAAAATAATTACCTGAAAACTAGTAAAAAGACTAGCATTGGTTTATATTTGTTTTATCTTTTTAATGTTTGGCTTAATGTCTGGCTAATATTTTATTCTCTATTTAGGCCCTTACAGTGGACATATGGAAGTATATAAATAACAGAAGTATATAAATACAATATAGCCTTACACAGATCTGTAATTGGAAAACATAGGGTAATTTTAATAGCAATTCAAGATAACCGAGAATATTCTTTTTAAATACCACACAAAATGCAAAACATGGTAGCTTTTCAAAGTCAGTTGCAGTGTGAATCTGAAGCTATATAAGTGAAATTTTTACTGTCTTATTCTTCAACTTCAGATGTGTGGTTACCATACATCATTCCAAAACATTATGCATTGGTCCTTGAAAAATTAAGTTCTGAGTTATGAAGATCTTCCAAATGTTGACATGTATCATTAAAAAATATTAAGAACTCTATTTGCTCATATTATTACTAACTTCACAGTAAAAGTCTTCAAATAATAGAAAGCTAGCAAACTCCCAATGCTGGACACAAGTTTCCTAAAATTCTAATCTTTCAGGTTCAGATTTTATCAATGGCAACAAATATCTTAATTGGATTCTCCTGAAGTAGCAGTTTCACATAGTTTTTTTTTTGGGGGGGGATGAGTATCAAATATTAAATCTAAATACCCATATTTAGTTTATAATTGTTCTTTAAGCTAAAAGAATAGGAAAATTAGCTAATTCACCTGTAACTGAAAAAAAGTCATACAAGAGCTTTTCCTTGATATAAACACGCTATTGTAGTATTTAACCAAAGTGTTTTATTTGTTCATTTTTTTCTCCCACAGAATTTAAAAACACATTTACTCAAGGAGTGATATTTAATGACATTAAATTTTGTTATTGCTATGTTGAAGACATTGTTAATTAAAACTTTTTTCAGGTGAGGACATGGTAATGAACAATAGAAAGGGGTAAAGATGATTAGGAAGACCATGAGCTAACCTCCTTCCATATGCACACCAAAATTACAAACTACTTACAGAGAAATTATTGATTAGAAAGACTGAAAGATTAGCATGAAAGATATTTTTCAAATTAAATATATAAAGTAAGAACCTCTATGAAGTGGGTGGGGGGGGCAGAGACACCTTACTCAAGACTCATATCCCTAGAAGGGTGACCCATAAACAAGAGGGTTCTCCCCAAGGATCAAGGGATCTAAGCCAAACACCAGACTCCCTAAGTCTGGGGTCCTGAACCAGGAAGATAAGAGCCAAAACATTTTGACTTTGAAGGCCACAGGAGAGACAGAAGTCTGTGGGGAAGAGACACTTCACTCTTAAAGATTGTACTCAAAGTCTCAAATGCTCCCGGGCATATAGAAGTATTAGTAATTTGAAAAGAGCATGGGTCAGATCTACCTGTGATCTTGGAGAGCCTCCTAGAGAGTCAGGAGGTAACTGGAGGTTTCTCTGGGAATATAGACACTAGTGGTAACCATTGGGGGAGCCCATTCTACAACCAGAATACTGATGCTAGCAAGCACCATTGGGAAACTTCCCCCTGCCCTCTCATTGTCCGAACCCAGTTCCATCCACCATCCTGCTGGCACCAGGACTGAGACATCTCAGGGCAAGCAATTAACCAGGTGGAGGTAGAGCCCTACTCACCAGCAGGCCAGTTGCCTTAAGTCCTCCCAGTGGGCCAGCACTAGCCCTGAGTGAGACTAGATGTACCCACAACTGGGGAGGCAGTAGCCACAGAAAACCCTAGGCACTGGCCCCACCTACCAGCAGGTCAACATACCAGCTGTGGTATACTCAGGACTCTGCAGTCAGAGACCCTGGGACATGACTCTCCACATCAATGAACTAGCATTATCCCCAAGACCTGGCTTCACCCACCAGTAGGCAGACAAAAATCATGGGATTCACTGTGCCCCAGTGCCACCTACCAGCTGGGAGATATGAGCTCTAGGTCATAATAGATTTGCAGCCTGCTGTGTCAAAATCCAAATCACACACTTGGAGGTCCAGCACCAGCTCATGTACAACTTGGGTCTCTCAACCAGCCTCTTTAGTCACTATTGCAGACTGGCATCTGCCCCAGGAACACAGGACCTTGAACTTGACTCTAAGTACTGGTAGGGCAACACTAGACTCAAGGCCTCTTGGGTCCAGGAATTGCCCAACAGCAGACTAACACCATTTTTGGACATCTTGGACCATTCAGCCAGTTTCCCTGGCATCCAGCAGGCTAACACAAGCTTTGAGACACACCAGATACAATAGCCAACTTTGTCAGGAGCTGGCCCCAACCAATAGCAGAGAGATAATAGACACCGGACCTCAAGTCTAAAACCACCCACCCTGTAAAATGGTCCAGTCATCTGACTTTAGCAAAAACTCTGCAGATCAGAAGGAAGTGGTATGATATATTTACAGTAATAAAAAGGAAAAAAACCTGCAGTCCCACATTCTCTACATGGCATGCTTTTCATTCAGATATGATGAAGGGATTACAAGTTCTACAGAAAAGCAAAAACTAAAAGAATTCAGAAGCATCAAACTACTTTTACAAGAAATGTTAAAAGGACTTTTCTAGGGAGAAAAGGCCACAATAAGAAATAGGAATATTATAAAGGTAAAACTCTTTGGTAAAGACATCTATACAATTAAAGTAGTAAACTACACATGTACAAAGCTAGTAGGAATGCAAAAGTAGTAAAATCAACTGTATTCTCAATAAATATTCAAGGGATATTAAAAAGAAAAAGGTAAGTATGTTCTCAAAAACGGTAAATGTTGGGGAAGTGGAATAAAAAAACAGAGTAGTTAAAACGTGTTTGAACTTGATATCAGCAATTTAAAATAATTGCTTATATAGAGAGATATTGCTTTATATAAACCACATGGTAACCACTAACAAAAAACTTGGAATAGATACACATACAAAGAGAAAGGATTTAAACATAACACTAAAGGTAATCATCAAATCATAAAGGAAGAGAGGAAAATAACAAGAAAGGAAACAAAAAGAACTACAAAAACTTTCAAAAATTGTGAACAAAATAATTACACAGATATCAATAACTATATTTCAAAAAATTGATTAAATGCTCCAATAAAAAGACATCTGGAGGTTGAATGGTTACAAAAACAAGACCCATATGTATGCTGTCTAAAAGAGATGTGCTTCAGATTGAAAGACACGCAGAGGGAGGGTGGAGGATGAAAAACGTATTCTATGCAAGCAGAAAAGAAAAGAAAGCTGGGTTGTCAGTACTTTAACCAGAACAAATAGACTTTAAAATAAAGACTGAAAAAAGAGACAAAAAGGACAATAAATAATGATCAAAGAGTTAAAGAAGCAGATATAACATTGAAAATGTATATATGCTTATATCATAGGAGCATGTAAATACATAAGGCAAATATTAACAAACAACAAGGGAAAATTGACAATAGAAGAATATTAGCAGGGAAATTTAACCCCTTACATACATCAATGGATAGATCATCCAGACAGAAAATCAATATAAAAAAAACCTGGCTTTAAAACAATACTTTAGATCAAATACACTTATAAGTAATTATGAAACATTTCATCCAAAAGCAAGAGAATGCACATTCTTTTCAAGTTCTTAAGGGACATTCTCTAGGATAACTCATATTTTAGGCCACAAGATAAATGGAGTAAATTAAAGAATAAAATCATATCAATTATCTTTTCCAAAACAATAGTATGTGACTAGAAATAAGATACAAGAAAAAAAAATGTACAAAAAACAGAAACACACGGAGGGCCAAAAATATTCTACTAAACAGCCAATGGTCACAGGATAAGTAAAAGTCATATAATCATCTCAGTAGATGCAGAAAAAGTTTTTGACAAGTGTCAACATACATTTATGATAAAAAATTCTTAGTAAAATGGGTATAGGGATAATATACCTTAATATCATAAAGGCAATATATGACAGACTAACAGACAATATATTAATGGTGAAAAGCTAAAAACACTTCTAAACTTAAAAACAAGACAAGGTTGCCCATTATTGCGACTTTCATTTAAGATGGTATGGAAGATCTTGCCCCATCAATCAAACACACATAAACACACACCCACACACCCACACACGCACACACACACAAAAATGTAATGAAATAAAGTGTCCAACCTAGAAAAGAAATAAAACTGTCACTGTTTGCAGATGACATAATATTACACATAGAAAATCCTAAACATAATATAAGAACTATTATTACTCACTAATGAATTCAGTAAAGTTGCAGAATACAAAATTAATATATATAAATTTGTTGTACTTCTACATATTGACAAAAGAACTATCAGAGAAATGAGGAAAACGATCCCATTCAAAATTGCATCAAAAAGAATAAAATACCTAGAAATAAATCCGACTAAGAAGGAAAAGTATCCATACACAGAAAACTCTAAGACAATGATGAAAAAATTGAAAATGATAAAAATAAATGGAACACCATGCTAATAGGTTAGAATAATTAATACCATGAAAATGAGCATACTCCTAAGGCAAATTGTAGATTAAATTCAATCTGTCAAAATACCAATGGCATTTTTTTCACAAAACTGGATCAAATAATTCTAAAATTTGTATAGAAATACAAGACCCCAAATAGTCAAAGAAATCTTGAGAAAGAAGAGCAAAACTGAAGAGATCATGCTTCCTGATCTTAAATTATACTAAAGCCAGAATATTCAAAAGTGTATAATATTCTCACACAAACAGATCTATAGATCAATAGAATAGAATAAAGAATAAAGATATAAAAACACATTTATGTGGCCAATTATTCTACAACAAGCAATGCAAGAATATACAATGAAGAAAAGACAGCTTCTTCAATAAATAGTATTAGGAAAATTATTGTAAAATAATTAAAGAAGAACATTCTGTAATACCATATACAAAAGTAAATTCAAAATGGACTAAAGACCTAAGTATAAGACTGGCCACTCTAAAACTCTAGAAGAAAACACAGACAGAACAGGATTTGATATAAATCACAGCAATACTTTTCATTCATCTCCTAAAGCAAACAAAAGCAATAATAAATGGGAACTCTTTACTTAAAAACTTTCATAGCAAAGAAAATCATGAACCAAACATCCTCTGGAATATCTGGAAATGGAGAAAATATCTGCAAATGACATCACTGATAAGGGATTAATGCCCAACATATTTAAACAGCTATTACAATTCAATAAAAAATACAAACAATACAATTAAAAAATAGGGAGAAGAACTGAATACATATTTTTTTTCAGAGGAAATGCAGATGGCCAATAAACATATGAAAACTTATTCAACATCATTAATAATCAGGAAGTGCAACTAAAAACCACAATGAGATATCACCTAACAATTTTCAGACTGACTATTATCAAAGAGAACACAAATAACAAATGTTGGGGAGGATTTGGAAAAGAAGGAACCCTCCTACACTGTTGGTGGAGATGTAAATTGGTGCAGCCACTGTGGAAAACAGTATAGAATTTTTTAAAAATTAAAAATAGAAATATCATATGATTCAGCAATTCCACTCCTGGTTGTATATCTGAAAACAACCAAAATACCAATTTGAAAAGATTATATGCCCCCAATATTCATAGTAGAAATATTTGCAATTGCCAGAGTAAGGAAGCAAGATAAGTGCCCATCAAAAGATGAATGGATAAAAAAGAGAAGCTGTGAGATGCACAATGTAATACTACTCAGCAATGAAAAAGAATAAAATTTTTCCATTTGCCATAACATAGATTGACTTGCAGAGCATTATGATAAAGGAGATAAGTCAGACAAAGACAATTACTGTATGATATCACCTATATGTGGGATCTAAAAAATGCAACCAAATAGTGAATAAAACAAAAAGGAAGCAGACTCATGGATATAAAGAAGAAACTAGTGGTTACATGTGGAGAGAGGGAAGGGGGAACAATATGGAGGTAGGCAATAAAAATAAGGAATTATTATGGGATTTTATGAACATGTGTAAGAAACATTTGAAAATTTTAAAGCACTGTAGAATTTAAAGAATCTTTCAATTAAAAATGGTTAAAGAGAGCTATTTTATACTCAAATTTATACTCTTTCCACTTGACAGTAATGTTTCATACTTTACATTATTCAATGACTTTGTTTCTGTTTCTTGTACCAGATACTAAATTTCATGAAAGTAGCAAGTCTATACAATCTGGTGCTATAAAAAAATAACAAGTACAATATCCAAGCTATATCAGGCTTTAAATATCTATATGTTTGACCAATAAGTCAGTACATTAATACATATGCCCATCAAAAAGTAGTAAGGAAGCAAAGTGCCCTGGTACAAATTAGATATTTAATGTAGATTAATGGAAATCCAAAGGAATTTTTTACTTTCAGATTTCTAGAAAAATTAAACTTCTGATCATTATCCCATCAGTCCTCAACCATATATTAATTTGCCTTCAATTAAAACACTTACTGACATTGAAACAATTACTGACTGTTAGATATATTTATAATATTTGTAGTAATACATAGGATTTATATTTTATAAATGCTAAATTATCAAACTACATGTTTCCAGCCAATGTAATTTTGAATGAAAATATAAACATTTTATTTTTGTTCAGAAACTTATATTTGTGAAGAGTAGTAAGAATGAGGTTTATGACAAAATTAATGGCTATTTTGACCTGTAGTATGTGATAGTGTAAGGAAAGAAAAAAATGAATGGTACTAATTTTTTTAGTATCTAAAAATGCCAGTTCTCCAACTTTTATTACTCTCTATTTGGGTACAAATGAGAGATTTTACAAATTTTCTCAAGGCCTTACAACTTAGTCAAGAAGACTGGATTTAGATTCAAGTGAACTTGACCTAAAGATTTTTAAGATAATGTGTGCAAAGGATGAGAAAAAGAAAAATGGAGTAAAAGAAACTACATGTAAAGGAGGGACATATAATAGAAAATTAAAAGGTATAAGTATTATTCAATTTGTCTGCTCTTCTAAAAGTTCTTGCCAGTCTAGATTACCAAATTCATTGCATTACATTCTTCCTAGTGGTAAATTAAATGATAATACAATTTTTTAAACAAAATTATAAAAAGGGAAGAAAAAGTTGAAGGGTGGCTAACAGAAAGGCAAATCTATAATGATTAATATCTCACTACAAACATAATTAAAGACAAAAAATCTTTACATTCAGATGGCTATCGGTATGTTATATCTATAGTTCTTGTTTCACAATTTATAATATGAAGATAGACAAGAGTCCTATGCATGTAGATACTTCATTAATGATGATGCATTAAGTGATGACACATACAAAATATAGCCCAGGAATTTGGCAATGCAGAATTATAAAAAAAATAGTCAAGTCAGAATTATTTTCTTTATGTTTCTTTCTATTACTTGCTTACTTCATCACCATAAATGGTTTTTCATCATCAGTATATTAATAAATTTAGACATGATACGCAAAGAAGATAAAAAGTAAGAAGCATTTTGAGTTGGCAAAATACATCCAAAATGAAGTCCCTAAAATTATGCTTAAATTCATCAAAATTCACTTTTCCACTGAATATACTTAAATAATCTCTGACAAGGTATTATCTGTTTACGGAATAACAGAATGTTAACTGAACACTGCAAAGTGCCCTCTCCAAGGAAATCAACTCCTCTTTTTAAAAAACGTTTAATTATCGTGAAATAATACTTTAGATGCAACAAAAATTTTTGTTTTCAAGAAACTTTGGGTAAACTTTTAAACTGTGAATTTTATTAGTACACTTAAAAGAAGCACATTGTTGAGGCTTATACTATCTGAGCTTAAGTAGTATAAAAACTACCTGGACTATTACAGAATTTCAATTTGATATGATAGCAATTGGGTTCGGATTTTATAATATATTCCACTCTTCTTTGCAAATGGAGGCTTTAATGATTCGGATTTTCTTGTCTTATTCTTATTTCTAGTAGTATATAGGACCAAAATAAGATAAATAATTTTAATGGGACCACTTATCAGGAAACAGAAAAGTTGAGTATCTAGATTAACTTGTTGAAGGTTGTATGCTCTTTTTCTAATTAAAGTACCAAGTCAAATATTTTAGTTTCACTAAGCTGAAACATATGCACTACATAGAGAAACCTGACATTTCCACTCACAGTTTGAGAATGTGTGACTACATCGATTGATTAATGTAGTTAAAACCAATGCAGTTATAAAAACCATTCCAATCAGTCTTAATAGGGAAAAAACTACAAAAAAATATTGACAGGATTTTGAAAAAATGGAAGACTTGTAGACAGTTGATACACACACATTTGCAAGCATTTTACATTAAATAAACACAATGATCAGTGATACTGTAAACAAAAGACAGACAATCATTGACCTAGTAGAAGAAAAATCGGGATCAATAAAACCATATCCTTTGGTTATCTGAAAGTGTTAACCAGCTATGATTTAGGCTTTATCATATGCTATGGGCAAAATTATCCATGGCCAGTTGAAACTAACTTATTCTTACCATACAGAATTGTAGTTAACATACACATAGATCAATCTCAGTTGCACTGCTTCTTTCATCAGGTATGAAGCAAACGTTGTATTTAACAGAATTCACTATTATCACATCATTATCTAAAGCTCATGGTGTCATCCTTTTTCTGAAGTTCCCTGTATGTAATAACTGCATTTTCTCAGTTATGCCATTTCACTCGTAATAATATTTTTGTCCTACACTCATCAATGAGTCATTTATTTGGTTTTTGGATACTGACTCCATTGTCTTAAGCACTGGAGAAATAGAGTACATGATCAGAACAAGTGATCCTGTTACCATAACGTTTACAACTAAGATAGACATTCAAATAGTAGCCACTTATTTAAGTAACTATCAATGCAGGTGTGCTACAAATGAGGAATACAGTCGGAAATGAGTTCACGGAATTAGGGGAAACTAAACTGATTCATTAGGGTTCACTAATGTTTTCCTGTAAGAAGTGACTGATGTTTTATTTCAAATATATCTGGATAAACAGTATAGAAAGAACATGGAGTATTGAGAGAACCTCTTTGTTATCTGATGACACAGTTAGGAAAGTCTTTATTTTTATTTATTTATTTTTTTCACTGCAAAATTTTATTTTATATTTTATTTTATTATTTTTTTTAATTAATGGATTTTATTTCAATTATAAGTGTACATAAATCATCACAAGTCAATTTTACAGATTTTGTATCCCAAATCCCCAGTGTATCCCCCCACCTCCCAGATTGTCTTATTTGAAAAACCAAGGTTTTCCAAAGTCTGTGAGTCATTGTCTGTTCTGTAAGAAGGTTCATTGTGTCTTTTTAGTTTCCACATGTAAGCGGTAGCATTGGGTGTTGCTGTCTAATTGTCTGACTGGTTTCACTTCGCATGATAATTTCGAAGTCCATCCATGTTGCTATAAATGTTGGTAATTCGTTCCTTTTAATGGCTGAGTAACATTCCATTGTGTGTATGTACCATATCTTCCCTATCCACTCTTCTGTGGATGGGCATTTAGGTTGTTTCCATGACCTGGCTATTGCATAGAGTGCTGCAATGAACACTGGAGTACAGGTGTCTCTTCGAGTCATGGTTTCTGCTGGATAGATGCCCAGGAGTGGGATTGCTGGATCAAATGGTAATTCTATTTTGAGTTTTCTGAGGAATCTCCATACTGTTTTCCACAGTGG
>PVHT020004944.1:12069316-12134891 GCA_004024745.2 Catagonus wagneri
AGTGGGATTGCTGGATCAAATGGTAATTCTATTTTGAGTTTTCTGAGGAATCTCCATACTGTTTTCCACAGTGGCTGCACCAATTTGCATTCCCACCAACAGTGTAATAGGGTTCCTTTTTCTCCACACCCTCTCCAGCACTTATTGTTTGTAGACTTTTTGATGGTGGCCATTCTGGCTGGTGTAAGGTGGTACCTCAGAGTGGTTTTGATTTGCATTTCTCTAATGAGGAGCGATGTTGAACATCTTTTCATGTGTTTATTTGCCATCTGCATGTCTTCTTTGGAGAACTGTCTGCCTAGATCCTCTGCCCATTTTTGGATGGGGTTGTTTGTTTCTTTGATGTTGAGCTGTAGGAGCTGTTTGTAAATTTTGGAGATTAATCCCTTGTCAGTTGAATCATTTGCAAATATTTTCTCCCATTCTGTGGGTTGTCTTTTCGTTTTGTTTAGGGTTTCCTTAGCTGTGCAGAAACTTTGAAGTTTAATTAAGTCCCATTTGTTTATTTCTCTTTTTATTGTCCTTACTCTGACACATGGACCTGAGAAGATGTTGCTATCATTTATGTCAGAGAGTGTTTGGCCTATGTTTTCCTCTAAGAGTTTGATAGTATCTGGTCTTATATCTATATCTTTAATCCATTTTGAGTTTATTTTTGTGCATGGTGTTAGTCATAACTAATCTATGATAGTCAACTAATCTATGATAAAGGAAAGTCTTTAAAATGATGGCTAGTTATAGTGGGAAGAATAAGTTAAAGGGAGGAAAAGCTGTGCCTGAAGAGAATATTTACAGAATAGATTATGGTACATTGGAATAGCCAACGATTCTGAATCATTCATTTAGTCACTTATACTTAAAAAAAAATTAAGTTCCATATTACTATAGAACATGTCTATCTCATTTACTAGTCAAGCGACACCATACATAAGAGGAAAGAAGAAAAGAAAAAAGGGGGAACAAAAAGTGGAAGTGGATGAGAAAATACTTAGAGTAGGAATAAATAGGTTCAGGGTAAAATGAATATATTAAATTGAATGAAGAAAGTGAATTCTAACCTAACTGTGCAGAATATGTTCGCAAATTCTCTGTGTGCATTGTTACCAGCCATAGAGACCTCCTGAGAACCAAAACCAAATAAACTATTTCTGTTTCTGTTGTTAGTGGATTTTTTTTTTTTGCCTTTATAAGGCTGTACCCATGACATATGGAAGTTCCCAGCCTAGGATTTGAATCAGAGCTTCAGCTGCCAGGCTATGCCACAGCCACAGCAATGCCATATCCAAGGCACATCTGCAGTCTACACCACAGCTCACAGCAACACCAGATCCTTAACCTACTGAGCGAGACCAGAGATTGAATCCACATCCTCATGGATTCCAGTTGGGATGTTACTACTGAGACACAATGGGAACTCCACAAATAAACTATTTCTTGATGTAGCTGTAGTCAGTTGCATGATGTTCCAAGGTTTTTCCTCAATTTATTGCTAAGACTTTATGAATTAAATTATTATAAACCCATACATGGTTACATATGTACATTTTTGTGTATATGTCAAAATTTTTGAAAATATTTTCACTCACAACTTTTAAGACTTGAAAAACTGAAGCTTTAATAAAATGCCTAGGAGGTATGCTGGGAGGAGCGTGGGCACTAGTCAGTCAGCTGAGTTGCAATGCCAGGGTTACACACCTCTTCACTTCAGCTTCCTGATCTCTAAAATCATGATAATGTTTATTGCATTATTGGTGTGATAAAAAATGAGATTGTGTGTGTAAAATTCTGGGCTAGAAATATGCATTCAATGTGTAACTATTATTATTACAACAAAAGAAGCATGAGTATCCATTTTCCATGTAATAATTTCAAATAATTGACAGAGAGTGGCAAGTAAAATTCCTTCTCTCATTGCTCATTGTGACTCATGGCATACGTATAGACAAGACAGTTAATACAAGGGAGCATAACATGGAATTTAATGTCTATAGTTGTAAATTCCTTTTTTGAAAATTGTAATTCAAGAATTAATCTGTAGTTTTTTTCTATAATATCATATCTTTTATTTTTCTTTCAATTTCCTTTACTCCAGTGTAGATATTTTATGTAAATAGATGAAGAACTATTTAAACTCTTCCCCAAATAATACCATTTGACTGTAAAATTACCATATTTTAAAAATTACATATAATGTGCTTTATATTCAATAATAAAATAATCAAATTTCATGTGTCCCTGAAGTTTCATACCTTTATTTTGTATAAATTTGAAGCACATTAAAGTTTTTTAGTGGTTAATAAAGTTTTTAAATAAGCTCTTTTCCATTGCTTTCAAACCACTAAAATTAGGTATATGGGAGTTTCATTCCCATTAATCAAATTTTAACAATGTATTAGTTAGCTCAAGCTGTCATAACAAAATTCCATAGACTGGATAGTTTAAAAAACAGAAATTAATTTCTTCACATTTCTGAAGGCAGGAAGTCTGAGATTCAGCAAGATCAGTTTCTATTGGAGCTCGTTTCCTGGCTTCTAGAGTCCTTCTCACTGTGTCCTCGCATGATAGAGACAGACAGCTCTTCCTCTTCTTATAAGTGCCTCCTCTCAACCTGATTATCTCCTAAAGGTTCCACCTCCAAACACCATCGCATTAGGAGTAACAGCTTCAACATATGGAATTCAAGGGTGGAACACAGTTCAGTCCATAGCATCATTCTATATTCAGAAATCTGAAACCTGAAACAGGTACAGTAAATATAAGTAAATAACTGAAGGATTAAAATTTTGCCTTCAAATGACTATCATTTAATCCATGAGTATTTATACAAAAAAAGCAGAAGGGGAAAAATAGTTGTTTATATCAAAATCTATAGAAATTCCAATTAAATTTAAATCATTATAATGTCTACATTTTGCTTACCATTTTATAGATCTCAAAGTACTTTCAAAGATATTATCTCTTTTACATAACTGAAGTGATAAACCTGCTTTAGACTTTTCATTTTTTTCTTATAATATTCAGATTTCAAAAAGTCAGTTTCTTAGGATTATAGTGTTGTTTGTGGGTACCTAAAATTCAAAGAAATAAGTAAACAAGTCCCCTGCTCTGAATCTTTGCTCTTTCAAAGCTGACCTTAATATAGCCTGTCATATTAAAGAACATTTTGAGTTGAGATGAAAACAGCCAGGCAATCCTCTTACTAAAGATCTCCTAACATAATCCTCTCTCATGTGCAGGTGACAAACTGAACTGAAGTTCCAGTTCTGAGCAGAGGCTTGCTCTTCATGATGTATAGGTCAAAATGATAATTTTTATCTAAAAATTCACTCTTTAAACAGACGATTACTCTCTGTCTCTTTCATGGATGTTTTATTTGATGTATTTCTGTGGAGGCTTAATATCCCCTGAAAGGATACATGACCATTTCCATTTCCTTATATCTGAATAATTTAAATATTTATAGGCAGAAAGAAAATTGAAAAATGCAAATAATCAGTCCTGAAAAACATCACATTTCAGTACATAGTATGTGGATTTTCTTCATCTAATCTTTACAGACTCTGTACGTACATCATTATCAACACTTTATTAATATAAATTATCTTTTACAATGACTTTTATTTTTCCATAATTTCTAGTTTACAGTGTTCTGTCAATTTTATACTGTACAGCATGGTGACCCAGTCACACATACATGTATAAATTATTTTTTCTCACATTATCATGCTCCATCGTAAGTGACTAGATATATTTCCTAGTACTATACAGCAGGATCTCATTGCTTATCCATTCCAAAAGCAATAGTTTACATCTATTAACCCCAAATTGCTTATCCATCCCACTCCCTTCCTCTTCCTCCTTGGCAACCACAAGTCTGTTCTTCATGTCCATGACTGGAGGTATTTTAGAAACCTGTACATAGAACTACAATGTGACTGAGCAATCCCACTCTTGGGCATATATCTGGACAAAATTTTCCTTGAAAAAACACATGTACCTGCATGTTCACTGCAGCACTAGTCACAATAGCCAATACATGGAAACAATAAATGTCGATGATTGTATTAAGAAGGTATTAATATAAATTATTTTACATCATTGAATCTCTTACCATGGGATTGTGAGTTGCTTTATGATTTGAAACTTCTCCCTCCGAAAAGAAAGGTCATTTTGGATACTTTTTACAAAATAGTGGTTCTGATGAAACTAGGAAATAATGCAATCCAATTAAGAAAATAAAATGATTGGAGCATATATTTTAAAAGGCTTCTGTGTGGAAGGATTAATGTAAAGAGTAGATTCAGCATATATTTTCCATTTATTTTTTGAGAAGGATTAAACATTTAAAGTAGCTTGCTCATTTGAAAGTCATTCAGATTCTTAGAATGTTCATGAATCACAATTTAATTTACAAAGTATAAAATGCTGTAATTCTAATACTTTATAGTGGGTAATCCTATTTCTGGATATATAAAACTGCTTAGAGTACATTTTGATTTAATTATAGTTGAGCAAAAATATCAAAAAACATAAATTTACTAATTTATTTTTTAATCAAATTGTCTTTAATCTTAGTTGTATTTAGAAAGTCATTACATTAATAACTATGGCAGGAATTGATGCTAATAATTACTAATTTAATTGTAAAAATGAATGAAATCATGTGTCAAAAGCAACATATTTACACTTCCTTGCACTCCCACTGCATTCATTAAAAAAAGATTATTAAAGTCTTCCTTTATTTCACAAGATAGTATTAAAAGTTGGATAGTATTTCATTACATTTTGTATAATTAGAAAACTTAGAGTCAAAAATCACTTATTGGTTAAAGTAATTGTGCAGTTATTAATGAAATGACAACTTGTCTTATGTCCCAACTCCAATTCACCACATGTCTTTTTGTTTCACCTGCCCCAGACCGCTAAGCACATTCCTTTTTCTCATGAATCCTCTCTTAGAATCACTTCCGGATTTTGAAAGTCATATAGAAAATTGCATTTATTATATAAAGTAATCAAGGCTATGGGATTTTCTTGGCAATCTGTGATCTGAAAAACCCCAGGTGTGACATAGGTTTTAATGGAAACTCAAGGAGCCAAAGCACTACCAAAACTAAAGTAAATGTTCCTATGTGGTTTTCAATTTATATTGAACAGGTTTTAAATTATTTTACATGAAAACAATTCAGATCATGTCAAGGTAGCTGCAAAAGGCATCATATCATAATTGGCCATATTTTGAGTCTCAGAATTCTGACTGTGGGATGTACCTGCCTTGTAACGCTGACCAGCTCATCTTTCCTCTAAGCTGTTTCATGGCCTTTAACTTGGGGATAGAAAGACCTGACTCATTATGCTGTTGTGAAGATTGAATTGTCCAAGGGGTATGAGCCTATTATGTCCTATCAAACATGATGTATGTGTAATAGGAGTATATACGCTTTACATACTAAGAATTTCACTACCTTGAGATAATAAACTCTGATGATACATAGATCTTTTCTCAGTGTTTAAAAGCCAGGTACTATCTTAGATGTGAAATTACTATATCTTTTTATTTTGTTATATATTTCTCAAATTAATTTCTATTATGGAATTGTTGCATGGAGGGTTTTTCATGCAATAAATTGTAAATCTCTTGAGTTGCTTTTCAAAAATATATTTGGATGCAATTGAATTAACACTTCTGCTTCTGTAGGACTTACTAGTCTAAATTTATCAACATCGAATGATACCAGCAGGAATAAACCAGGCAGAAATTTACGTGCAGAGGAGTAGTGAAGAATATAATAATGGTTTCTGCAAAACAACTCACACACACACACAAACACACACACACACAGGCACATCAGCAAAAAAAACAAAACAAAACAAAACAAAAAAAACTAACCATACTTGAAATCTAACCGTTCTCGTTGGTAAAATATTTAGAATATTGATCTTCTGAATCTTAAATTTTAGGTCAGCATCCCTCTATGCTGTGCTAGACACTGAGGAAGGATTCTGCATGCATTGTATCACTGAATTTTTACATACGCAGAAACTGAGATTTTAGATATATTAAGACAATTTGGACAAAATTAAGAAGAGGCATAGCCAAATTTCCTCCAGCAATGCCCAACAAAAAGCAAGGGCCATCTATCACCATGGTGTATGGACTTTAATTAGGCAGCATGCAGTGTTATTTTCAGCTATAAGCAATCACAAAAATTGCATCTCCATTTTATTGCACTGAACAAGTAGAATACCATAAAGAGTATTCATGCTCTACTGAACATTAAGGATTACACCTCAAACACGTAGTCATTATCTTTAGTAATTTATAAGCAGTAAAATGAAACAATTTGGCATAGTCTACATGGTAAAAGAAAATGGAAAAGGAAATCAATCAGAAAAAAAGTGTTATTTTACCACTACCATATTAAAGTCTAAATCTTAGAATAGATGGAATGCAAGGAAGGCAACTTATTTTATCTTCTACAGAGTTTCCACCTTTTGTGACATCATTTAATATTAATGTGTATCTGAGTTAATAGTGTAAAAAGGGCAGAATTAAAAAATGAATAATTAATGCCCTATGTCTCCCTTCCAGCAGTCATCAATTAAGACAGCAGTTTACAAATGCATTGTCACCATGAATTATTGAAATTTTACAGGAAATTTTATATTTCAACTCTTTATCCAATGAAGGCTGAATAGAATTTATAATATCAACTCTGGAAATGTGAAATACCATGACACTGTTTGGAAGTTTAAGAGAAAGAAATGATAGGCAATGTCTAGATTTCACAGAAATGAAAGGGAAAGGGAGGTGAAAATTTTTATGACACAATTCAGGTATCAGGTGTCATGAAATTCAACATAAAACAGGAGTGGTGTCAGGAACTTAATTTTCTGTGATTATTTTTTGGTGTGTTTTACGTTTTGTGTTTCACAGAAAATCCTGTTTGATTCATGAAATGGCTGGATCCTACTGGTTTAAAACTTCACAGATTTCTTGGACTCATTGTTGAAGGGATAAAGTGAAGCATCCTTAGTTTATGCGTTCCAGAATTTCTTGTACTCTAAAATCAGAAGCTCTAGTCATTTGTCATACAACTTACTGGATTGGTGTTTCATCATCATGGAAAATTGCCCTTTCTCTGGAATTCCTAAATGAGATACATGCTGTCAGTTGAGAGTTTTCATTCCATTCAGGTATCTTTTGCTTTTACTCCTGATTCCCTATCACCATTTCCTGGATATTGTTTCCTCTTCTAGCTCTTTTTTTCCTCTTCCCATGTGATGAGTATGTCAGAATTTTATTTCACAGCATTGTAATTACATATAATCTTCTATTATTTAGGGAAAGAGAATCTGTTATTGCATTTCTCCTTTGTGAACTGTGTGCAATATTTTGCTTGAACAAAATTGTCTCTCATTTCTTCAGAAAGTAGGCATAATTTTCCTTTGAATGCCAGAAAAAGTACAGCCTATTTGAGAACCTTTATTATCTTTTAGAATTGTATATAGTCTTCCACCATTATTTTTCCCCAAATATCCCCCAATTATGGTATAATTATATTTAAAGATATTTAATTATTTCTATGCACAGCTCAACCCTACCTTATCTTCTAAAAGATGGTAGTACTTTGGGGTCCCTTCTTTTAGGAAGAAAGGGCATGCAGAACAGAAAACAGCATCTATTGGCTTCTGAATGTATATTTACAAAAGTTTATACCCACTAGGGAGATTATGCTAGTTATATTTAAGCCAAAAAAGCACTGTGGCAGATAAGCTGCCTCTGAAGAAAAATTATGATGAATAAGAAGAGTAGTAATGCGAACAGAGAATTAGATGGTATTTGTAGGGTGCAATAATGTACTTTTCTGGTTGGATGCTTAGGGACACAGAGGAGATGAGGAGTCTGAGGACAAAGGAGTCTCTGCTCTACATGCTGGGTTAGAGACCCAGAGAGACAATAACACTGTGGAGAAGGGACCAATGAGTGAATGTTTGTCTCCACAGTGTGGGGTCATTGGAAGCTTACATGTATCAGTGAACATCTAAGTGGGACAGATCTGTGCCCAAACACACTCATAGTCTTTGGACCTACATGCTTTTCTAGGACTTAGTCACAACTCCAAGGAAAGAGGAACTACAGAACAAAAATGATCAAGATTACACTTTTGCTTCCTGAAGGAAGAGATTCAAAACATAAATTGATATTTGCTATAATAATACTTGTGTTTGTAGTGTTTCTCTTTCTCTCTCACACATACACAGCCCCCCACACAAACACACACACACACACACATATACACACAATCTATAAACCTCTTAAAGGCACAAGCTACATGTTAATCATTTTTGTGTTCACTTGTCTGATTTCATCAATAATGGATCAGAAGTGATAAATTGATTATGAATTATCAGTTGAGAGACAGGTTTCCATTAAGTGATGTTAAATGGACTAGTTTATTCGGAAGCACCTTAATAGGTTTCACTTGGCATTTACCTCTATTCTATAAGCCATTCCAGGAAACTAAGTCTTTTGTGTGTGTAGTTCACAACTGCAGCACTTGGTCTCCAGTAATGTAATGAGCTGGGGATATTCTGAATCACATTCCTGAAAATGCTTTAGAGAAATTACTGGTAAAACTTAGAAATGATTGAAAATATTTGTACATATAAAGGAAATTACTGAGAAATATATAAAAATGTTATCTATTATAAATTAAATATATCTTTAGAATTATGGTTTTACTGCTAGGCATTGATAAAAATAATGTTTTAATATTTTATAAACTGAACTATGATTCTCTAAATCCTCAAAGTGAACAAAAGTTTTTGTAATAATTAATGACTCCCAGAAGTTAATTATTAAAACATGTTTTAAACTTAAAATAGCCATTGGACTTCATATTTTAAGCAGCATTATAAATTATAATCCGATTCAATTTTTTTTTTTTTTTGCCTTGAACTGAATTCTTAACCTGTGAGTGATGGAAGCTTTGACCATAACAATTGCAAATAGCCTTGGAGCTGTATTATGGGATATCTAATTCCCAGAGTGGCTCATTGTAATTTCAACATTACAATGTGAAGAGTTGCTGACCCTGTAAAATTTGGGCACTGCTGTGACCCTTTGGACTACTTTACTTTAACTTGAACTCTTGTCAGAAGAAGTATTCCACTCTTTTGTTTTTCTTTTTAATAGTCTGAAGTTATGTCTAGGATAAGTTGACCTAAATAAAGCAAAAATAATAAGTTCAATAGCAACTCTATTTTGTTGAAGCTTCCTTTCTCCATACCTTAAGGAATAACTGCTCTTACTCTATTGTCCTACTTGACCACACTGAGTTACGTTCAGAATTATTATTTATAAAAATTCAAAATATATTTATAATGAATTTTAAAAGTTCTTAAATATTTTATTCTAGAATTGTTTACCTTACAATAGTAAGCTAGTACCACGTACAACCTGAATTCAAGTTAAGTGAAATGAATTTTATTTTAAAGGAAAATTAGAGACATAATAGACTGTGGCAACCTCAGTCATAGAGATAGCCATAATCAGGTGCTAGGAAAAATATAGTGGATTATATTTTACTAAAATAAAAATGCATTAAGTATCTGCTACTTATTCATGATTCTGTAGAACTCTATGAGAATGATGAAAGAAATCACAGATGCAGCCCATAGCTTCAGTTTACTTTGTGGTAATGATGGGGTTATGAAACATTGCTGAAGAACATAAAATAGAACATTATTAGCCACCACACTATCTGATATAGACAATATAAATATTGATTGAGGAAGTTGAAGTTCATTTAATGTAACTGTAAATCAGATAAAATTTGAGGTAAGCTTTGGAAGATGGACAGGAATAGATAAACAAATGGGCAAAAAAAGGGACATTGCAGGTGAGGATGCTGAAAGATCAAAAGTGATGGTTCTGGTAAGAATGTGACAGATTTAAAATACAGCGAGATTAAGAGACTAGCTTAATTTGGGGAAGGTGAAGTGAAATTATGGAAGACTTCCAAAACCATGAAAAGAAATATTGACTTAGAAAGCTAATAATGAAAGATGACAACAACTTCTAAATTGTTTAATGCCTGATAGTAATGATGATGATAATTTACTAGTAATAATATAGAGAATTTGTACAGCCCACCAAGCAAAATCTTGTGGTTTTACATAACCTCATTTAATCCTTACAGCATCTGAGATCAGTAAGATTGTCATGATATTTTACAAATGATGAAATATAAATTGTTTAGGTTACATAAACTCTAAGACTCAGAATAGATGTAATAGACATAATGCATTCTAGAAATAGTAGCTAATTTCTTATTAGAAATACTGAAAAACTTAAATAGGTAACAGCAAAATTCACAAGAGAAATTACAGTAAAGCTAAAAATTTTTTATTTGGGTAAAATAAGATATTTTAGGAATCACACATGAAAAATCATGGCTTATAATTTGTCTGAGTTTCAGTATAAATCAGTGTTTCTCAAAGTGGAGCCCATCAGTTACTTTAACCTTCATGAACTTGGTTGCTTTTTAAATAACAGTAATAAAAATAGCACACCATAGATTATTTTGTTTATTTAAGCCAAATAAATAAGAATATTTTGGTAATTACAAGAAAACTAGCCTATTTTTATAACACCCAAAGTAACATGCAGAATAAATATTATTCCTTGTACACACATACAGTGAAACTGAAAAAAAAAATAAAAGATTTGGGTGAATGTCATGGAGAACCAAAGAATGGGTTTCAATATGCAATTGATATGATCTGTTACAAACCTGTTGAAACTCTGAAGTAATGGAAAATCTGGTAAAGTCTTTGGAAAATCTACCTGAAAAACCAAAATCACTCTCTTTGTTCATGTGGAAATGCTCGTCGTTTGTAGGGGAAAAGCTTACTTTGGGGATTTCCTCTCCAATGATACCTTGTATCACAACCCACCTGTCTGGACCCAAATGACAGGATGAATTTCCAAATCTGAAGCCTTTCAAGTTCTTTTGTGAAATTTTGGAGAGGATAGCTGCCTATAGGCAGTCTGACCACTTTTTCAGGTTGACTATAAACAACAAGGTGGCTCAGTGGGACAACAAGAGTATATTCTGAGCAGAGGGCAGATGTGACTGTCTTGGTTAGTTGCATCCTATCTTCAGGGGGCTAGAGCTCTGTCTTCTCTTTGGCATAAACAACACTTAGGCAAAAAACAAACAATTAAAAACTATTATACTATATGTATATATTTAATATATATGCTATATATAATTTTATGACAAATTAAACACACATTAAATGATCCATTAATAGGCCTAAAACAACATCCTATTTCTCTAAGTGCCTCCCCTGAAGTATCTGTGATTCTCAGGTAGGTATAAGTATTTTCTTCCATGATTTCACATTTAAAGAAGTTGGCAATATATTTTATATTACATAAAAGTGCTTTGTAAATTCAAACTAGTATACGAAATATAAAATTTCGTAACAATCTTTAGACTTAACATTAAGTCTTTAAGATTTTTCATATGGACAGGTAAATATAATTCTTTTTATTGCTTTTCAATACTCAATTTATAAAAAACTCAAAGTTATCTATACATTCCTCTACTGAGACAGAATTTTTCATTTACCCTTATATGTTTTCACTTAATTTTGGTACAGTCTTATTTTGCATATTTAACAGAGATTTAATAGGAATATACCTATGAATGGAAATTTTGAACTGAAGGAAATACACATTCAATTGTATGATGCAATAAAATTGTTATCAAATGCAGATCTAAAGTAAATGAAAGTTTTTGTGTATATTTGATCATGATAAAATAATTATAAAAACAATATATTTACCACTATAGATATGAAATGGTAGATTGGTGTTACTTGGTCACCATTCAAATGAGAAAACTGTGAAAATCATTCCATTATTGGTCATTCCAGCTTCTTATTTCCTAAATCAATTGTTTTCAACATTTGTTCAACATTTCAAAAATTGTTTTCATTTATTTTGCTTTGGGAAGATTTAGTATATATTTTTATTATCAAAAATCTTTCAAAAATATAATTTATGATTTGTCTTTTACTTTTAGCAGATCCGTCAGGACTAGTTATACCAAACAGATTTGTAATGTAAAGTAAAATGGATGGAACATATTAATATACTGCATACCATTTTAAGGGCCAGATAACATTGTACCTATGTTTTTAAAAATTGAAGTATGTCCTCGGTAATTTGATAGGGATTGCATTGAATCTGTAGATTGTCTTGGGTAGTATAGTCATTTTGATAATATTGACTCTTCCAGACCAAGAGCGTGGTATGTCTTTGCATCTGTTCATGTCATCCTTGATTTCTTTCGTCAGCGTCTTATACTTTTCAGAGTATAGTTCTTTTGTCTCTTTAGGTAGTGTATTCCTAAGTATTTAATTCTTTTTGATGCGATGGTAAACTGGATTGCTTCCCTAATTTCTCTTTCTGATCTTTCATTGTTAGTATATAGAAATGCAGTTGATTTCTGTTTGTTGAATTTGTATCCTGAAACTTTGCCAAATTCATTGATGAGCTCTAACAGTTTTCTGGTGGAGTCTTTAGGATTCTCTAGGTATAGATTCATGTCATCCGCAAATAGTGATAGTTTTACTTCTTCCTTTCCAATTTGGATTCCTTTTATTTCTTTTACTTCTTGATCGCTGTGGCTAAGACTTCCAAAACTACGTTAAATAGTAGCAGTGAGAGTGGACATCCTTGTCTTTTTCTTGATGTCGTTGGGAATTCTTTCAGCTTTTCACCATTGAGCATGATGTTAGCTCTGGGTTTGTCATAGATGGCCTAGATTATGTTGAGGTAGGTTCCCCCTATGCCCATTTTCTGAAAGGTTTTTTATCAGAAATGGGTGTTGGATATTGTCAAAGGTTTTTCTGCATCTATGGAGAGGATCATATGGTTTTATTCTTCAGTTTGTTAACATGGTGTATCACACTGATTGATTTGCAGATATTGAAGAATCCTTGCATCCCTGGGATAAATTCCACTTAATCATGATGTACAATCCTTTTAATGTATTGTTGGATTCAGTTGACTAGTATTTTATTGAGGATTTTCGCATCTACCTTCATTAGTGAAATGGAAATGACTATACTACCCAAGGCAATCTACAGATTCAATGCAATCCCTATCAAATTACCAAGGACAATTTTCACAGAAGTACCGCAAAACATTTTAAAGTTTGTTTGGAAGCACAAAAGACTCAGAATAGCCAAAGACATTTGGGAAAACAGAAATGGAGCTGGAGGAATCAGGCTCCCTGACTTCAGAGTATACTGCAAAGCTACAGTCATCAAAACCATATGATACTGGCACAAAGACAGAAATATAGATCAGTGGAATAGGATAGAAAGCCCAGAATTCAGCCCACGCACCTGTAGTCAACTAATCTATGACAAAAGAAGCAAGAATATACAACGGAAAAAAGACAACCTGTTCAATAAGTGGTACTGGGAAAACTTGACAGCCACATGTAAAAGAATGAAATTAGAACACTTCTTAACACCATGCACAAAAATAAACTCAAAATAGATTAAAGACCTAGACATAAGAAAAGATACAATAAAACTCTTAGAGGAAAACATAGGCCAAACACTTTGCAAAATAAATGACAGCAACATCTTCTCAGATCCACCTGTTAGCATAATAACAATAAAAATAAAAATATACAAATGGGACTTAATTAAGCTTAAAATTTTCTGTACAGCAAAGGAAACCCTAAACAAATGAAAAGACAACCCATAGAATTGGAGAAAATATTTACAAGTGAATTGACTGACAAGGGATTAATCTTCAAAATTTGTAAACACCTCCTACAACTCAATACCAAAAAAAAAAAAAAAGCCTCATCAAAAAATGGGCAGAAGATCTAAACAGACAGTTCTCCAAAGAAGACATATAGATGGCCAAAAAACACATGAAAAGATGTTCAACATAACTAGTTATTAGAGAAACGTAAATCAAAACCACTATGAGGTACCTCCTTACACAGCCAGAATGGCCATCATCAAAATGTCCATAAACAATAAGTGCTGGAGGGGTGAGGAGAAAAAGGTACCCTTTCAGACTGTTGGTTGGAATGCAAATTGGTGCAACCACTGTGGAAAACAGTATGGAGATTCCTTAGAAAACTAAAAAGAGAATTACCATTTGACCCAGCAATCCCACTCCTGGGCATCTATCCAGATAAATCCATGATTCAAAAAGACACATGCACTCCAGTGTTCTTTGCGGCACTCTATACAATAGCCAAGTCATGGAAACAACCTAAATGCCCATCGACAGAGGAATGGATAGGGAAGATGTGGTACATAAACACAATGGAATATTAATCAGCCATTAAAAGAAATGAAATAACAGCATTTATAGTAACATGGATGGACCTAGAAATCATCTAGCGAAGTGGAACCAGTCAGACAATGAGACACCAACAGCGAATGCTACCACTTAGATGTGGAATCTAAGAAAAGGACACAATGAACTTCTTTACAGAACAGATACTGATTCACAGACATTGGAAAACTTATGGTTTCCAAATGAGATAAGTTGGGGGGTGGGGAATGCACTGAGGGTTTGGGATGGAAATGCTATAAAATTTGGTTTTGATGATTTTTGTACACTTATGTTTGTAATAAAATTCATTAAGAAAAAATAAATCTACACACACAGAAAAAGAGAGATTAAACAGATAAAAAATAAAATAAAAAACTTAAAATTGAAGTATGGTTTAAAAGCAATATTATATTAATTTCAGTTATAAAACTAGAGGCTGGACATACATTACAAATTGATTGCAATAAATAGTAACCACCTGTCACATACAAATTTATTAAAATATCATTGACCATATTCCCTATGCTATACATTACATCCCTGTTACATTTATGCTATAACCAGAAGTGTGTACTCTTAATTCCTTTCACACTCTCCTTCTATAAACATCAATTTATTATCTATATTATAACTCTGTTTCTGTCTTGTTTTGTTTTTTTTTTAGGCTCCACATATAAATGAGACCATAGAGTATTTCTCGTTCTCTGACTTATTTCACTTAGACTACACAGTAACAAATGGTGAGATTTCATTCTTTTTAAGGCTGAGTAATATTCTACTATATCTATAAACTAAATACTATTTATTCATTCATCTGTTGATGGACACTAAGGTTTCTTCCATAGCTTGGCTATTGTAAATAATGCTTGCAAAAAACAAAGGGATTCATATATCTTTTCAAATTAGAGTTTTCATTTTCTTTGGATAAATACCCAGGAATGGTATTTTCTATTTTTATTCCATTTTTAAGTTTTTAAAACTATTTTTATATTTATTTATTGGCCACATCACGACATGCATAAGTTCTAGGGTAGGGAGCAAACCCATGCCACGGCAGTGACAATGCTAGATCCTTAACACACTGAATCACCAGGGAACTCCTTTATTTTTAATTTTTAAAGAAACTTTCATATAGTATTTCATAGCAACTTCACAAACTGACATTCCCACTAACAGTGCACAAGGGTTCCCTTTCCTCCACAACCTCTCCAACACTGGTTATTTCTTGTATTTTTGAAAACAGTTATTTTGACATATGTGAGATGATTTCACATTTTTTTAAAATTCGGTATTATACTTTATTCGTAATACTCATATGTAAAAGAAGGAATGCCTTAGTTGTTATTGTCAATTTGTTTTCTCAGCATGAATAATTCCTAGGATTTGAGCAAATAATGATTTTGACTTTATTCACTATAGTGACATTAGTTCAGAATCGGCTTACAGCTGCTGGATCCAAAGTAAGTTGGGAGGCTATTAAGGAACATCTCAATTTAGGAATCCTAAATCATCTGCCATAATTGGACTTAGGTTAGCTTACCATGATCATGATCACTTTCGGTTCATCTTCTTTCTAAGCTCTTTATCAATTTTTTTTTTTGCATTCTAGTATGCCGACATATTCCACAAAGGAAAGTTCGTATAGTTCTGCACAGTTAAAGATGTATCTGATTTTTGACCTAATAAATAATCTTTTAACAGACAAAAATATTGTAATAAACGAAGTGAGGGGTTATTTTTTTTTTTTTTTTGTATTTTTAGGGCTGCACCTTAGGCATATGGAGGTTCCCAGGCTAGGGGTGAAATGGGAGCTGCAGCTGCTGGCCTATGCCACAGCCACAGCAGTGTGGAATTTAAGCCACAGCTCGTGGCAATGTTGGATCCTTAACCCACTGAGTGAGGCCTAGGATCAAATCTACATCCTCATGGATAATCTTTGGACTCATTACTGCTGAGCCACAAGGGGAACTCAGATTTTTTTTTTTTTAATTTGCCTGATGATTAGTAATGCTGAGCATCTTCAGTTGTATTTTGGTCATCTGTAAGTCTTCCTCAGAAAAAAAATAAAGCCTATTCAGGTCCTCTGACCATGTCTTTAATTGAATTATTTATTTGTTTGTTGATACTGAATTGTGTGTTTTCTTTATATATTTTGGATGTTAACCCCTTACTAGATATATTGTTTGCAAATATCTTTTCCCATTCAGTAGATTGCCTTTTCTTTTTTTAAAAATGGTTTCCTTCCTGTGCAGAGCTTTTTGCTTCTTTGTTTTTGTTTATTTTTGTTTTGTTCTATCATTGCTAATACCAGTGTCACAAAGTGTACTGCCAATGTTTTACTCTAGAAATTTTATGGTTTCAGTTCTTATATTTAAGTGTGATACTTTCAGTTTTGTTCTTGTTTCTCAAGATTGTTTAGGCTATTTGGGGCATTTTTATTTCCATACAAATTTTAGACTCATTTGTTCTAGTTCTTTGAATAATGCTATTGGTAATTTGATAGGGATTTCATTGAATCTGTAGCTCACCTTATAGATTATGGTCATTTTTAGTCACATTAATTCTTCAAATCCATGAGCATAACATACCTTTCTATTGATATGCATCATTCTCAATTTCTTTCATTAATGTTGTAGTTTTGAGAGTACATACTTTTTACTTCTTCGGTTAATTTTATTCCTAAGTATTTTATTCTTTTGATGCAATTAAAAAGGGATCATTTTCTTAATTTATATCTATGATAGTTTTTCATCAGTGTATATGGGTGTAACAGATTTCTGTATGTTAATCTTGTGTCCTATAATTTTACTAATACTAATTTATTAATACTAATATTTTTGGTGGAGTCTTTAAAGTTTTTTACATACAGGCATATCTCATTTTATTGTCCTTCACCTTATTACACTTTGTAGGTATTACATCTGTAGCCAGTTTAAGGTTTGTGGCAACCCTGTATTGAACAAGTCTGTTGGTGCCATTTTTCTAACAGCATTATTTTTAATTGTTATGTACATATATATTTTTTTTTTTTGTCTTTTTGGTGCCGCACCTACAGTATATGGAGTTTCCCAGCCTAAGGGGTCTAATAAGAGCTATAGCTTCTGGCCTACATAACAACCACAGCTGCGCCAGATTTGAGCCACATCTGTGACCTACACAACAGCTCACTGCAATGCCAGATCCTTGACCCACTGAGTGAGGCCAGGGATCGAACACATAGCCTCATGGTTCCTAGTCGGATTCGTTTCCACTGCACCACGACGGGAACCCCTATGTACACTGAGGTTTTTTTTTTTTTTTTTTTTTAGATATAATGCTATTGGTTAAATTGGCTTACTAATATTTGTTAAATATTTTGGATGTTAATCAAGGATATTTTCCTATATTTTCTTTTCTCATGCTGTTTTGTCTGATTTGGGGTTCAGGATGATTGCCAGTTTCACATAATGAGTTTGGAAGCTTTTCTTCATTTTGGGGAACTAGATTGAGAAAGATAGATATTATTATTATTTTTTTAATGTTTGGTAGAGTTCACCCATGAGGTCCTCTGGCCTCTGACATTTTATTTTTAATTTCTGATTCAATTTCACTATTAGTAATCATGTTGTTCAGATTTTATGTGTTTCTTTTCTGATTCAGTCTTGGCAGATTTTATATTTCTTGGGATTTATCCACTTCTTCCAAGTTGTTCAATTTGTTGGCAGATAAATTGTTCATAGTTATCACTTATGACCCTTTTTTTTCTGTGATGTCCGTTATAACTTCTCTTTCATTTCTTATTTTAATTATTTGAGTGTTTTCTCTTTTTTCTTGATGAGCCTGATGGAAGGTTTATAATTTTATTTATTTTTTCAGAGAACCAGCTCTTAGTGTAAATAATATTTCTGTTGTTTTTCAGTTTCTATTTTATTTTATTCTGATATTTATTATGTCTTGCCTTCTTCTTACTTTAGCCTTTGTTCTTTTTACTAGTTCCTTTAGGTATACAATCAGATGGCTTGAGATTTTTCATTTTTTCTGATGTGAGCTCATATCACTATAAAATTCACTCTTAGAAATGCTTTTTCTTTGTTTCATAGTTTTTAGATATCTGTGTTTTCTTTTTTATTTGTCTTAAGGGATTTTAAATTTTTTTCTGTTTTTTAAATTTCAATGAGCTATAGGAATTTTGTCAAATGCTAACTTAAAAATTAAAAGTACTTTTTTAACAAGAGAGTTTTACATTAAAAGTGAAAGATTAACAAATCCAGAGATTAGATGTTAAAAAATAAAATTAATCAAATAAAACAAAAAAAATTACATGTGCCAGAAAAAAAAGAACAAAATTACTCATATAAACCATTCTCTTATTTCAGATAAAATTCTGAGGCTCAAATAAGTTATGTTCTTTCTCCTTTATATAGTCAGTTAGTGGAGGATTGAGAAGTTAGTCTTTAGCATTTTAAGTAAAATGATCTTTCAATACATATTTGTTTGGTTTTGTTTCCCATTCAGTTTTGAACAGAGACTTGTGTTTTTCTTAAATACTATAACTAATATGACTAATTAGTATATTTTCCCCTGGTTAAGTAAGTTGCATAAAATAATTCCGCATAGCATGTTACACATTTACCAGCCACTCCATTATCAAAGATCTCCTAGGAACATTGGAAATGCATGACATGTTAAAACTTTAAAGTAATAAAATCTATTAGATACACATCAAACTTAAACAGATTATACTATATAAAGTCAGTGAAACTTAATACAACCCATTCTTTCTTTGTTCTGCATGTACTAGGAATCTACACTAACAAAGCATTTTATCTCATTTAATCTCTTTAACACTACCCTATAAGGAAGCATTGATATCCCAATTTTACAGATAAGCATATGGAGAGACATAAAAATTAAGCAATGATCCAATGTAAAATAACTAAGATGAGTCAAGATTCAAATCCAAGTCTGTCCTTTACTTCCGGTGGACTATACTGATTCAGTTGGTAAAACTCACCTTATACTAAATAATTGGCATTTTTTTTATCAAATTGAAAGCAGGTAGCTCTCATTTTTATATGCAGCATTCTGGAATTTTCCATTACTCTTTTGATTTTCTGAGGATTGGAGTGGTACAGATATTTCTTTTAACATCTCCTGCAATTGAATCATCATCATCATCATCATCATCACCATCATCATCATCATCATCATCATCACTGTCTCTCTCTCTCTCTCTCCATTCCCTCTTAGCTCCAATTCCTTGAAAACATAAAACTATTATTACATTGTTTCTTGTATTTGAGAAAATTACCATGGCTATGATAGCTAGTTGGCCTATTTCACATACAGGGAAAGAGACCAAGGATGGTGTATGTACTGCCAGGGGAAGAGGAGTTGGGTTTAGTTGCTTCTTAAAACCTATGGACTTTTGAAACACATTTGGTCCTCAGTAGGTATAACATATTTCAGTCTTTGGTTTGACATATTTCAGTGTGATTATTTCAGTTACTCAAAGCTATGCCTCCCTTTTTTTATGGCACATTTTTTACAAAATAATTTTCAAATGACAGGAACATATTCAAAGAACATTCAAAGACAACTTGTAGTTACTTTCTCAATTTTCTTGTTGCTGTTTACAAAAAAAATTTGGATTCTACTTTAAAAATTGAGAAATGTATTGTTTGGGTGTGGAGTTTGATGCGCATGTTCTAATTTTTCACTTCATATGTTTCTGCCCTTCAGCATGTTTTGAAATTAAATCTATTTTATTTTGATGCTCTTGAAATACGCTTGTAATTTAATAAATATAATAAATGGCTCTAATTATAAACACTTCAGTTTTATTTTTAAATAATAATTTGTTTAAAATATACTTAATTTCACTAATGTTTTTTACTTTTTAAAAGATACATATGTAGGAGTTGGCAAGAATATAAGTTTCATCAAAATATATCCTTGTCCTTGAATTAGACCCCTAGCCTGGTAACCTCCATATGCCATGGTGCAGCCTCAGATAAGGCAAAAAACAAAACAAACAAACAAACAAAAAAACTCTTACCAAAGTGGTATAAAGGGAACTTATCTTAACATAGTAACAGCCATTTGTGAGAAACCCACAGCAAATATAAAACTCATTGGAGAAAAGCTGAAAGTCTTCCCACTAAAATCTGGAACAATAAAAGAACGACCACTCTCACCACTATTATTCAACATAGTATTGGAAGTCCTAGACACAGCAATCAGACAAACAAAAGAAATAAAATGTAAAAAAAAAATTGAAAGGGAAAAGGTAAGATCGTCACTGTATGCAGATGGCATGATACTATATTTAGAAACCCCTAAGGCTTAACCCAAAAACTACTCGAAAGGATCATCAAATTCAGCAAAGTAGCAGTATATAAGATTAACATTCAGAAATCAGTTGCATTTCTGTATACTAACAATGAAATACTAGGAAAGGAATACAAAAATACAATATATTTTAAAATTGCACCCCAAAAAATAAAATATCTGGAAATAAACCTGACCAAGCATGTGAAAACTTATGTGCTGAGAACTATAAAACATTAATCAAGGAAATTAAAGAGGATGCAAAGAAATGGAATGATATTCCATGCTTCTGGGTTGGAAAAATGAATATTGCAACAATGGCCATATTACTCAAAGCAGTCTACAGATTCAACGCAATCCCTTTCAAATTACCCATGATATTTTTCACAGAACTAGAATAAACAATCCAAAAATTAATATGGAATCACAAAAGACTCAGAATTGCCAAAGCAATCCTGAGAAACAAAAACCAAGCAGGTGGCATAACTCTCCCAGACTTCGGGAAATATTTCAGGGCCATAGTCATCAAGACAGTGTGGTACTGGTAGCAAAACAGACATACAGACCAAGGGAACATAATAGAAAACCCAGAAATAAGCCCAGACTTAGGAGCAAAGAATATAAAATGTGAAAAAGACAGTCTTTTCAGCAAGTTGTGCTGGGAAAACTGGAAAGCAAAATGTAAAGCAATGAAACTAGAACACACTCTCACACTATGAACAAAATAAACTCAAAATGGCTCAAATACTTAAATGTAAGACAAGACACCATCAAACTCCTAGAAGAGAAGATAGGCAAAACATTCTCTGATACCAGCCTTACAAATGTTTTCTCATGTCAGTCTCCCAAAGTAACAGAAATAAAAGCAAAGATAAACCAATGGGACATAATCATGCTGACAAGCTTTTGCACAGCAAAGGAAACCATACAAAAAAAAATAAAAGACAACTTACAGAATGGAAGAAAATAGTTTCAAATGATGCAAATGACAAGAGCTTAATCTCTAAAAAATACCAACAACTTATACAACTCAATAGGAAAAAAGCCAACAACACAGTGGAAAAAATGGGCAAAAGACCTGAAAAGACATTTCTTCAAAGAAGATACAGAGATGGCCAACAAGCACATGAAAAAATGCTCAAGATCACTGATTATTATAGAAATGCAAATTAAAACTATGATGAACTACTACCTCCAACCAGTCAGAGTGGCCATCATCAATAAGTCCACAAAGAACAAGTGCTGGAGGGGTGTGGATAAAAGGGGATCCTCCTGCACTGTTGGTGGGAATGTAAATTTGTACAACCACTATAGAAAACAGTATGAAGGTACCTTAGAAAATGATAAATAGAACTACCATAGGACCCAGCAACCCCACTCTTGAGCCTACATCTGGACAACTTTCCTTGAAAATGACACATGCACCCTCATGTTCATCGCAGCACTATTCACAATAGCCAAAATATGGAAACAACCTAAATGTCTATCGAACGATGTTTGGATTGAGAAGATGTGGTATATATACACAATGGAATACTACTCAGCTACAAAAAAGATCAAAATAATGCCATTTGCAGCAACATGGATGGAACTAGAGACTCTCATACTAAGTGAAGTTTAAGTTAGAAGGAGAAAGACAAATACCATATAATTTCACCTATATTTGGAATCTAATATAAAGCACAAATGAACCTTTCCACAAAATGCAAAATCGTGGACATGGAGAACAGACATGTGGTTGCCAAGAGGGTGGGGGAGGGAGTGGGAATGACTGGGAATTTGGGGTTAATAGATGCAAACTATAGTCTTTTGAATGATAAGCAATGGGATCCTTCTGTATAGCCCTACGAACTATGGTCACTTGTGATGAAGCATGATAATGTGAGAAAAAAGAATGTATACATGTATGTGTGACTGAAAATTGACAGAACACTGTAAATCAGCTATAATTGAAATAATAGAAATCATTATAAAAATAATATTAAAATGAAACATCATCCCATCAATCTGTGGGATTTCTGAGCCCTTTCTCATCTAGAGCTCACACTGATTAGAGCTGTTTTTATTTTGAGGCTTAAATTGATACTGTGTGGCATAGTTGGTACTTAATGCACATGAGACTGAGTATAAAATTTCAGAAAGTTCTATAGTAAGACCACTGGGAAAAATATTGTAAATAAGTTTTTTTTAAAAAAAGCCTGAAATGATAATGTACCACATAGTTTTTACAGGTGAGAATGACTGTATCACTTGGATTAACCCTGTTCCAAAGCTGATATGTAAAGGAAAGCTTCTTTTGTGTGTTTTTTGTTTTGTTTCATTTAAGGGGTGGATGAAGGAAGAAGGAGAAACACTTAGACTGTAACATTTTCATTATGTAGTCCAGCTAAGAGAGGATAAAATTCAGGAAAGGACAAAAATGGACAGATTTACCACATGAAATTTGTACACGTTATTGATGGACTGATTTGAGGGAGATGAAAGCAGATAGTGGAAATAACTATTCCCTATTTCTTGGTTGAGCAGTCGAGTGAAGGCAGTGCTATTTTCTGAGTAAAAGACTGAGGTGGAAATTAAAATTTAGAGAAGAGAGGAAATTGCAAGAACTGAGAGTGAGTTCAACCACTGTGAACAATAAGTATTTCAACAAGCATAAGGAAAAGTATTTCCTAAAACAAATCTTCTATAGTGCTTCATGAGAACAATGCAAATTTAAAAAATATTCCTATTGTGGAGATTTATCTCAATGGAAATCAAGAACTCATTTTCTTCAAAAGAGTTTCACCTCCCTCCTATCATTAAGCCAGAAAACTATTTCAGTAATATTTGGTAAACAGATAAAATTCAAGAACTTTCTATATTAATATCCATATGACTCAGAGAAAATAGAATTAATTTGGTAATTATAAAATATATCTATTATGCCCCTAAGAATTTTTGAAAATTGTTCCCAGTAGTGGTTTTAATAAAGTTTTTATGTCTTTGCAAAGCAGTATCTTAGATATAGTGTTATAGTCACTAGTAAACCTCATTGAGTAATTATCAAAAATACAGGGTAGCTCATAAAAGGAAATATTAAAACCAAAATGAATTGTGACATTTGGAATTAAAATTACTGAAGTGAAAATTATGTACAAAAATTTTTCCTTATTACTTTTATTTAACAAAGTGAATGATTATTTTAACAGTGAAAAAGATGTGGGAGTTCCCTTTGTGGTGCAATGGAAACGAACCCGACTAGTATCTATGAGGATGTGGGTTCCATCCCTGGCTTTGCTCAGTGGGTTAAGGATCCAGCATTGCCTTGAGCTGTGGTGTAGGTAATAGACACTGCTCAGATCCTATGTGACTGTGGCTGTATTGTAGGTCAGTGTCTACAGCTCCAATTCGACCTGTGGCCTGGGAACTTCCATATAAAAGCAAATAAATAAATAAATAAATAAATAAATAAATAAAAACATCATAATTGAAAGAGCATAATCTTGATGTATTTACTAGATAAAGGAGATAGAGTACTACACAGAAGTAGGTATATGAAATGGAGAATAACTATATTGTCTCCTACCTCATAAAGTATATAAATAACAAATTTTTCCTTAATGATAAAATTTGAATGCCATCTGAATATCCTGGTGTAATTTCTGATAACCTGCTCAGTGAATCTATTTGTTGTTTCCTAAACACACTCATTGCCTTTTCTTTTGGATTGAGCATAATAACACTTCTATCTATATTTCCAATGTACTAAGACATCTTATATATATAGAATTTCAGTTGTACTGTAAGTGTATTTATAAAAATCCAATATGTGGTAAGTATTCTAGCACTTCTGCTAGTCAAGAAGAATATCTTCTTATAAAACCACCAATGAAGTACAGTTTGTTCCAGTGCTTTGTGTTAGTGTTGTTTTTTTTTTCAGATCTGTCCATCTGACTTAGCAGAACTGAATGTGCTACATTTAATATGGACAGGGAATTTTCCATTTGTTAGAAAGAAAGCATCTTTCTGGGACTCAGTTCACTCATGGACTTCAAATGCTTTTTGTAGAAAGAAGAGAAAGTTTCTAGACCTTTTACAAAAATTATTTGAATTCCGTGAGTGAACTGAGTCCGAGGAAATTTCTTTTTTTTTTTTTTCTGTATAGAAGCCTTGTAGATATTGAACGTATATTTGACTAAAGAATAAACAAATGGATGAAAGGCAGGCCTCCCTGCTTCTGCTCCTCCTGCAACTACATGTATGTTTGACACATCATCTGCTATCCTTTTAAGTCAAGTTATGGCATGAATCTCTCTCAAACCCCCCCAAGATAACGTCTCATCTTACCCTGAGTAAATCCCAGCCATTATCTTGACCTACAAGGCTTAGTAAATTTGAATCCTCATTTCTCCTTCAACTTCATTTCCTTTTATCCTCTTTGCTCACATTGCTATAGCTCTCCAGCCTCCTTATTCATACCCAATTTACCATATATATCCTAGGAAAGGGCTCTTCACTCCAATTGCTGTACTCTTTACCCAAATACCACATAGTTGCCAAGTGCATTGTATTTACTTAAGTGTGAACTTCTAAATGAAACATTCCCTGACCACTTTAAAAAGCATGTCCTCCATCACTCCTCCACTCTGTGCTTGATTTTTCTCCATTGTACTTATCATCTAACATGTCATAAATTTCCTTATTTCTTTTTACTGATTTTCTATCTTTAAAAATTGCACTGTCTACATACTCCAAAAAGGTAGGGTTTTGTTTCTTTGTTTGTTTTGCTGTTTCTCTATAGCCCTTAGAATAGGAACACATAGCAGTCATGCAATAAATATTTCCATATGAATGAATGAATAAGCCAACTGTCCTGACAGCTTTGAATTTGTTTTATAATGAACCCAGGAAATATATAGTTACATTAATTAAAGCAATTAATAGTTTATAAAACATCAGTACCCAGGGAGAAACTTTCAGGGCACACTTCATTTTCAGCGAAATAAACCAGTAAAATGAATCATAAGTAGAAGAGTCAATGGTCAAATATATCCCAAATCCAGTAATGAGGTTTATTAAAGTATAAGTTTAGACTCTAAAATCATTGTCTTTTTTTTTCTTAATGGATTTTATTTCAATTATAGGTGTACATAAATCATCACAAGTCAATTTTACAGATTTGGTATCCCAAACCCACAGTGCATTAGTCTTTGGTTAAGGAAAACGTTATCTACAAACTAGTAAATAATAAAGCTGTTCACAAGTTCTGCAATGGGCTTTTCCATGTATAATAATCTCTATCTCATTTTGAGTCTCATCACAATAGTTATCTACATTCCATTCTTCTGAAATGATAAAAGGGGAATCCACTTGAAATTTCGAGAGGGTGTTGTTTACTTCAGTTGCAGTTCATGTGTTGATTGCTACTGACTTCCACACTAAATAGCAAAATGGTGGTACTGAAAGACACAAAATAATCTGTCAGCAAGGCATGACTAAGAAATAAATAAAATACTTGAAATAAGAGGTTCTTCTCTATGTTTTTATCTCCCTTTTGGTGAGCCATATTTCCAATTAGTGCTAAGTATGGCCCACAGGTGAGCCGATGATGAAATGTCTCTATGTTTTTTTCAAAGCCTGTCAGTGAAATGGACTAACAAAAGGATGAGTGACATAAATTAGTTTGGTTAACTTCCATGCATACCTAGCTTGATTTATAGGGGGTTGTTTGGTCTCTACTAATAGCCCAAAGGAGAAAATTTTATTGCAGAATGTATTTTTTAAATTTCCAAGGAAGACAAGATTTATCTCATTTTCCAAACCTTCTACTTTGCTTGAAATTATTAGCTAAAACAGCCTTAAAAGTTAATGAGACTCAGATTCAGCAAAAATCAACCAGTGTGCCAAAGGGGTTTGAGATCTCAGTTGAGAGAAAATTAGTTGGTCTTCGATTCTTTGCTATTATCTGATTTGATAAAAAGTATTGCTTATTTAATAGCTTGATTTATCCAAGGAATATTTATTAAGCACTATTAGCTAGATATTTTTCCAAGTTGCCTGCTACTCAAGAGATTATTCTCTAGAGGCCAAAATGACCAAAACAATACAGACAAGTGAAAAGCCCATATGGCATGAGAGACTGCAGTGAAAGCTCAGATGTGATTTTCATGGACCAGGAAAGAAAGGAGAACTTTTATGAGTAGATGATCATTAACAATCACTTCTGCTAGGGAATAATCAGTGTGACTCAAACTTGTAAAGAGAAAAAGTCCTGACTGGCCCTCATCTCTAAAGGCAGAGTATTGTTCTTTTTTTTTTTCATTTGAATGGTATAGGATAGAAAATAAAACAGCATATTTCAATAGCATCCAGGGGAAAGAGTTACCAGAGGAAAAAAAAAAAAAAAAAACAAGTGGCACATGTGGGAGGACATAAGTAATTATATGTGGGAATGTGTGTGTATGTGTGTGTGTGTGTGTACCTGTGAACTTCTTTGTGTGTCAGTCATGTTTTCCAGGAACTGTGCCCACTTGGTCTTGTAGACAATCAAGAATGCATGTCTACAGATTTGTCATTGCAGTTACCAATGGTGACAGGTGGGGGGTGCGGGGAAATGGATGGACTGGGGTTTCAGATTGGCATATGCTTGGCATTGGTGTAAGGAATGATTAGCCAACAGGGACCTACTGCATAGCACAGAGAGCTCTACCCAATTCTCTGATAGAATCTGATAGTGAACATATGTGTGTATATGTATGACTGAAACACTTTGTTGTACAGCAGAAATTATCATGTTGTTGTAAATCAACTATACTTCAATAACACTTTTTAAAAAAGTAAAAACTACCACAGGCACCACTGAATGGCATATGAAACCAAGGCTATAGACATTTTGGGATCCAGGAGACATGACTGATTAAATGTAGTTTTCCAACCACAAGAAGTGATAGTTACAGACTGAGGTGGTTCTAAGAGCTTATTTACAACTTTTGCCCACAAGAATAGCATTATCACCAAATCAAGCACTTCTTTGTGTTGATCAATAAGATTGGAGACGCCATCCTCATGGAACCGCTCCAGGCTGATGATTTGCCAAAAACATCTCTTGAGGTTATGTAACTCGAAATCGCATGTTTATTTTAGGAATCTGTTGATCTCCAGGAAGTCTAAAACCCAGTCCTCCACATGATCACAAAAAAATAAAGATAAAGATGTATGTCTGATTGACTATAAAAAGTGAGTTAATAATGATTCCTGAAACTGTGTACATAGTTCCTTTTCAAGTATTTTTTAATCAACAGGAAAAGAAACATATTTTGACTAGTGTAGTGTGGGAGGAGATGAAATATGTGATATTGAAAAGTTATTTATAATCACTGAAGTCCTCTACCATTTAAGATATACAGTTTTTCTGACAAATGCAGTATATTAACACAACTGCAAAATTACGGGGGAATACTTGAGGAAGACATACTTATGTTTTATATTCTTAATATGTTATTCAAGAGATACAATAGGGATGGCAAACGGTTTAATCTTGAATCACCATACCTATTCTTTGATAGTGCTACCCTGAAAGCTGAGTTAAAGATTCTGATGTAATGTTCTAAATCAGCTGAAAAGTATGAAACAATCCATGATCAGTGACAATGATCAGTCACATATTTTCTTTCCCTGATACCGAACAATTTAAAATAAAATCTTGCAGTTCATTAGGAAGAACAATAATCACGTTTAATATGGTAAGGATAGCTAATAAGAATAGGCAGGAAGAGAATGATTTAACCCCACATTTATGAGAAAAGCCCAACATTTGTCAAAAAGCCTAGAGTTTCCTTCGCTAATATCTGGCAACATTGCTCTGACTTCACAGAATATTAGAATTTCATATTAATGGAGACAAACCAGGACTTTTAATCTTCGATTATTCAAGGAAAAATAATTAAATAACTTTGGAAGCTCATTAAACTATGAAACTTAAAATTTTTCTTCCAGTGGCCTAAGTAATATTTCAAATACTTACAAGTTCAAATCACTAGAGATGAGAAAAAAAATCATAAAAGTGACATTTTCTCGTTACAAAAAATATAAAACTTTGTGCTTTATTTTTCTACTTGGAGATAATTGACCCTCAAAAGGACTTATTGAATTTATCTCTATTAGTTTCAAATCTTTATACATTCATCTTTGAGAAAAAATTTAAATTATTTACAAGTGTTTTTCTGATTATTGCAATATTATTTTCATGAGCCTTACTCTGCTTTTGTTTGTTTGTTTTTTAGAGCTGCACCAGCAGCATATGGGAATTCCCAAGCTAGGAGATGAATCAGAGCTGCAGATGCCAGCCTATACCACAGCTATAGCAACTTGGGATCTGAGTTACATCTGCAGCCTACCCAACAGCTCATGGCAACACCGGTCCTCAACCCACTGAGCAAGGCGAGGGATCAAACCCATGTCCTCATGGGTACTAGTCGTGTTCATTACCACTGAGCCACAACAGGAACTCCCGCTGGTTCCTCTTTATCTCCCTGACCTTATATGTTAGAGAATCTCAAAGCTCAAACTTTAGAGCTCTCCTTTTCTCTATTTATCCCCACCTTCTTGGTTAACACATGGCTTTATGTATCATATATATACTAATAATAACATCTCTTCAGGAGTTCCCGTTGTGGCTCAGCAGAAACAAATCCGACTAGAAACCATGAGGTTGCAGGTTTGATCCCTGGCCTTGCTCAGGGGGTTAAGGATCCGGCATTGCAGTGAGCTGTGGTGTAGGTTGCAGACACAGCTTGGATCCCACATTTCTGTGGCTGTGGCATAGGCTGATAGCTGTAGATTAGACCCCTACCCTAGGAACCTCCACATGCCATGGGTGTGGCCCTAAAACAACAAAAGACAAAATAAATAAATAAATAAATAAATAAATAAATAAATAAACAAAGAAATAAATATCTCTTCAGTCAGGAACCACCTCTTGAACTTGAGATTACAACTTCAAACTCCATATCTCCACTTGAATGACTAATAGGAATCATCAAATCATAGTTCCTGTCATGGCTCAGCAGTAACAAATCTGACTAGTATTCACGAAGATGCAGGTTCAATCCCTGGACCCACTCAGTGGGTTACATATCTGGCTTGCCATGAGCTATGGTGTAGGTCACAGATTTGGTTTGGATCTGGCATTGCTGTGACTGTGTCATAGGCCAGCAACTACAGCTCCGATTCAACCCCTAACCTTGGAATCTCCATATGCACAGGTGGGACCCTAAAAACACAGACACACACAAAAAGAATCAACTCAACTCATTCAAAATGGATTTCTTAAAGCTTTCCCTCAAAACTCTACTCAGTTGCATCCTATTTTGTTCATGGCAACCCCATCCACAGTTGTGGATGGATAAAACTTTGGTATTACCCTTGTGTTCTCTCTTTCTCTTCATATCAACCATCTGATCCATTAGAAAAACCTACTGGCTCTATCTTCAAGACATATCCAGAATTCATCCACCATTCATTGTATTCCATCCTACTACCTTATTCCAGACTACCATCCTCTCTTATCCAGGTTATTGAAAGGACTTCCCAGCTGTTTCAGTTTCTACCCTTGTTTTCCTAGAGTTTACACTTCTCAACACAGTGATAGTTTACTATTGCAGCTGAAACATATTATCACACAATTAGTGACTTAAACCAGCACTATTTATCACCTTAGAGCTTCCCATGTGTTTGAATTCCAGATACAATATAGCTCAGCTGGTTTTCTGTTTAACCAAATCAAGGTGTCAGCATGGCTATGTTCTGGAGGCTTTAGGGAAACATATGTATCCATGATGTTTCAGTTTGTTGGCAGAATTCAGTTCCATGCACTAGGGTCTGAAGTTGTAGTGTTCTTGCTAGCTATTGGTCAAGTGTGGTTCTCAGCTTCTAGAAGCTGCCCACCTTCCTTGGTTTGTGGCCCTCTTCTTTCATCTTCAAAGCTAGCAATGGTGGGTGACATCTTTGAATTCATCTCTACTTCCCTTTTCAGACACATCCCTCTGACTAACACCAGGTGGAGAAATTTCTTTGCTTTAAGGTCTCAAGTGATTAGAGTGGACCTGTCCAGGTAATCCATAATGGTCTTATTCGTTTAAAGCCTGTGATCTAATTACATTTACAAAGTCTCTACCTAGCAGAACCTAGATTAGTGTTTAATTGAATTACTAAGGGAAGGGAACCTTGAAGAATACCATTAGAATTCTATCATAGCAGTCAAATGATCCTGTTAAAATATAGATTATGCTTTGCCTGTCTATATACAATATAATAATTCTTATTTGATGTGAAGTAAAAGGCACATTTCATAGAATGGCCTATGAAAGCCTACGCAATTTCTTCTGTCATTACCTCTAACTTCATCTTTTTATTTTCTCTATTACTGATATTTTCTTCTAGGGAAAAAACATTTTTGAATACTTTAGTCTCTTTGAAGAATTTTATATACCACAAGTAACCATAAATTTTTCTATGCTTTTTTAAAGTAAACTAATTTTTAAAACTTTATCTATATAAACTAATGCTTGTCAATCTTAGCACTATTTCCACTTTGGACAATATCATTCTTCACTGCCAAGGCTATTCAGGGATATTTAGTTCACCTCTGGATTCTACTCAGTAGATACTGTTAGAAAACCCCAGTTGTGACAACCAAAATGTCTACAGACATTGACTACTACTCTTGGGTGGCAAAATTACCACTGGTTCAGAACAACAACATGTCAAAATAAATCTCTTATGCAACAAGGAATAAAGTAAGGAAGATGATTTTCTCTTGATATATTAAGGCATGTAAAGCATTCCTGAATTTAAAACCTCCGTTTTCTACTCTAATTCATTTGTGTATATACCACTCACCTCCTCAAAAACTCATTCCTAGACATCTATAATTCCTGGTAATTTATCAAATTATAGACATTAACTTAAGTAAGATAGTCATTAAATTTGAACATTTTAAAATCTATGATATAATCTATCAAATTTGAACATTTTAAAATCTTTGATATAATCTGATAAATCAAATTATTATTTTCCATGTTTCTTATCCAAATGAGTACCTTCCCATTTGAATTATTAAGAATTTCTATGCACTCTGTAGGACCTGAATAAGCATGATGAAAGGAAAAATTAAGAAGACAAGAAAACATAGTTCTTTGATTCTAAAATTAAATTTCAAAAGTAGAATGAACAGAATGTTGGCATTTAGTTCCTCCAGATACATTACCAAATGAAATGTATTTAGTTTTTAAATTCCTGTCGATACCTGTGAGTAATAGATATCACTCTTTAAAGTTATTTATTCAGAAGTTCTTTCTACCTATTTTCAATGATAGAGGATTGCCACATGGTTAATTCATTTGTTAAAAGTTAACAAGACTAGGTCATAGAGCCCTGCCATTATTTTAAGTATACATATTTAAAGGTGGTTATTCTGATCTCTATGGTGACATATGAATAACTACTACTTGGTAGATGTGTTAAATTTCCCAGGATGTTGCAAGCTTATTTTAAAATAAGAAACAGTAATTTATAATGTAGATAATTGTTAACTGTCATAGTGATTCTTAAAATGGAAATTTTTTTCCTTCTCACTATTAAAATGAGGATTCTGGCATCACTAAGTATTTGCAATCAAAGTCCAAACTTGTGTTTTGAAAAAAAATAGTATTAAATGTTGACATGTTTAAGTATAAAATGACAGCATGATTTGTTTTGTTACCAGGGATTTGATAAATTGCATTTTAGCAATGATAATTTTTATAAGCATATATAAATGAGGTGTGGACAAAAATATTGTTTAGGGAAATTTGTATTTGTGTATATTAATTGCTTAAGTTCTCAAGGGTGACTGATGCATTATAATTCAAACTTCAAATGCCCTTCAAATTAATAGCCTATACATAAATTTAATCCCTTCAAAGAAATAGCAATACACGCTCTACTTTCTATTTTGAAGGTGGCCAGGAATATAAAATTGTCTTCTTTTTTCTTCAGATTAATCTTAGCCTACTAACCATAAAATTTTTAATTGCATATAAAACATTTTTCCTGAAAAACATAGTTTGTGTTAACAGGTAAAACATCAGGGATAAAGAAGAAAAAAATGAGTAGCAGGTGCTTCAAAAACTAGCTTCCTCAAAATCAATCACTGGCAATAAAACAAATGAAATAAGTGTCCCCTGCTCTCTTCTTTGCATCGCTACACTTACTTTAGGATACATAAAAAGAAAATCTTTCAGTGAGTCAGCCCAGTCTCAGTTACTTAAATGAAACTGAATAATCAATTCAAAAAACTCCACCTAATTTTAATCTTAAAATAATCATTTTCCACATTTGCTAATATCTTTTGTTAACTGAAACAGAAATGATGTTTTTTTAATATTTGATAGTTTTTCTTTACCTATTTTTGTAATTTCATTTCTATTTCCCACAAAATTGAGGAGTGCTAAAAATAACAAATGTGACTAATTCTCAATTACCTGCAATAAAGGGAAGGTAAATGGAGAACTGGCATGATAGAATAAATTACATCCACTGCTAGTTTAAAAATCCAATTTTAACCATTACTTTAAACCTCCTTCTTATTAACAAATAAAATTGGACTTCTCTAAGTTCCATTACCTCTTCCTTCATCTGAAAAATTTGCTGATGGAGTTGCTGGCATTAAGATAAATATTCCAAAGACAGGAAAGAGGGGATAGAAGAGGAGAAAGAAATATGAATCCTTTACATACTTATTGTTTCACTACAAATAAATAAAATCGGGAAAAAGTAAATTAACTGCCTTAAACGTTATTTCAGAATACTGATTCACTCACTTTAGAGTCAGGTTTCAAATGTGCAGGGTTGGACAAAAATCTAGACAATACCAAGATTTGTTCTAATTTTAAAAGTGTGATTGTGTATGTGATTATAATAGAGAATTATATCCCCATAAGTGGACTGCAAAATGTTTTTATAATTCAGTAGTAAATAAAATGTTATTCATCTAAAACATCAATCTTAAAGATTCATAATTTAAGATCTGTATTATAAGGAAATATAGATTTGTGCATAGAATGCTGAACTAGAAATCCTGAAACCTTGTTCACTTGTTAACCTTCTGATTACCTTGAACAAACCTTTAATTTGGTCATAGTTGTATCATTTGTATAATGAAGAAAACGAGACTACATGATGTACAAATTTTGTTCTAGATTTAATTGTTTAATCTAACAAAAAATAACAGATGTCAGCAAAGTTTCTTAGAAGAAAACATCATTTTTATGGGGTGAAAATCTGTGCTTAAGGTCTGTGTTATTTCCCAATATATATATTCCCTTATTCTTTAAATTTAGGTAGTGTCTGCATAGATGGAAGGATAGGTGAATAGATATGTGAAAAGCAAATATAGCAAAGAATAATTATCAAATCTATGTGAAATGTTCACTGCAAAATATTTTCAACTTTTCTGTTTTTAAATTTTTCATAATAAAATTTGGGAAATAAAAATCAGAATTCTAACAAATTCCCTCCAAATAAATTTAGTAATAAGAATCTGAGTGTATATATATATATATATACATATATGTATACATACATACATATATATATATCCATATGTATATGTAACTGAATCACTTTGCTATACAATTGAACCTAACACAACTTTGTAAATCTACATCAATAAAAACAATATCCAGGAGTTCTCACTGTGACTTAGTGGCTTAAGGATCCAGTATTATCTCTCTGGAGGCATAAGTTCAATCCCTGGCCCAGGAGTGGGTTAAGTATCCTGCATTGCTGCATATGTGGCATAGATCACAGTGGAAGCTCAGATTCAGCCCCTGGCCCAGGATCTTCCATATGCTACAGGTGCAGCTGAAAAAGAAAATAAAAAGGAAAAGAAGTAATATTGCATGAGTTGGCTTTGCTTTTTTTTTCCTTTTTTTCTTTTTTCTGGCCATGCCCAGAGAATGTGAAAGTTCCTGGGCCAGGAATCAAACCTTCACCACTGCAATGATCACATTGCACCACAGGAGAACTCCTCAAGTGCTACTAGAACCTTCACAAATTTCTGGAAGAAATGTAAAATTGGACAACAACTTTAGGAAACAATTTGGCATTTTCTTAAAAATTGGAACATATAATTATCATGTAAACAAACTATTCCTCTCCTAGTTATTTACCAAAGAAAATTAAAAAAAGAAAAACTCATATGAGAACAAGTATTTATAGTAGCTTTGCACATAAGAGCCAAACACCAGAAAGAACTCAAAATGTTGTCAAACTACCAACATTTGAATGATGCAGAGATAAACAGTTTATCCACAGGAGTAGTCAATAGCAATAAAAAGGAACGTAATGTTGATACAAGCAGCAATATGAATGAATATCAAAATCATTACACTGAGTGAAAAATGGCCAAACAAATGTACATATTCTATGCTTGCAAATAACTTAAATTACTCCGTAGTGACAGAAAGTCCATTAGTGATCCCCAAGGGACAAGGAGCACAGAAGAAATGATTAATTATAAAAGGTCACAAGGACATTTTGAGGATGATAGAAATACCTGTTATTTTTTTTGTGTTGATGTTTTTTGGGTGGATGCATATGTTGAAATTTGCCAAGTATTAGACTTTAAATCTGTGCAATTTAGTTTGCTTCAAATATGCCTCATAAAACTACCAAGAAATGGCATAAATTGGGCTTTTTAAGTATTCTTCAACACACAAAAAGAAATGCATCAGAAGCACTATAAAATAATATGAGGGGCATTATAATGTTTAAAATGATATACATAGGGCTCTCCTTATGCAAAATGTTTTTTAGGTATCATTTCCAACCATAGACATGCACCTTGTTAGATTTGCTATCTTTGCGGACATGCTTTGTGGTTGTGCAACCCAGTCAGTCACAGAGAATTCTAAGCCTGGTTTAATTATCTGCTGTTGCTATCCTAAGATTCTTAATAATTCTTAAAAAGGGAGCCTCTCATTGTCATTTGCTACTGTATCTGACAAATTATGTAGTCAGTCATCTCCTTGAGGCAATTTAATTGAACAAACTGCTTGGTAATAAATAGTATACCTGCACTCAAAGCATGTCTATTCATGTTTTGGAAATTCTACAAGGGAAAAGATATAGAAAATTAGGTTTCACAGCGTGGAATTTTTTGATGTCTTAGCAATATAGAATGTTTATAGACTCGAAGTACATGCTAAATGAAGACTTTCCTGACCAAACCAGGCAATAACAACTGTTAGAGCTCTAGATAGTAAATGAGTAACTCTCAACAGATCAAATTTCTTTCACATTTTTTTCTATATTGGTGTATAAATTATACATCATTTCCCAGATGTGTACCAGCAGTTGGAGGCCATCTCTTCAAGTTATTAGAGAGCTTATGACGTACGTGTTGTTTGCTATTGGACTTTGCAGAGGCAAACTCTTTAAGTCATCCTCCACAGATATTTCTTGTACCACAATTACTGAAACAACCTTATACCACTATATTAAATTTTCTAACCATGAGGCAGAAACGGAAATGATTATAAGAAGCTACTGAAAATCTTCCCTTTTTTTGCCAACAGGCATGATGAATATCAACAAACTGATCCTATACTATCAGCTAGAGAAGCTGATTAATAATTTATTACCAAGAAACTTGCTGTCATTTCTTTGTGAAACAAAAGCTTACCTTCTTTGTTTCCTCTCCCACTTTAAAGCTTTAGGTTTTTGTATATCACTGAGTAGAGGCCAAGAAAGAGCCCTTGCCTTAGCTACACAGAAACCATAAACAAAAATAAGTTTTGGGTTATTCTCTTGATGCCTTATAGCTAGATATAGCTGCCTTTTAGAGGCTGTAAAAAAGTTCTAAGACTTTGCTGAGCTATTAAATTCCTTCTTCAGCAGAAGAAAAATATAGAAAATAAATGTTCAGGAGCTGAAAGTAAAAAAGCAGAAGGTAATTTGTTCACATTAATAATCATGCATTGGGTTTGCCATGAGGGTCAATTTATTACGATAGTATTATACTTCACATTTCAGCTTATAGCCAAATTGTTCATACTGTTTGGGAAACAAATGTAAATATTACAGGTTAGAGTCAAACCTCGGAGGACATTTTATCACAAATAGAGTATATTATTTTCTGAGTAATATCACATGGGCTGGGTTTATTTCACCCAAATGGATTTTATACATTAAATATTGACAGTCTGTTACATCAAGAGCCTTGAGCTGATTATTGGTTCATTGGCTGGCTGATGAATATCCTCCATATTTGCACCTTCAAACAGTTCAAGAAGTGTGACTCTGTCCCAGGTCACCCAAATCCAGAGAATATGAGGGAAACCAAGACATTATCAAACTGACTAAGGGCTCCCAGGCTCCCGAAAGGCTTCCTGGGCAAACTCTGCCATGACCTTCAGGGTCAAATGACTGCCAAATATCTGACATGATTAGTAATTTCAATTGTCCTAATCATTTTTAAATTAATTTAATTGAAGTAATATATAAATTCAAAATAAAATATCCCAAAGAATAACTGAAATCCCTTACTCAAATTAAATTTGGCCACGTTGCTAAAGTGATTTAGCAATTTTCCACCTTTGTAGTTGTGGTTTGGTTGCCCATTTTCCACCTTTGTAGTTGCAGTTTGGTTTCCACTTTCTCTTTTTCTTTTCTTGAAAAAACACTTTTAAATTATAGCTGATTTACATTATTCTGTCAATTTCTAACTGTACAGCGAAGTGACCCAGTTATACATCTCTACACACTATCTCCCTCATATTATCTTTCATCTTGTGTTATCACAAGTTACTGAACATAGTTCTCTGTGCTGTACACCAGGACCTCATTTTCTATCCATTCTAAATGTAGCAGTTTGCATCTATTAATCCCAGTCTGTTAATAGGGATTATTACTCCCAATCCATCCCAACCCCTCTCCCTCTCCACTCCCCCTTGCAACTACAAGTCTGCTATTAATGCCTGTGAGTCTGCTTCTGTTCTATAGATAAGTTCATCTGTGCATACTTTAGATTCCACATATAAGTGATATCAGGGGATCTTTCTCTTTCTTACTTACTACACTTAGTACAAGAATCTCATGCAGCCTTACTATGAGCATCCATGTTGCTGCAAATGGCATTATTTCATTCTTTTTTATGACTAAGTGTTATTCCATTGCTTGTATGTACTACATCTTCTTAATCCATTCATCTGCACTTTCTCTTTTAAACTTCACTTTTGTTATGTGAATTTTTACCCTGCAGTGCTGGAGTAGATACAATCATTTAACAAAAACAACAGCAACAAAAATTACATAAAAAGAAAAGTAGAGTAGAGAAGAAACATTTATTAAAGAAGTAAATTTAAATTTGCCCTCTCCAAAAATAGAAACTGTTAATCCTTCTAGGCGTGAGGCTATATAAGGAGTCTTTCCAGCCTTCTGGTAAGATTATAGAGAAAGAGAAAACTTCATGTAGCCAGAAGAAAGTCTTTGAAAGAAGGCTATTCCAAGTCCTGCTTCTAGTCAAACTTTAAAAGCGAACATTTTCATTTCTATTACAATACTATTGTATGAAATAGGAGAATAAGTTAAAAAAAAAGAAAAAACTTTAACAAATCAGGTACATAATAAAAATATTTTACGTTTGTCTAGAGAAGAGGGAAGTCCTAACGAAATATCTATTATATCTGTAATGTATTTCTCAACCTCATCATTACTGATATTTTGAATAAGATAATCCCTTTCTTGCATATTCAAGTGTATTTAGCAGCATCCCTGGTCTTTAAATACGTGCCAGTAGCAGGGCCCTCCAACAATGTACAGGAGCAGAATTTTTGCCACTCCAAAATATATCTTTGGCATGAACATTATTTTAAAATTGTTAATTGTTTTTATTTTTATTTTTTTTTATTAAGGAATGGTTGATTTACAATGTTTTAGGTGTATAGCAAAGCGATTCAGCTATACATATATGTTTTTTTTCAGATTCCTTTCCATTATAAGTATTTACAAGATACTGAGTATAGTTCCCTGTGTTATATAGTGGGTCATTGTTGATTATTTTATATATAGAAGTGTGTGTATGTTAATCTCAAAATCCTAATTTGTCCCTTTCCCTCATACTTCTTTAGTAACCATAAGTTTGTTTTCAGTGTCCGTGTGTTTTGTGTCTATTTCTGTTTTGTAAAAAAGTTCATTTGTATCATTTTTTAGATTCTACATATGTGTTACCATATACTTATCTTACTTCACTTAGTATGATAATTTAAACGTCCATCCACGTTGTTGAAAATGGCATCATTTCATTCTTTTTTCTGCCTTTTTTCTAAACATAAAACATTGCTTCTTTATCCTTTCATATGTCAATGGGCATTTAATTTGCTTCCATGTCTTTGCAACTGTAAACAGTGTCACCATGAATACTGGAGTGCAAGTATCTTTTCAAATCAGATTTTTCATTTTTTCTGGGTATATGTCCAGGAGTTGGATTGCTGGATCATGTGTAAATTCAATTTTTCATTTTTTTTTTTCTTAAGGAACCTCCATACTAATCTCCATGGTGGCTGTACCAATTTACTTTCCCACTAACAATGCATGAGAGTTCCCTTTTAACCACACCCTTTCCATCATTAACTATGCATAGGCTATTTCAAGATGGCCATTCTAACTGATGTGAGTTGATACCTCATTACAGTTTTGGCTTGCACCTCTCTAATAATTAGTGATGTTGAGCATCTTTGCATGTACCCATTGGCCATCTGCATGCCTTCTTTGGAGAAATGTCTATTTAGTTCTTCTGCTTATTTTTTGATTGGATTGTTTGTTTTAAGTTTCGTTGAAGTACAGCTGATTTACAATGCTGTGATAATTTCTGCTGTACAACAGAGTAATTCAATTATACTATACCCAAATCCATTTTTTCAGATATTTCCCATATAAATATAAAATCACATATTATTGAGTAGATTTCCCTGAGTTGTATAGCTATTTGCATATTTTGGAAATTAATCCCTTGTCCATCATCCTTTGAAAATTTTTTTCCCAGTTTGTAGGTTGTCTTTTCAGTTTGCTTATGGTTTCCTTTGCTGTACAGGCATGTATAAGTTTGATTGGCTCCCATTTGTTTATTTTTACTTTTGTTTACATTACTCTAGGATACTTATCCAAGAAAAGATTGCTGTGTCTTATGTCAAAAGTGTTCAGCCTATGTCTTCCTATAGAAGTTTTATAATATCCAGTCTTATATTTAACTTTAATCCATTTTGAGTTTTTTTTGTATAGTGTTAGACAATATTCTAATTTCGTTATTTTAGGTTATCTGTTCAGTTTTCTCAGCATCACTCATTTAAGAGCTTTTTTTGTTCCACTGTATAGTCTTGCCTCCTTTGCCAAAGATTAATTGTCAAAGATTAATTGACTATATAAGTTTCTTTCTGGGCTTTCATTCCTGTCCCATTGATATATACGTCTGTTTGGGGGCCAGGATCACACTCTTTTGATTACTATAGCTTTATAGTATAATCTAGAGTCAGAGAGTGTGATTCCTCTAGTTCCATTCTTCTTTCACAAGATTTTTTTGTTTTTTTCTGTGTCTTTTATGTATCCATACAAAGTTAGATTTTTTTCCAGTTCTGTGAAAAATGTCACTGGAAATTCGATAGGGGTGCATTGAATAAATAGAGGCTGGATACTTTTAAGAAACTCAAGAGAAAACACAGGAGAAGCTCTGAAAACAAAGTAGAAAATACTTCTTTGTACGAGATATTTACATGTGCAAACGGTCTGCAATTTCTGATGGTTCAGCTTAGTGTTTTGCTTTACGCTGATGTACATTCAGTAAGGACCATACTTTGAATTTAAAAATTTGACCACTTCCTGGACTGTGGTTTCCTTTCAGCTACAAAATCACAATTGTAAACAACTGATACACTCAAAAAAATTCTGTATCTATACAACCATCCCTTTTTTATTTTGTTTAAATTTTCAGTACAGTATTCAATAAATTATATCCAATACTTTATTATAAAATAAGCTTTGGGAGTTCCCATCATGGTGCAGCGGTTAACAAATCTGACTAGGAACCATGAGGCTGCAAGTTTGATCCCTGGCCTTGCTCAGTGGGTTACAATCCAGTGTTGCCGTGAGCTGTGGTGTAGGTCACAGACACGGCTCAAATCTGGCATTGCTGTGGCTGTAGTGTAGGCTGGTGGCTACAGCTCGGATTAGACCCCAAGCCTGGGAACCTCCATATGCCGTGGGTGTGGCCCTAGAAAGCAATAAATAAATAAATAAATAAATAAGCTTTATATTAGATGATTTTTCTCAACTATAGGCTAATATTGGTGTCCTGAACATGTTTAAGGTAGGCTAGGTTAAACAGTAGGTTAAGTGTAATAAATACATTTTTTGAAACAATATTTTAAACTTAATGGTGTATTTATTGGGATGCAACATCATCATAAGTAAAAATAGATCTGTATTAGAGAAATATCCATTTGTAAGTGGGTGTTCCTCCCTGTACAAGAAAGAAAGAGATGATAGCCTTATCACTGGAAATTTTATTAATGCAGAAGGCAGTGACTTCCATCTGCATAATTAGCTTACCCTTGTTTAATATGACTTTCTTGATAACCTCCCATAACTGACTCTCAACCTCCAACTTCTTTTTCAGTCTCTAGTTGAAGGTAGTATTTAAGGTGAAGATTTCTGCCATTTCAGGACATTACTCAGTTTTTCTGGGTATCCCCCATGTATACAGGAGTGATACATGTTATTTAACTTATGTTTGTTTTTCTCCTGTTTTGCATCAATTTGACTGTTAAACCAAAGAGCCTAAAAGGGGCAAAAATATCTGTTACAACCATTAAAAATGGTCTCTTACATTGTCAAATTTCCATTTGAGGATCAAAATTACACCCACTTGAGAAACACTGCTCTATATAGCACTGCACATGGCACATAATCCTCCCATAACTTTTACACATACTGTTCTCTCTCCCTGGCTTGGTCTTCTTCAGATAAAAGCACACACACACACACACACACACACACACACACGTTTCTTTAATATTTTTTAAAATTATTTTTAATGGAAGTGTTAGACTGAGTTTATATTTTCTTATTTTAATTTAAACAATACTTACTAAGCACTTACTACATGCAGAACAATATACTCTACATTAAATAAGTTCTAAAAAGAGTAAAAAATCTCCCTTCAAAAAAATTTGCAACCTATCGGAGTTCCTGTCACGGCTCAGTGGTTAATGAATCCGACAAAGAACCATGAGGTTGTGGGTTCGATCCCTGGCCTTGCTCAGTGGGTTAAGGATCCGGTGTTGCCGTGAGCTGTGGTGTAGGTTACAGATACGACTCGGATCCTGCATTGCTCTGCCTGTGGTGAAGGCCGGTAGCTACAGCTCCTGTTAGACCCCTAGCCTGGGAACCTACATAAGCCGTGGGTGCGGCCCTAGATAAGGCAAAAGGACAAAAAAAAAAAATTGCAACCTATAAAGAGGGTTTCAAAATTATACACATTGCAGAACAAATTAACATCATTAGAGGACAAATGGTGAGAAAATTAAAAGAAAATATGGCTCCTAGGCATATTGGTCAAATAGTTTCCTCAGGGGTCTTTGTAAGAAGCAACCTTGTTCTTATTCTTGACAACATATTTAAAAGACCCTGAATTTTATTTTGTCCCCTTAAACCTCCTTCCCACTTTTAGGCATATTAGGAGACTTAGAAGAATTATGAATTTCCCTCAAGTGAAATTAAATTTCTAGGCACTTAATCAGAGGTGTCTGGTTATTCATCAGTATTCACTGTTATTCCTCTCTTATATTATATCCCCTAAAGATGACTATTTATCTGCTCTTCACAGAACTTTGGTAATTAACTGAGTGAATTACTAGCTTCACTTTTCAAGGCCATTTGAGTAATAATTTTATATCCTTATGTAAAAACTTGCTATTTATCCTTACGTAAAAACTTGCTATTGGGGAGAGGAATCAAGTTGGTAGAGGAGTAAGACATGGAGTTCACATCCTTCAACAAATACATCATAAATACATCATAAAATACATACACTGAACACTGGCAGAGAACCTTGGACTTCTGAAAGGGCCAGAAAATCTCCAAGTAACCAGGTAGGACAAAATAAAAAATAGAGAGATCTAGAAAGCAATTGGGTTGGGACCTGTGCCATAGGAAGGGAACTGTGAAGGAAAAAAGATTTATGCACACTGGGATTTCTCCTGTGGGGAGATGAGCCGAGACAGAGGGGGAGCTTCAGAGCCTAGAAAGAGAGTGCAGCAAGTAGTTTACATAAAAAATAAATTAAAAAAAAAAAAATGGAGAATGACCTGCACATGGTCAGCCTTGTGCTTCCCAGGCTGAGATGCTCATACACCTGTGTGAGTGGGGTCTGAGTGCCAAAGCTCAGGAATGAGAAATCAGACCCAGGGAAAGGACTGGATTGGCTTCGTGGAGACAACCTTGAAGAGTTTGGAGTCTGAGGATGTACCTAGATGAAGCCTGGACCTGCAAAGGAGGCAAGGCCCCATTGTTGAGAGGCACCAGAGAAGAGGGATGACCCTCATAGAAGTTTCTTTCCCTATGCTCACTGTTGGGCTACAGGACACTGCTTACATGATCTCTGGTGGTGGGCATCAGCTACTGCCACCATCATGATCTCCAGAGGTGGGCATGGACGACCACCACTGCTAGGAGACCCATGAGCAGGTATGAAGCAAGGCCCCCATAGTTCCAGGAGAACGCAGGCCATTTCTGCCTCTGAGAGACCCTTGAGCAAGTGCCAAATGCTATCCCTGAAATTCTGGGCGTGAGAACAGGTTGCCACACCTGTGTAGCTTCTATTAAGGAAATAATGAGGAAAGAGGCAGCAAAATTGAAAGCAGCCCCTCAATTCAGGACAAGATGGTAGACTCTAAGGACTTGGACTCACCACCATGGAAACAGCAAAATCACAACCAACTGCTGAACAATTGACCAAAATGACTGGAACCTACCAAAAAGGTATTTTACATCCAAAGACAAAGAAGAATGAGATAGTAGGGGGGCACTTTTGTGATATAATCAAATCCTATACTTGCTAGGAGGGCAACCAATAAACTGGAAAATAATTATATCACAGAGGTTCTCATAGAGGAGTAAGAGATCTGAGCCCCATGTCAGGCTTCCCAATGAGTCTAGCATTGAGAGGATAAGCCCCAAAGCATGTGATTTCAAAGGCCAGCGAGGTTGGAGTACAAGAACTCCACAGGACTAGGGGAAATAGAAACTCCGCTCTTGGAGGGCACATGCAGGATTTCATGTGCATTGGATCCCAAGACAAAGCAGCACTCTTACGAAACTGGGCCAGACTTACTTGCTGGTCTTGTAGAGTCTCCTGGGTAGAGGCATGGGTTGGCTGTGGCTCACTGTGGGGGTAAGCACACTGATGGCAGATGACCCAGGAATTATTCATCAACATCAGCTGTCATAGTGGTTGCCATTTTGGTGCTGAGAACTGCCTCCCAACCCCAAAAGCCTGGAGGCTCCAGGGATGGGATCCCTCAGGCCAAACGACCAACAGAGCAGAAACACAGCCCCATCCCCCAGCAGACAGAGTGCCTAAAGTCAACCTGAGCTTATAGCCACCTCTGAACACACCACTTGACATGGCCCTGCCCACAAATGGAACAATACCCAGCCCCACTCAGAAGTGGCCAGACACTAGTCCTTCCAATCGGTAAGCCTGCACAAGCCCCTGTACCAAACTCATCCACCAGAGGGCAGACACACCGGAAGGCAAGAGAAACTATGATCCTGCAGCCTGCAGAATAGAGACCACAAACACAGAAATGTAGACAAAAATAGATGGCAGAAAAATATGTTCCAGATGAAAGAACAAGATAGAAACCTAGAAAAAAAACTAAGTAAAGTGGACATAGGCAACAAGAATTTAGAATAATGATAGTAAAAATGATTCATGTTCTCAGAAAAAGTATGGAGGCAAAAACTGAGAAGATGCAAAAAAGTTCAATAAAGAGCTGTAAGATTTAGAGAATATCAATGAATAAGACATGGCATTAATATTTACATTAGAGGTTTTAATTAATACTAAAATTATTAATTTTTGCTAATGTTTTATTTTAACAAAAAAAACACATCTGTTGGTACCCTATTAGTTTAGACTATAAGGCATTACTCATCCTGTCACTTTACAAATTAATTTAATAGTGCAGTAAATATGCAGAAGAAATGAAGTAGTTCCCAGCATGTTAACCTTATACCAGGTCACAAAGTGGCTTAAGTAAAGTATCGTAATAGGAAGATCATCAAAAAGGACATAGTCAACATCCATGTAATAACCATCAAAAATAAGATATGGGCCAGTAGATAACCCTAGGCTGTTTTGGTATATTAATAGCACCAATGAGTGTGTTTAAAATATATATATATTTTTAATTTTGAAACAATTTTAGATTTATAAAAAAGCTGCAAAACCACTACAGAGAGTTCTCATGCCCCCAGTCCCCCTACCACTGGCAACCACCAATCCACTTCCTGTTTCTACGATACGGCCTCTTCAGATTCCACATACAAGTGAGTTAATACAACACGTGACTTTATCTGGCTTATTTCACTCAGATAATGCTCTAGTGGCTCATCCATGTTGCTGCAAATGGCAGGAGTTCCTATTTTTTTATGGATGAATCATAGTCCATTTACAAGTTTATTACACATTTTTCATCTATTAATTTATTAATGGACACTTAGGTTATTTCTGTGCCTTGACTATTGTGAATAATTCTGCAATAAACATAGAGGTGCAGATATCTCTTCAAGATAGTAACTTAATTTTTGTTGGATATATGCCTAGAAGAAGACTTGCTAGATTGTATAGTAGTTCTATTTTTAATTTAAGGAAATTCTATATTGATTTCTATCATGGCTGAAGCAAATTCAATTCCCACTAACAGTTTATAAGTGTTCACTTTTCTCTATCACATTATTCTTAAATATACATACACTTTTATGCTTTTTCTTCGATATTACCTGAAAAAGCCACATACTCCCTCTGTGGTCACAGGAGCACAATTTTCACTGGACACATTCCTTCTTATTCTCATTTTTTCTGCTCTCCTTGATGGAGAAAGATTGATTTTTTTAAATTAACTACTTCTGATAAAGAACCATGACTCTTCCAAATTCAAAATTTTTAAATTGTTGTGATTAGATGTATAGACTTTCAAAGTACCCCCAAGCAGTTATGTCTTTTTAGTAAAATAAGTTTGATTTCAGTAATATTGTTTAAATTTAGGAAATTGTAAATGGTGTCTATAGCTATTGAACTAAATGTAGTTTCTTCATATTAACTTGATTTGCTTCAATTTATTTCTTAAAAAAATTTACACTTTAAAATACAAGCTAAAATGGGACTAGATGATAAAAGTGACAAATCAAATAGATAAGTCCTACTTCGTTTGGAGATATTATTAAATCAAGAAACACTCTTATTTTTCATCAGTTCCTAAAACAATTGTGAAAGCAAGAATTTTATTAAAAATTTTCTAAAATTTAAGCAGATATTCTTTTTTGGAAAACTGTGTTTCTCAGAACACAATGAAAGACAGTTTTGATTATAAGGTTTATATTATTTCAAACAAAAATGACCATGAAAAATCTATACCAATATTTCTTATCATTCACTGAAAAGAACACATATGAGCTCTTAGTAAGTGCAAGAGTAGTGAAATAGTACTGCAGAAAAAGAAATGACCAATATTTTAAAGTAAACATTTGGATACTGAGTAGATAACTGGAAGTGTTAGTAAGGTTTTGGCTAGATTTTACTTGGGGAAACTCAAGGCAAGAATGGGAATAATAAACTATATTGAGGCAACCCAGGATGTCAGGCTGAAGCCTGATGAATAAGATGGAAACACTGAGGCATTAATGAGTGAGCTTTGCTTTCACTGATTTAAGTGTAAGAGATAAAACTTGGAAAAGTAAAACTTTCCCTTAGGCAGGAAAGGTGATGAATGAGTATTTCTCCAGAGGATGGACAGCTGCCAGTCTAGAGAACAAGGTAACCAGTGTATGAGTCACAACAAAGAAAGCCAGGAAAATCTGTCAGGTAGGCAAGGGTGATTAATATTCAACCATTTATCCACCCACTGGGGCATATTCAAACTTCGGACAGCAAAGATTGAGCGCAAAAAGCAATTTTCACCCTTGCAGCTTTTTATGATGGCTTGATTACTAACTGTCCTAGGGGTCACTGTAATTAAATTGCCCATATTATCATCATTTTCTTTATCCTAACATTCTGGAAATATGCAGTTATTTTTAGTGATTTGTTTTCTGATAAATAGTCTGTATTATATACTAATATTTTTATAACCTTACAGTGCATTCACATACTTTTTGTTATAAATTGACTTAGGAAATTGATGGGAAGCACAGCTCTCTAAGATGCTCAGTGACCACAACTTTGTATTTCCCAACACAAGATGAGACTTATGTCGGGAAATACAAAGGACAGCAACAAATTCAAGAGGTCAATTAAAGGTGATTGGGGACATTCACTGATTTCTTATGCTACATTTCCTTCATCTATTTGCTTAATGTTGCTCTGTTATTAGAAGAACCCCATGCAGTTAGATAAAAATAAATCATAATTAGCATTAATAATTTACCTTTTGGGTAACAGGATTCCTAGGTGAGTCTATTACAGATTAAGACTTTCATAAGAGTCTAATTAGAGTGTTATTTATTCACTCTAAGCTACTGCTTGTCAATTATTTAACATATATTTTGATCACCAGTTTTTTTCAACATCTAAAAATATTAGTGTATATCTAGAAAGGTATTTTTGAGATTAGCTCTTATACTTTCCGGAAACAAGTATGCTCCTAGGGAAGTAAAGGAAAGAAATGACAAGATTCTATTGCTCAGATAATTTGGAGCATAAAATGTCTGTATTTCTGTAGCATAATTCATTCACTGAATTCATGATGTAACAAGACTTATGAGAATACAGCAGAGACAAGAGGGATAGCCAGGCCTTCTACTCTCCAGGACACCATGCTACCAGGGAAGAAGACATTGCAGTTTCCAAGGAATTAGTGAATAGCACTTTCTTTTTCTCAATCTGTATATGAACCTTTCAAAATAAGACAGAAGAATCAGCACATGGAAGCAAAAAGTTGTTCTTACAACAGATGAACTTAATGGGAAGATGTAGCAAGATAGTGGGCTTCCTACTGTACCATAGAATTAGACTCACCTGCCCACACATTAATAACCAGAGCTGGAAATTTGCAGACACCCCATGGGAAGATACACCTTGTAAAATTAATAAAATCCAAGGGCCCATGCTTCTTAGAGTTACCTTTATTTCCCAAGAGAGAAGTGTGGATTAGCCATGCGTACCTACTTCCATGGCCCAAATATCAAGCATAACTCATTCCAGCTATCCTCACTTCCAAGGTTAGTGGGAAAATGTGGTGGTCAGGTCTATTCAGGGAAAATGTTCTATTGATAAAAGTTACAGTGTTGAAGACTAAGCATCCTTTTCAAGTGAGGTTTTATTCCTGTTTGAATAGAGTGGGCTCTACTAACAGAAATACATTCAGATCTTAAAAGAAAGACCAAAGTTCTCAGCTGAAACCAGCCTCAGTTCAGCTCTCCCTCTACACTTTAGAAAGCTCAAGCCTCAGGAAAATGCATAGAAAGAAGTTGTAACTTGGAAAGGGAAAGGAAAAATGAGTCATAGATAAGATGAGTATCAAAGACACTTGCACACATTTCATCAGAATACAAATTTTGGACAAATATTCCTGTATTGGAGAGATAAATGAACTGTAATGACATGACACCTTAGCAAACATAGTATAAACACATTTGAAGGAAATAATGAACAAAGGCTCAGAAGCAACAAAAGAGATATGCAGAAGGAAAACAAAGAACTCAGTATGGAGAAAATAGCAACTAAGAAGTAAAAGCAACACTACGCAAGTGCTATGGAAGATTATTTTAAAATTAACACAACATAAATAGAGCTAAAATGTACATATTTAAAACACCAGAATAATATGAAAATATGCTGTAAAGTTAAGGTAACAGATGTATAGGTAAATAAGTCCAATTCAGACGTATTGCTTAAGTTAAAAAATAGTGAGGAACAGAGCAGATGTGGTTTAATAAGAAAATATTTGACACAATCATAATTACTTTTTAAAATGGCAAGAATAGAAATAATTAGTGAAGAGATGAAAATGATATAGATCAGAAAAATATCCAAAATATCTGGAATCTAATATACTGCACAAATGAACCTTTCTACAGAAAAGAAAATCAAGGACTTGGAGAACAGACTTGTGGTTTCCAAGAGGGTGGGAGAGGGAGTGGGATGGTAGGGGGGTCTGGGGTTAATAGTTGTAGACTGTTGCCTCTGGGATGGAAAAGCAAAGCAAGGAGATCCTGCTGTATAGCACTGGGAACTATGTCTAATCACTTGTGATGAAGCCATATATGTATGTGTAACCAGGTCACCACACTGTGCAGCTGGCTATAATGGGAAATAAATAAATGAATAAAAAGACAGTATTTCTGAGATAATGAATATAAGATATGGATCATAAAAATATTCAGGATATAGGAAAATGGATTAGAAGTGCAGTGAATAGTACAGATTAAAAAGATATAATATCTCATGAAAAAAGTGATTAAAAACATCATCAAGATAAATTATGGCTAATTTGTTGAACTATAAAGTTACAGCTAGACTTCTGATATTCACATACAAAGAGTAAATCACTTAAATAGATAACATTAAATCTACACTGATTTCAGACCTCACAGAAATAATAAATGTCTGAAGATATAGAATAATTTGTTAAAAATTTTGAGAAAAATATTTTGACTCAATAACATACCTAGACAAATTCTGCTTAGAGCTACATGGAAATAGAAAAAAAAACTGAAAACATGAACTAATTCAGGGAATAAAATAAGTATCAAAACAATTCTAAATTATAGATATCTAGATTTATCAAAAAATAAATCATAATTATCAAATGATTATGTGGATAAAACTGGATGGTACAGTTTGGATTGAGATATTGAAATATTGTTTTATGCTTTTTATTATTTGAGTTTAATTAAAATGAAAGCGTATCACTTTAATGGAAATCACAAAGTCTATACTTTTCAAGATCAAATATTTTTTCTTCCCACAATTGTGCAAGTTTTGCTTAAACTGCAAAAAGCAAAGGAAAGGGTCTGCTGGGCTCGAGGAGCTCTGCTAGCTTTTTATGTCTCAGCACAGAAACAATTCACCAAGAGGCAAAGTGATAGCTAAGACGTTATTTATTAATATAGGATGGTTTCTCATTTGAAAAAATGTGTTGGGAAAAGAAAAACCATACCAAGATTTTAGTGGGTTACAGTTTAATAATCAAAGGAAAAGTGGAGAGGAGAAGAATACCACTTATTTCCTCATTTTTGAGTGGATGTCAAGATTCTGTCATCAGGTGGAGGAGTTTTCTTGTCCCTACATGATCAATCTGGGACTATCACGGTGCAATGGAAATGAGCAAAAGGCAACAACATATATAATAAAATATGGTAAATAACCTCAGATTTTAGTATAATGTCACCTTTCCCTATATTTTTCCATAGAGAGGCATGCCCTAGGAATCATTAACTTACTGAACTCACTGGGCAGGATGTGGGTCCCATTTCACTATTGTTTTACTCTTTGGGACACGAAATACTTAGTTGCATGATTTTGTTGCTAAGCAAGCCTGCATGGTTTTGTTGTTAAGCAAAGAGCTTTTTTGAATGATCATTAATTTACAGGGACATCCCACGCTTATTTTCTATTTACAATCCCCCAGTGGGATTACCTATGTAATTTATTCTGTCCCTATCACTTCCATCTCTGAAAGACATTGAGCATCTAATACAGCAATAAAATACATACCTCAAGAAATTTTAAATTTCAAAACAGTTTTAGATTCAACTTTATAATTAAATATCATTCAAAAATAGTAATATCTCTTCCCATAGATATAACTTACAAGTCTTATCTAGGGTTCTGCTGAGCCTTAGTGACAGATTGTGGTGATAAGAGAAAAGAGACAAAGGAGATAAATAAAATGGATATTTAAAAAAAACAATTATTTGTGCATCAGAATTAAACTTTTCTCTATCTTAAATTGGACTCTTACTCTTTTGAAAATTATATTTTAATTTTTTTAATCTCAATATGATGTTCACTTAGTTTCCTACTTTTTTTCCTTTAAATTATGGAACATTCTTTGTAAATGTAAAATATGTAACTTAAATGTTTTGACTTATACTTTATCCAAACAGCATTTACTCCATACTTAGATTTTTTTAAAAAGTAGTCCAACTTTTGTTTCTTTTTGATAACTAAGTGGCCATAGAATTTTACAATCACAGTTTTGATAAACACAATTTCAATTTCTCCACTTTAGAAAAAGGAAGTAGAAATACAAGTGGTGTCATGGGAGAGAACAATGAGCAATACTGTTTTTTTATTTTAAATACTACTTTTAAGGAAAACAATGCCTTTAAAAATATTACATAATCTGTCCCTTCTATTATTTTTCTATTTCTTTCCTCATTATATGAAATCTGTTTCAAATTACTAATGTTTTATATTAATTAAAAAATTTAGCAACATAATTTTTTTCATCCTGTAATGGCTCACATCTTTATTTCTATATTTTATTTCCACATTTACATGTACAATCAGAAGTTCAGATATAGGTCACTTTTCTTTTTTCTAATTTTTCCATTATAACTGGTTTACAGTTTTCTGTCAATTTTTCAACTGTACAGCATGGTGACCTAGTTACACATATATATATGGATTCGTCACAAGTGATTAGACATACTTCCTGGTGCTATACAGCAGGATCTCCTTGCTTTTCTATCTCAAAGGCAATAGTCTACAACTATTAATCCCAGACTCCCATACCATCCTTTTTCCTCCCCCACATCTTGGCAACCACAAGTCTGTTCTCCAAGTTCGTGATTTTCTTTTCTGTAAAAGTTTCATTTGTGCAGTATATTAGATTCCAGATATAAGTGATATCATATGGTATCTGTCTTTCTCCTTCTGACTTACTTCACTCAGTATGAGGGTCTCTAATTTCATCCATGTTGCTGCAAATGACATTATTTCATTCTTTTTTATGGTGGAGTAGTATTCGAATGTGTGTATATACCATCTCTTCATGATCCAATCATCAGTTGATGGAAATTTGGGTTGTTTCCATGTCTTGGCTATTGTGAATAGTGCTGCAGTGAACATGCGTGTGCAAGTGTCTTTTTCAGGGAAATTTTTGTCTGGGTTATATGGTAGTTGTATGTCTAGTTTTCTAAGGTACCTCCATACTCTATTCCATAGTGGTTGTACCACCTTATACTCCCACAAGCAGTGCAGGAGGTGCTCTTTTCTCCACACTCCCTCCAGCATTTCTTGTTTCTGGACTTATTAATGATGTCCATTCTGACTGGTGTGAGGTGGCATCTCATGATAGTTTTGATTTGCATTTCTCTAATCATCAGTGATGTTGAGCATTTTTTCATGTGCTTGTTGGACATCTGCATATCTTCTTTGGAGAAATGTCTATTCAGGTGCTTTGCCCATTTTTCAATTGGGTTGTTGGCTTTTTTGCTGTTGAGTTGTATAAGTTGTTTGTATATTTTAGAGATTAAACCTTTGTCAGTTGCATCATTTGACACTATTCTCTCCCAATCTGTAAGTTGTCTTTTTGGTTTATTTTTGATTTCCTTTGCTGTGCAAAGCTTGTGAGCTTGGTTAGGTCCCATAGGTTTATCTTTGCTTTTATTTAATTTGCTTTGGGAGACAGACCTGAGAAAACATTTGTAAGGATGATATCAGAGAATGTTTTGCCAATGTTTTCTTCTAGGAGTAATGGTGTCTTGTCTTACATTTAAGTCTTTGAGCCATTTAGAGTTTGTTTTGTGTGTGAGTGTGCTCTTGTTTCACTGATTTGCATGCAGCTGTCCAGGTTTCCCAGCAATAGTCACTGAAAAGAGTGTCTTTTTCCCATTTTATGTTCTTGCCTCCTTTGTCAAAGATTAATTGACAAAGGTGTCTGGGTTTATTTCTGGCTTCTCTGTTCTGTTCCATTGATCTGTATGTATGATTTGGTACTAGTACTACACTGTCTTGATTACTGTGGTTTGTAATATTGCCTGAAGTCTGGGAGAGTTATGCCTCCTGCTTGGTTTTTGTTCCTCAGAATTGCTTTGTTGATTCTGGGTCTTTTGTGGTTCCATTTAAATTTTTGGATTGTTTGTTCTAGCTCTGTGAACAACATTCTTAATTATCACTTAATTTTACTTGCCAATTACTGAATACATTGATTTTCTTAAAGGGTATAATTCAACATAAAATTTTGTTTCCAGTTTGAAAATCACAGAGATTTTTGAAGTTTATATTTTGATTTTTGTATGGGTAGTAGAACTTTCAAGCAGAGTGAAAGAATATATCTTGTTCTTCGATCTTCACGACATTTTATAAGTGTCTGTGGGTTCTAGAGTGGAGGCATAATAGAGGGACACAGGAACTATCTGTCAAAAACATAAAGAATTGCTAGAAATAATGTTTTTAAAGGCCAATATAAATTTCTAGGACTTGGTCAGCAAAATAGGTAGAGCTGCTGTATGAAATCACACAATGCTTCAAGCTTTGTAAGAAAAATAAACCAATATCACCAAAAATTTTTACTTACATTAATACCATTTAAATGTATATTTATTTAGAGGAGATATATAAAATAAATTATTTTTCTGTACATTGAAGATGGTCCTGTATCCAATCTTAGGGTATATTTATGTTAAAAATTTAATATCCAGAGTCAGGAGAGGGGGGGTGGGAGAAATAGGAAAAGTGGTTTAAAAGGTAAAAGAAAAAGATGAAGCTGCTGTAAACAAAGACATGGAAATTTTGAGTCACATTCAAAATATTTATTATAAATACATATACATACCTGTGTTTTCATATATGTTAAAAATTTAACCCTATTTTACTTCATTAAAAACATCAAAGTGCTTTTGCAGCATGAACAAATCAAAATTAAAATAAAGGTGGTGGTCTTGTCTTCAATCATGAGGTATATTTATGTTAATATTTTGAGCATCCATTTTTCATTTAACTTATGTTTAAAAAAGTGTTTAGTGGATACAAAATCTGTAAAATTGACTTGTGATGATTTATGTACACCTATAATTGAAATAAAATCCATTAAGAAGAAAAAAAGAAAAAAGAAACAACATTTAAAATAAGTGTTTAGTGAATGACTTCAGATAATATTACAGAGAAATTCATAAGTGTCTATTTTCTAGGCAGGAGCTGGAGGGTTAGAACCAATCTTACTTAGTCATCTCTACAATTGTTGCTATTCACCATGGCCAAATCACTTGTGCACAGGTCCACATTTTTAGCTTTAGAAAGGACAGATTATGGGTCATTTAGTTAATTTGTGTAGATGTGTCCCTCTCAGTGTTCAGCCCATTCTGGGTTATTCTCACTTTTTCTCAAGGTGCATTTCCTGCCAGAGGTGACTAAGCATCATGGTGTCATCTCTAATGAACTTGTATTAGTCACTCACCACCCCTTTTCGACTTGCCATTACCAGAATAAGTATGCTTTGTAACCCTCATCCACATTTTGTTTTATTCTTGGAAATGCTTTAAAAAGGAAAATTCTTGGCTGAAGAGTTATTGGAGTAAGGATATATTTTAATCTTTGTATGTGGGGAATTTTCATATTGAGTTCACTAAGCTTTTAAGATGAGATCACTGAAATTTCTGTATGAACAAATGTTCCAAATAACCTAGCATTATGAATCCATATGTGGCTTAAAATAGATGTTTGCAAGGAAAATAGAGGTGAGATACACAAATGCTGTCTTCGACAAGAAAATCTTTTGTAAGACAACAGCTTGTCCTAAAAATTTTATCCTTCATTATTTACTATCTCATCTTATCCTTTATTGCTGTAAATGTTCTTAGTATTTTTTATCTCCTGCGCTTTCCTTTGATGCTGGTTTTCATATGGTAAGATTATTCTGGAAGACTTAACTTTGCTCTTTGGGTTATAGACAACATTAGTGATTGTAAGTTCCCAGAGTTGTGATGCCAACGTGGTTGTGAGGAAGGCTGTGGAGTCAGAGTGCTGAGTGTTCTTTGGCTCCACAATATGCTAACTGTGGGGCCTAGAGCAACTTGCTTAATTCCTCTGTGCCTCCACAGCTTCATTTCTAAACTGTGAATAATAATGATACCTAAACATCAGCTATTTTGTGATTAAATAAGTTAAATCCATGCTTTACAACAGTAAATATTCAAATATTCTTATTGATGTTATTGCAAATAGTTTCATTAGTCTTGCCTACCTCCAATCTATATTTGCCACAGCAGAAGGAGGACACTGCTTAAAAATTAAAACAAATGTCACCACTGTGCTTAAATTCTCAAAAGATCTGCCTATACATTTAGAAAAAGATCTAAACCCCTTACCAGGATCTAAACGGTCATGGTGATCTGTCTCCAGAAAATTTCTGGTTCTATTCACAGGGTAGATTCTCCAGCCACAATGGCCTTCAACTTTTTCCTCTAGCACAACAAGGCCTTCTTATTGTAGCACTCTTCACTAGCTCTTCTGAGAGATGTGCAGCACCTCTTCTTATTCCATTCTTCTCATTCCCTTCAATAGTCTGGACCCACCTTGGCCTAATTTGAAATGATACTTAAATCTGGACCAAGCTTTGCTATTCTTCAATAGCAAAGACATTCTTGTGCTCTGAGTACTAGGCATTTTCTGCATTTCCCACTCTCCACTCACAAATTTTCAGTCAGTCTTCCTCCTCATATATTATAGCATATAGCATATTTTAGCATATGTCTTCCATAGGGACATACGCTAAACTCAGCCCAGAAAAAATAAAGAAGCAAAAAGTGTAGTACATCTTAAATAGCTTCCACTTTTTCTCATTTCTTCAAAATTCTTCAGGGAAGTGATCTATTATTTTTGCTCCTATCTTCTTGTCATCTCATATCTTCTTCAGTCGGCCAATCCAACATTTCCCCACAGAATCCTCACTCACTAAAATTACTTCAAGATCAGCCTACCTCTGAACAAATCCCATGATCTTTCCTTGATTTCTAACCCTTCTTTCTCTCTCTCCAAAAGCATTGTCCTCTTCAGTTCCCTCCCATTTAAATTTTTTTAAATATTTTTAAGAAATATAGTTGACTTATAATGTACAATGTTGTGCCAATTTCTGCTGTACAGCAAAGTGAGCCAGATATATATATTTCTCCTATATTTTCCATTACATCATGTTCTATCCCAAGAGACTGGATATATTTTCCTGTGCTGTATAGTAGGTTCATTGCTTATCCATTCTAAATGTAATAGTTTGCATCTAGCAACCCCAAACTCCCCGTCCATCCCATATTTTAATTTTATCGAACCTTTGGATAGTTTCAAGCCTTATTTTTTCTTTCTGTTCAATTCCTAATTTTTTAATGTCATGACTTCAAACACTTTTTATTATCTTGCATGTTTGTGATGTTCTCAATTCCATTTTCAATCAAATAAATACTTCCTACCACTTAATCTGCTCTCAAACCTGTTTTACTCATCATAGTTTATACTTTGTCTATTCTTCTATTATCATGGGAGAAAATAAATTCTCACTGTTTACTCTACCAAACCACTTGGTAGCCAAGTCCTTTTATATTTTCTTATGTGCATCCTCTACTATCAATTTTTATTATCACAAACCTACTATACGTAAGTTTTAATATTTATTGCTTAGATTTTTGAGTACACCTAATGTGTTTCTTTCCAATAAATTATCTCCCAACCAAACCACCCTTCTAACCACTCACCTGAACCGTTTTATATAGTCTCAGAACTTAAAAGTAATTCCTCTAAAGAGAAATGTTCAATAGAGCATCCACTGCATTCTTAAATGGCTTCTACTTTTTCTCTTTTCTTCCAAACTCTTCAGGGAAGTAATCTATTATCTAACTAGCTCCAGCCCCAATATATGTGAATAATTTCCCAGAGATCTTGTAACCATTCAGTTGATGTTAATGCTCATTTGACATAAAAATCTGAAGGATAAAACAACATAATACTGGTTAAAATTCAACTATTATTAATTTTCCTAAGTCAATGAGAAAAATATTATTTTCTGTAAAGTTTTAGCCTGATATTTTACTTGTCCTCATGATTCACTTTTTGAAGTGTTGCTGTATGTGGAGGAGATAGGGAAACACCATAATTCCCATGGACTTACAAAAATTTCAAATTAAACTAATTTCCCTCTTGACGGAGACACTATTTAAAGTTTCTAACTATGATTTAATACTGCTATACAGGTCTTGAAGTAAGAATGTTGCTAAAAGCTATGTTCATTATAAACAATAAAATTCTTGAAGAATTAAACGTTTCCAACTTAAAGTAATTTTTCTCTGAATTCTTTTATATATACAATTCAATACTGGATCATGATATTAAATTACATGTTATAGAAATTGTGAGATCAGAATAATACTAACATACCTTGAACTAATTGCATTGGCATCTAGATATAATGTAAATTATCTTCAAAAGTAGAGAGCAAATTTAATGTAAAGGTATATAAAAATTAAATGATTATTAATCTAAAATAGTCATTCATACCTAAATGTGTGAAAATACACTGTCAAGACTAACAAATCTAATGAAATAATTGTAGGGAAATACATTTTTACCTTTCTGTTATTTTGTTATCTGATCATTGAGCCTACTGCTAGAGAATTAGACTAATTGAAATAGAAGTCTAATTATTATCTTGACTAGAAAAATTAAAAAAAAAACTTTTAATCATCCAGAAAAAAACTAAATTAAAATTTTAGCCATGTTCAACCAGTTGAAAATAAAGGAATGTCAACTGGCCAAAAACTACTGCCAAGTACACATTTTCAGAGTTTTTGAAGTGCTAATAGTAGATTTTAGTATGCTGTTAACTGCCAAGTTCAACAATAAGCACTATTCATTATTCTGCTAAACTTTTCAGACTGAATTGCATAGGACTCACTGTGAACTTCAATGTTAATTTGACCATTTAGTAACAGTGGTCAGGTTTTAACAAGGTCTCTCCATATAACAATACAACGACAAAAGTGCTTTAGTTTTTTAGAACATTTTTAGATGCCTTATTTCCTCTTCTCCAGTTGGTGAATTTATAAAATAAATCAGATATTTTCTCCTAAGTAAGTACATTGCTTATAAGACAGTTAATTGATTTAGCAAAGTACATATAGCTATATAGAAGCAAAAACCCAAAACCTAGGCTTCTTGACATCTTTCTTTTTTCCAGTGAGCCACAAAGCCTTAAAAGGGCATGAATGCATTCTCTCAAAGGACATTTTATCATCATCATCTCCAGAAACTATTCCACTGATAGGCTTAATACAATCCACATACCTGTTTTTGTTAGCCTGGGGATCTCCTAAATAATATTAGCTTGATCATCTTTTGTTCTTTCTTTTTAGGGTATCTGAACATAACTCTGACCTCTCCTTCTCTCGCACTCCTTCCATAGCATTTTAGTAGCATCACATTTTCTTCAAGAGACTCTACCCAGATCCTTTTGACCCTCTGTAATGGTGGTAACAGCAACTCTCACATGTCCATCTAGAACTTAGTAAAATGCCATATTGCTCCGTGAATTGTTTTTCTGGTTCAAATAAGTAAGATAACTGATAGTAATACTAATTTCTCTAACTCAGGACAAATAAGCTCTGATTACTTCCCTACTTTATTTGTTAATAAATACAGCATAAAGTACCCCATATTGACTGAGGATAGAAACAGGCTATTTATGATGCTAATATGGTAAATGTTAAAAGATAGTTATAATAATTAAAAACCAGAGATTACCTATGATGCAAGGACAGAGAGATTATTAAAATATTCTGATATATGGAAAACTATGCAGATTAAAATAATTATTTAATATATTATATATATATTTTAAAATATTGTATTTAATATACTTAATGATAGAGAAAAGGTTATAAATATATTTAAGATAAAATAGAGGACAAATTTATACATAGTGAAGTGAAATGAATAAATATAGTACTCAGAAGAATGTCAACAAATAGTAAGCATTTAACTATTAGATTATTTCCAAACTGGGTTTCTGAATGTATATAAATGCAAAGGTATACCTAGATATATATGTTGAATTAGGAAAAAAATATAAATATCCAAACTCTTCAATTAGCAAATGCAGTAGATGTTTCTTTAATGTAACTCTACCTTACTTGGTATGTTAATCCTCTCAACCCTTCTTGCCCAAGCTCTAATTTTGTATAAAACAGCTTGGCAAAACAAGGAAGACTAATGAATTCTGAGAGATGGAATTCCAAAAATTGTAATGAAGACATAGGAAGAAAAAGGAAAGGAATCTGGTAACTGAATCTGGATTTTCTCTGAGTGGTTTTCAAATATTTGTATCATAGTGTCACTAATGACAATACAGACGGAAAACTATCCCCAGTGAAGTTAAAGAATATAGTCTAAATTTCCAGTCATACATACATTTTCAAAGTACTTATCTTATTTTATCTTAAAATTTCATTATTTTCCTATTTTTTTTGCCATTTTTTAAAATATGGCTACTCATAGCATATGGAGGTTCCCAGGCTAGGGGCTGAATCAGAGCTACAGCCACTGGCCTACACCACAGCCACAGAAGCATGGGATCTGAGATATATCTGTGGTCTACATAACAGCTCATGGCAACACTGGATCCTAACCCACTGAGCGAGGCCAGAGGTTGAACCTGCATCCTCATGGATGCTAGTTGGATTTGTTAACTACCAGGCTAGGACAGGGACTCCTCCTATTCTAAATTATATGTGTGTATATTTTAGTATTTAAAACCTTATGCATCTTTAAAAAAAGAAAAAAAGGTTTTATGAGTGTTCCCTTGTGGTGTAGTAGTTTAAGGACCTGGCATTTTCACTGAAGTGGCTCAGGCAGCTGTTGGGGCATGAGATGATCTTTGGTCCAGGAACTTCCACATGACATGGACATAGGAAAAAAAATAATTAAAAGTAACCCTTAAGATGAGAAGTGATATATTTATATGTCCTTATGCCTAGTGACCTCAATGGTAATAGTGCATTCCTTTGAGAAGTACGGAGTTCCATTTTTCCAGATTCTGCCAAAGCCATTAAAATTAACTTTGACCTGGATTTTCTCAGTACAGCAGGGGTAGTGTCTTTTGACAGTTTTGGAGTAAAACCAAACTTGTTGCATGAAAGAAATTAATTGAAATTCATGCGAACTCATTCAAGGGTAGGGAAAATAAGAATAAACTAAATGTCACTAGTGGAATTTTGCCTTACAGATTGTACTGTAGTAAATATGAGATGACATGATATGTAAATATAAAGATGTATATGTAAATATAAATTTATGAGCTCATGAATATGGAAGTGCAGTATGAAAAAACTCAGTAAATAATAATGCATCTATAATAAAAATATGTATAGATTTTTTGGTCATATTTTAAAACTTGATTCAAGTTCTAAGATTTATTCTTGGTGTATGTATGTGTTTTTATGCAGTCCTCACTTTACACAGTGGTGTTGGACCATTAAAAATAATCATGCAGGCTGAAACCATGTAAAGCAATCTTTGTAAATAAATGTAAAAGTTCTAACTGTGCTGCAAAAATTTGCTTGCTTAAGACAATCTTATCAAAGATATTTGTACAGCAAGCAGCTTATTTATTATTAAATATAATAAAAATAACTTTCCCTATGGAGCAATTGTTCATGCATGATGTGATATCAAGACCATCAATAAGACCAGGCTTTCTAAACTCGTTTCTTCTGTAATATATGCCACTCTGTTTATAAGAATCACCTGGCCCATGTCTTTTTTTTTGTTTATGTCTTTTTGCCTTTTATGTAGAGCTGCACCCGTGGCATATGGTGGTTCCCAGGCTAGGGGTCTAACAGGAGCTGTAGCTGCTGGCCTTCGCCACAGCCACAGAAACACAGGATCCGAGCCGTGTCTGCAATCTTCACCACAGCTCACGGCAACACCGGATCCTTAACCCACTAGCAAGGCCAGGGATCGAACCCGCAACCTCATGGTTCTTAGTCGGATTCGTTAACCACTGAGCCATGAAGGGAACTCCCACCTGGGCCATGCCTTATTACCCTATAGGAACTGGGACTCAAGGAAGCAAAATGACAATGGTACTTTGTTATTGCTATTGTTGTAATCAATACTTGCTTTTTGTCACTGAGCCAAGTGTCTCTTGTCTTCTGCCAGAATCTATTAAACTGTAGTAAACTAATTTCTTAGCTTGCAAGTAAGGTAAAAATTTCAGCACCTTTGCAGTTCTTAACACATCATAATTCTTTAATATGAACTTGAAATTACATAAATAAACTTCTACAAGAATATTCATAAAGGAGCAAAAGTCTTAAAGAAAAATTACCAAAAAATTTTCAAGTTAATTCCATCACTATTATAAAATAAGGTTTTGCATTTAAGTCATTTGTATTCTGGAAATGTCACAATGGAACTAGAGTAAAATTATATTTGGTATACTCATATAAATAAACTTCCCCAAATACTTACAAAATTTGGCATCAGTTACTTATTCAAAATATTGAGATAAAATGTGTAATACCTCTTTGAAAATATATTAAGATAGATGCCTATACCATGCAGATAGAATATTTGTCAAGTGAATTAGGAAGTGATTAAACAACTAAACAGGAAATATTGGAAAATTTCCATTGAGGTCATGAATAGACAAGGATTCTATCATTTAATTATTCAAAATATTAATATTTAGAAAGTAATTATAAGACAATATAAGAGAGAGTGGCCAAGATGGTGGAGCTGGAAGACATTGAGCTGACCTCCTTCCATGAGCACACAGAATCTCACATGCTGTGTGACCCAGTGCACAGACAGTAATTTGAAAGGAAAATGCCTCAGACACACTTGCTGATCCTGGAGAGTTTCCTGAAGAGGGAGGAGGAAATGGGACTCACCCTGGGAATGTAGGCACTAGTGGCAGATATTTTGGGGAGCTCATCCTACCATAAGGACACTGGGGCTCTAAAGCACAATTTTTTGGAGACTTCCATCTATTAAGTCCAGGACCTAGCGCCACATGCTAGCTACTCAATACCAGTCTTGGGAACCTACAGACTAAGCGGCCAGATACATAATAATACAGACACAATAGCACACTAGCAGCATCCATAGGCATAAGATTTTCAGCCACCCCAGGACACAACCCTGTGGACCACTATGAAGGAACCAGCCCTGGGACACTTCAACACTTCCACCTGGTGACACAAAACCGAAATCCACACACTAGCAAGCTGTCATAACACTGGCACCTTCCTGGGCTCCTGAAGCCAGACATGCTAGGACCTACCAAAACCACTAGTGGTTCCAGGAGTGAGACTTCCAGGCCACATGAGAACCAAGACCCACCCACCAGTATCCAATAGCTTCTATGCAAACTGGATCTAATATCTACCTCGACCAAATTTCATCCACAATTACCAGCACACCCACAGTAGTTGTCCCATCAAAAGAGTAGGGTCCACTCAGTGCACACATGAGAAACCTGTAGAGAATATAGCTTTGGTTAACAGAAGGGAGTGTGCTGATGAGCTCTATAGAATGTCTTTTACATAAGGCCACTTCTCTAAGACTAAGAAACATAACTCATCTGTAGAAATAAAAATAGAGAATCAGACAAAATGAGGAGACAGAGGAATACTTTCAAAACAAAGAAAGAAGATGATAAAACCTCACAAGAAGAGCTAAACAAAGCTGACAAAATGCACTCTACCCAATAAACAGTTCAACATAATGATCATAAGGATGCTCAACAAATTCAGGAAAAAAAGTGGATGAAAAACAATTTAAGAAAGAGTTGGAATCTGAAAATATCTAAATAATACATTAACCAAAATAAAATACATTAGAAGGAATCAACAGTGTATTAGATGACACAGAAGAATGCATCAGCAAATGGGAATGCAATGCAGTGAAGTAAAAATTACTCAAGCTGAAAAAAAAAATGAAGGTAATTTAAGAGAGCCTGTGACAACACCAAGCATACTAACCTTGCATTCTAGGGGTTCAAACAGAAGACGAGAGAGAAAGTGTTAGAGAACATTTGTGAAAATATAAAAGCTGAAAAATTCCCTAACCTGAGTAAAGAAGCAGATATTCAGATAGAGAAAGAACAGAGAGACCTAATCAAGATCAACAAAAGAATTCCACACCGAGACTCATAGGACATAAAATGGCAAAACTTAAAGAAAAAGTAAGAATATTAAAAGCAGCAAGGGAAAAAAACAACTTATATACAAGGGAACTCCCATAAGACAATCAGCTGACTTTTCACAGAAACTTTGAAGACCAGGATGTAGTGATTAAAGGAGAAAACCTACAACTAGAACACTCTACCCAGCAAGGTATCATTCAGGTTTCAAGGAGAGATAAAGGTTTTTACAGACAAGCAAGTGTTCACTACCACTAAACTGGCTTTATAAAAATGTTAAAGGGACAACTCTAAGCATGAAAGAAAAAGCAACAATTATAAATGAAAATTATGAAAGGAAAAGTCTCACTGGCAATAGAAAATATACATTAAAGGTAGTAGATCTACCACTTATAACGCTAATAGGAAGGTTAAAAAACAAGTCACAAAATCATTGATATGGATATTAAGTACTTAAGGGATACACAAACAAAAAATATAAAATATGATATAAAAATATTAAAAATGGGGGAAAGTAAGTATTCAGAGTTACTAAAATGTGTTTCAGTTTAAAAGATCAACTTAATAAGAATCATGCATGAAAAAATTGCTGTATATAAACTTCAAAGGAACCACAAACTAAAAATCTACTCTAGGTACACACACACAAACACACACACACACAAACACACACACACATGCACAGAAAAGAAAAAGGAATCCAAACATAACACTAAAGATAGCCATCTATTCACCAGGAAAAAGGGTAAAAGAAGAAGAAAGGAACAAAAAAGAACTATAAAAAATCAATAAAAAGGCAATAAACACATACCTGTCAATAGCAGCTTTAAATGTTAATGGAATAAATACTTCAATAAAGAGATGTAGAGTGGCTGCATGGATACAAAATTAAGACTCATATATATGTTGCTTACAGAGATTCACATCAGATGTAAAGACATAAAAAAACAAAAAAAAGAGAGAGAAAAAGGGAATAGGAAAAGGTATTCCTTGGAAATGGAAACAGAAGAATACAATGCTTGTCACAGATGAAATAGCCTTTAAAGCTTTAAATAGACTTTAATGACTGTAACAAGAGACAAAGAGCATTACATAATGATCATAATGATAAATAGTTCAAGCCAATAAGAAGATATATACACACCCAAAAAAAGAGTACCTAACTTTATAAAGCAAATATTAACAAATGTAGTGAGAGATTATCAGTAATTTTCAAGTGCAATTGTTTCTTTTTTATACTTTAAACTTTTCCACTTTATTTTTACTTTTAATTATAGTTGATTTAAAATATTTTTAAAATTTCTCTTGTACAGCAAAGTGACTGAATCATACAGAATTCCCTGTGTTGTAGAGTAAGAACACATTGCTCATCCATTCCAAATGTAACAGTTTGCATGCACCAACCGAAACTCCCTGTCCACCCCACTTACTCCCCTTTATCCCCAGCGACCACAAGTCTACTCTCTGTCTGTGATCTGTTTCTGTTTTGTAAATAGGTTCATTTGGGCCATATTTAGATTCCAAATATAAGTGATATTTGTCTTTCTCTTTCTAACTTACTACATTTAGTATAGGACTCTTTAGTTACATTGATGTTGTTGCAAATGGCATTATTTTGTCTTGTGTGTGACTGAGTAATATTCCATTGTATATACGTACCACTTCTCCTTAATCCATTCATTTGTCAATGGATATTTAAGTGGCTTTCCTGTCTTTACTATTGTGAATAGTTCTTCAGTGAACATAGGGATACACGTATATTTTTCAAGGAAAGTTTTGCTCAAGTATATGCCCAGGAGTTGTATTGCTTGACTATATGGTAGTTCTATATTTAGTTTTCTGAGGTATCCCCATACTGTTTTCCATAACGGTTGCACCAATTCACAGTTCCACCAACAGTGTAGGAGGGTACGCTTTTCTCCCCACCCTTTCCAGCATTTGTTATTTATGGACATGTTAATGATGGCCATTCTGACCAGCGTGAGGTGGTACCTCATTGTAGTTTTGATTTACATTTTTCCACTAATAAGTGATGTTGAGCATTTTTAATGTGCCTATTGGCCATCCATAGGTATTCCTGGGAGAGTTGCTGGCTTAGGTCTTCTGCCAATTTTTTTTCTTTTTTCTTAATGGATTTTATTTCAATTATAGGTGTACATAAATCATCACAAGTCAATTTGACAGATTTTTGTATCCCAAACCCCCAGTGCATCCCCCCACCCCCCAGATTGTCTTATTTGAAAAACCAAGGTTTCCCAAAGTTTGTGAGTCACTGTCTGTTCTGTAAAAAGGTTCATTTGTCTTTTTAGTTTCCACATGTAAGTGGTAGCATTGGGTGTTGCTGTCTAATTGTCTGACTGGTTTCACTTCGCATGATAATTTTGAAGTCCATCCATGTTGCTAGAAATGTTGGCAATTCGTTCCTTTTAATGGCTGAGTAACATTCCATTGT